>CM030043.1:20828500-21175306 GCA_017639485.1 Pluvialis apricaria
TCCAGGCGGGTTTTTGAATGTCTCCAGTGTGGGAGACTCCACAACCTCTCTGGGCAGCCTGTTCCAGTGCTCTGCCACCCTCAAAGGAAAGAAGTTCCTCCTCATGTTCAGATGGAACTTCCTATGTTCAAGTTTGTGCCTGTGATAAATGATTTAGTCCCATTAAAATTTACAATTTATTAAACGAGTAAAGACAAGCAAACAGCGCTGGGTGCGCCGGGAGTCTCCGCTCAACCAAGACGCACACCGTACAGTTTTCGTTTCTGGTTTATATTTCTTCTACTAATACATATTCATAGCTACTAATACATATTCATAGAAAAGGTTGGCCTTTGCTAATGATGGGCGTGTCTTCTTTGGCGCATGCCCTCTTCACCTTTTGGGGTCTTCTTGACTCCCATCTGGTGGTCGGTGGATGAAGTCAGTAGTCTTCCTCGGCTCGCCCTTAGGATGACCCTAGATTTTACGCATGTGGTCTATATACCCTTCTTGTTTAACACCATGCGGTTAGCAAAAAAAACGGTTTACTAGAATGTTCGTTAGGTGGCTTCTGCAAGAACCGAGAGGGTCACATTTCACCATGCGGCCCTAGCATTATTCCATATTGACACGAATCAGGTGAACACATTTCACATGCCCATTACCTCTAGTCCTATCACTGGGCACCACTGAAAAAAAGACTCTTCTCATCTACCTGGCACCCTCCCTTTAAGCATTTATAAGTATTGATTAGATCCCCCCTCAGTCTTCTTTTCTCTAGACTAAAAAGACCTAAGTGCCTAAGCCTTTCCTCATAAGAAAGATGCTCCAGTCCCCTAATCATCTTCGTAGCCCTTTGCTGGACCCTCTCCAGCAGTTCCCTGTCCTTCTTGAACTGGGGAGCCCAGAAATGGACACAATACTCCAGATGCGGCCTCACCAGGGCAGAGTAGAGGGGGAGGATGACCTCCCTCCACCTGCTGGCCACACTCTTCTTGATGCACCCCAGGATGCCATTGGCCTTCTTGGCCACCAGGGCACATTGCTGGCTCATGGTCATCCTGTTGGCCACCAGGACTCCCAGATCCCTTTCTACAGAGCTGCTCCCCAGGAGGTCAGCCCCCAACCTGTACTGATGCATGGGGTTATTCCTCCCCAGATGCAGTACCCTGCACTTGCCCTTGTTGAATTTCATAAGGTTCCTCTCCGCCCAACTCTCCAGCCTGTCCAGGTCACACTGTATGGCAGCACACCCTTCTGGCGTGTCAGCCACCCCTCCCAGTTTTGTGTCATCAGCAAACTTGCTGATGGTATACTCTATCCCTTCATCCAGGTCATTGATGAATATATTGAACAGGACTGGACCCAGTACTGACCCCTGAGGGACACCACTTGTTACTGGCCTCCAGTTAGACTCTGCACCACTAACCACAACCCTCTGAGCTCTATCTGTCAACCACTGTTCAATCCATCCCACTGTCCCTTCATCTAACCCACACTTCCTAAGCTTGCCTGTGAGGATGATGTGGGAGACGGTGTCAAAAGCCTTGCTGAAGTCAAGGTAGACAACATCCACTGCCCTCCCTTCATCCAGCCATCCAGTCACGCCATCATAGAAGGCTATCAGATTAGTCAGACATGACTTCCCCTTGGTGAATCCATGTTGACTACTTCTGATAACCTTCTTTTCCTCCAGATGCTTGGAGATGACCCCCAGAACAAGCTGTTCCATCATCTTTCCAGGGATGGAGGTGCGGCTGACCGGCCTGTAGTTTCCCGGGTCATCCTTCTTGCCCTTTTTGAAGATCTCTGCTCTGTGTGTATATTGGCATCTTGCACCCTGGGAAAACAACCCCACTTTTGGGACAACACTAGCATTGATGGGCAGCATGATGTGGAAATCTCTGTCTGCCATTCTTCTTTTTCCCCCTGCTCCACTTCCAATCACTTGATGTCTTGGACTTGGGAGACTTCTATCCAACTGCTAAATTTCTGGGGCCAGCCACGGCACTTCACTAGCAGCTGTTTCTTTCTTCTATTCCCTTCTGCAGAAATGTTCTTCTCAATTTTGTAGATTCTGTCCTTGTCAGAATTCACTTTTTGAAGTTCTTCCAGGTAAAATGTCCCCTCAGTTGCTTTGTAACCATAGTCTATTAAGCGGTGCACAGGTATCTGTCCCCTTCTCACAATTTCAGCTACTATGAAAATTCCATCTGTGAACCTCTGCTCATAACCTTGCTCAAATCTCTCTTTTGTTCTAGACACCCTGATGTGGTCTCCTTTTTTGAGCAGAGGTGCAGATTCTTTAATTTTAAGCACACCTACATATACAGTTTTCCAAACCCTTGCAGAGTTTGAAGTGTTCACATCCACATGCCTGGCTCTGATAGTTCTGTGGAAGCTATGGTTATAGCTTTTTATAAACTCCGATAACACATCAGTGTAGCAAAAAGTGTTGTGTGCTGTAAAATATCTCCACATCTTGGGTTTGAGTGTTCTGTTAAAACACTCTATGATGGAGGCTTTTACTTCATTATTTGGAACAAAATGGTGAACATTATGATATCAATTATTGGGTACTTATTGCTGAGTTAAAATTAACCATGGCTTTTGCAGGCTGAGCTAGTTTGGAAAACAATAAACAATTGCTAACTTAAAAGCCAAAAGATGAAAATCAAAGAAACTGATCTTAAGTGTTTCTGGTACACTTTCTGGAACATCAGGGTCCAGATCAAAGACATACAGACTTAATTAA
The DNA here is from genome assembly GCA_017639485.1 of Pluvialis apricaria. NCBI lineage: Eukaryota > Metazoa > Chordata > Aves > Charadriiformes > Charadriidae > Pluvialis > Pluvialis apricaria. The sequence goes on from CM030043.1 coordinate 20,831,235, forward strand.
GTTTTCTTATGTATATGGGCAACTTGGCAAAAAAAGCGCAGTAGTTTAGATGTCCCTAGCTGAACTACCTTCATTATAATACTAAAACACCCACCCATAGGTCGGGGAGACCCTCGCCCAGGTGAGGACCCTTCCTCTGCGCAGGCGCAATCGTGTGAGAAATGACTAAGCAGATATTATAATTATAGGCTAATTGCTAACCAACCATTGCATCTGGGAGTGTAGGATTATGTAGTTCGTGTGTATAAAAGATACCGTGGTGATGATTTCTGGTGTGCTTGATTTGTGGAAAATCCACCGAGCATCCAGGCCTGTGAAGAGAGGACCGGATGGAAACTTATTTTGTCTTTAAGGAACAGGGCTGTCTTTATCTTTAAAGAACAGGGTGTGAAACTACAACTATCACCCAACAAAGAGAACAGGATATCTTGAGACCATTGAGACACAATGAGCGCCAGAACCAGCTCGGCGGCTTTGGCAACCAGATAAGGAACAAAGAACTACAGTTCACCAAGAGAATACAGTGATAAAGAAGAGTAAACGAAGTAAAGGACTACCAGAAGTTTCTGAAGGACCACCTAGAGACTATAGTGCCTATGCGGGGGAGGGTGGTAACCTATGGTAATGAGTTCCCGGAAACCTTGTGAATATGTATATATGGCATGCATATAAGCTGTATAACTAACCCTTTAGGGCACGCACATTAGGAGGAGCGATCCCCTGTGTGCCCAGAGCTGCAGTAAAGAATACCTGCTTAATAGTCACCAAGACTATTGAGTCCTGATTTCAGCTTTTCATGGCATCACCTGAATAAACACAATATCTCTCCTGAGTGTGTGAGAACTGGTTTGTTGCACACCGGGTAACGAATCCGCTTTCGGACAACAATTACACTGTTTTAAAAGCTTGTTTAAAGGCTGGTTTAAAAATTCTTTTCCCCAGTCAGTCTATAATTTCTGAGGCTCGTGCCTCCTGATAAAAATTATTTTTAAAGCCCTGGCTATTTCAGAACCTCTTTTGTCTTTTAGACCAATGGCCCAGGCAGGCTTGGACAATATGTCTGTCACTGTTAAGATGTACTTAACACCATCATTGTTTCTGGAAAACTGTTGCATATCCACCAAGTCTGCCTGCCATTGTACATCCACCTGTGCCACAATCGCCCTATTTCTTTTAAATGCTTTCTTGTAGCCTTGTGTAAGCTGTAAGCATCCTTGCTTACAAGCCAGGTTGCCACTTGGCTTCTGTTCTTCTGTTCAGATCGACAATTCACCTTTTTAGCAGCTTCAAAAAGGGGATTTGTACCTGTAGCGGTCATGGTCACGTGACCTATGAGGGTTACCCGACCTGCAGGTGTGTAAAGATCACGACCGTGGGGTTCTCCAGATTCTGCAATACACAAAGATACAGAGGTCTGGGTTTCTGAGAATTTATTTATTACAAATGGCTACAAAACTACTATTAGTAAAAGTATATATATATATGCGCATATATATGTGCATATATACAAGTCACTAAAAAATTAACACTAGGAAAGCAAGTGTGTGTGTGTATATATATTACAAGAGTAAAGCAAATATATGTATATTACAAGTTATTACAGAATTAAACTAGTGAAGCAAGTATATACTTATGAACCTTTACCTGTGCGTGCCTATAAATATTTTATGTGAGGAGTTACCGCTACGACACTCGCCAAACTGCTCCCAGAAGTGGGGCTTATGGACGATGGAAAAAGTCTCACTTCAAAGATGATCCGTGTCACAGAGTCCGGAGTCAGCTAGGCATCCCCAGCGAGGGTCTGGTCTGTCTGGGAGATCTCATGCAGAGAGGCTCTTGCAGAGAAGCTCATATTGGGTAGGTAACCAAGTTACTTTTTATACCTTTTTAATGTAGATACATAAGTGGGTGTAAGACATCGGTTCCCAGAATAGTTGTTGCTGACTCCTGTTTTCCTGGAAGGTCAGTTCATTATCACAGTTTCTTTGTCCTGCCACCCATCAAGGTTTCTTTGTCCTGCCAAATGCTCCCCATCAAGGAAGTTTTGGCTGAGCTTATCAGGGATGTCTCAGGACTCTGGTTAAGGAGATATCCTTCTTTGTCAGTATGTTTACTGGGTCACTCCACCCCTTGGTCTATGGCCACTTATGGGTCATTAGGAGTGAGACTACACCATATTTGGTGTGTGTCTCTTGCCTCCTGGTTCATGAGGTAGAGACTTGTATCCGCATCAAACTCCTGAGAGGGTTTATCAATTGAGACACGAGTATACAGTACCAGTTCAGTTCAAAGTGATACACACAATGGTTTGATACAAGATATAATACAAAGAAGCACAATTCCGACAGCTAAAATGAGAGCTAATATCATTAAGCTGTGCTGTGCCCATGCTCCGAGGTCTGGTAGTGTTGCTGTAAGTCGGCAGAAACAAAAACTTTCTAAGACTCAATTTGACGTTTTAGAAAGCAGGCACTTCTTTATTGCGGCGCTGGACGCACAGGGGATCACTCCACCTAGTGTGCGTGCCGAGTTGCTCCGCTACAAAAATTATATACAATCAAAATATACATATTCATCATATTTCAAAAAAATTTAACATATTCATACGATTTCCGAGAACTCATTAATATATGTAAATGTCTGTGACGCATGCGCTTTCAGGTACACTGGTGGTGTCCAGGGTCCTCTGGTGGTCGTCCATAGTCTTCCTCATTGTGTCCGCTAGTTGAACCCGATCTTTGCGCATGCTCAGCTTGGTCACAAAATTCCATTCCCCCTTTAATCTTGGAACCTCCAGAAGATTTTCTCGGTTTACTAACCAGGCCTACAACTTATCACTTTCTTGACAGGTATATCAAAGCTACATTGTTCAACAGTTAGTTTAGATCATACCTAGTTACCATTACACAAATTATTTATCACAAAATACATATCATGGCTTTAATTGTCATTGATTGGTCTCTTGATTATACAATTCTATCAATATCCATACCCCAAATAATCAGTGGTTGTTTCTATTAATATCTATTGATTGGTTCTTGATATTTAAATCAAGATGGGAAGGGTAAGGGGGTTTCCAAGCAGCATCACTGGTGCATAACAAGTTTCTATAGTTACAGGACTCAAACAAAACTTCTCTATTCAATTCTTCATTGTTTCGTCCCGTTCCTATTAGTTTCTTGATACAAAACGGTAACTACCTGGTGAGGGTCCTATGGTTACGAGTTTCAAAACACACAACATTTTAACATTCTATTTCTACTACAATCGAATTTGGTGATTTTACAACAGTAGCCAAGACCTTCCACATGGCGCTTCACAGGGGTGTTTGTAATATGCAAGGAAAACTTCCTTTTTGTGGACGATTAATAACCTGGACAGTCTGTCCCATAGATAATTGATGATTATCATTTACGCTTGAAGTTGAGGTTGCACCGCGGCTGCTATCAAAAGCTTTCCAGATCAGACTACCAGTCACCGTCTGTTGATTATTCAAAGTGTTAGGAAAATCATTAAAGTTTTAAGTAGAAAGATTAAATTAATACATAAAATCATAGTTATTATTAGTTGATGATTGTTAATATAAAATGATCAAACCTGAATGAAACAATAGAATAGAGTAAGTACAAGTTGTGTTTTAGTAAGTCATAGAAACCTGTTATGCACCAGTAGTGTTCCTCAGAATACTCCTTTGAAATAAAGATAATCGTAGATGAGTGACCTGCATGTATCCATACATATATATATATCCTCTGTGTGTGCATAGATTTGATAGATAAAAGTAATAGTAACCTGAGCAAGATGCAAATGGTATGGAATAAGGGGTGGAATGTCCTGGTTTGAGGTAAAACAGGACCAATTTTGTTCAGTAGCTTTGCTTCTTAGCTGGGCCTCTTTTAACTACTGAAATTAACAGCATATTGTGCAGACAATGTTCACTCTCTCAGAGTGATAAGACCGATGTTTATAGCTGATGTCCAGACATGGTATGCAGAGAGGCTCTTGCTTACACTTATTGTTCTAACACCCAAGGCCAACCGGCTGTGGTTTTGTAAGATTTAGGTCTCTAAGAAGCAGATAAGCGGCATACCAGGGGAGTCAAGCAGAACCTTGAGGAACTTGGATGGAAAACAGACCCTGGAACTGAGTCAAAAGAGAAAAGGTGAAAAGGATAAGGTGAGGAAGACGTCTTACTTCATCTGAGGAAGACTTCTTACTTCATCAGGACGACCACCGACGACCACTAGAGGGAAGATGGGCATGCGCAGAGAAGGAGGCTGATGTCGCAATAGGATGAAGTAATCCGTAATGCATATGTGTAAGATAATGTAGCAATACTTGTTGAATATGTATGAGACTGTGTAACCAAAAGAATATAAAATGGGTACTCGGCAAGGCCGTCTTCGGAGCCAGATTTGGGTGCTTACCCCTGGTTCCCGGCGCCTTGAAATAAAGCACCGCATATAACCGAAGAAAATTGGTTATGTGTTTGTCTCCGCGCTAACAAAAGCAGCAACTGCATCATTAAGGTGATGTTGCCATCCGCGATACAAGGAGGTACTAGTTGAGGTTTAGGACTCACTGGTCCAAGTGCGAATTTGTAGTTGAATGTTAAGAAGTGCATTCCATCATTCAATAATACCTATAGTCTGGGGATGATATGGGATGTGGAAAACCCACCTAATTCCTCTGGCTTCAGCCCATCTCTGTATATCTTTACTTTTACAATGTGATCCATTGTCTGATTGAATCTCAGAGGGTAGAGGTAGGTGTGTAAACCATTGTCCTAATAAAAAAAATTACATATTTCACACTAGCTTGAGGACATGGGTAGGCCATACCTAAACCGCTGGCAATCTCTACCCTGGTTAAAATGTATTTCCATTTATTTGGAGTTCGGGGTAGGGGTCCTAAAAAATCTATTTATTTATTTGCCACGAGGACCACAAGTATTTACCTTCCCTCAGATTGGCCCGCTGTTGCCCAGTCAAAACTCAGGTACTGGATACCTTTTTCCATGGTGGTCCACTTGCTTGGACGACGTACAACATCTTCACTGAAGGGGTACCTTTCCCTCACACCTGACAGGAGTCGCCTCCAGAGGCTGAGGGCTTGTGTCTTCTTCCCAATCGCCTTGTCAATGCCCCCTTCCCTAGACAGGGATCCCAGCTGCCTGGCTTCCCTGCCCTCTAATTCCAAGCTACTGGCCCCATTATCCCAGCATCGGAGCAGCCAGGTGACAATGTGCTCGCCCGGAAGTCGGCTGAAATCTTTTCGCATATCTCTCAGCTCGCTCAGGGATAGAGATCGGGTGATTATCTCTGGTTCCATCTCTTCCTCCCTTTCCTTTGATGGCCCTGGTTCATCATCATCCTAACTAAGCGAACTGATTTCTTGGTGTATTTCTTCTTCTGTATAGGAGCAACTGATACGGGCACGGGTTGGTTGTCCGTTTCAGCTGCAGTGTCCGCCACTGGGGTCTGAGTGGCCGCATTGTCTGCTGCAGGGGTTGGAATAGCTGCAGTGTCAGCCGCAGGGGCTTGAGTGGCCACAGGGCCTGCCACCGGTGGGAGTAGCTGCATTGTCTGCCGCAGGGGTTGGAATAGCTGCAGTGCCTACTGGTTGGTTTCCCCCTCTTTCCCCTGAGGGTGCTGCATAATACCGAGCAGTGTTTGGTAGATACTGGCCAGGGCCCAGCACAGTGCAGTGAGTTGTGCCTCTCTGGAATAGCCACAGCATTTTCCTTTTAAAAATTCTACCACTTTATCAGGGTCCTGTAGTTGTTCGGGGGTGAAGTCCCAAACCATTGGGGGTGAGAAGGTCTCTAGATACCTGCCCATATTCTCCCACATGCCATGCCACCCCTGACTATCCAGCCTCGGGGCAGATCTCTGGGTGGTAGTCTTAAACAGTTGTTTAACCCTGAACAAGACCTGAAACACATTCAGGAGACATAGCAATAGGAACATGCTGGTTTGCGCATCCCAAGGATATTCGAAATTCTCAAAACCTGGCCCGAAGGAGAAAAGGGGGGCGAAAGAGCCGGGGAAAGTATCCCCCCGTTTCCCCCATAGATCGGGTATGATTATTAATAAATTCTGAGATGATGGCGACCAAGGTATGGGCAGGACAGCAATACTGCATAAACACCCCAACGCAGTGACCTGAGCAGTGATGTTATCATATCATAAGCTGATATCGCACAGGACAGCAAAATGATAATCCTGACCCCTCTCCCTGAGGTAACAAACAGCATCACGGGGAGTACATAGAGCACGTAGGAATTTACATAACACAGCCACGCAAACAAACGAAGCAACATTGTAACTAGCTCTTATCTAACTAATATGAGAAATATATATCAAACTCGTGTTAACAAGCTCTGGTCGGATCTGTGGTTATCTCAACCCCTCGTGCCCCATGTTGGGCGCCAAGAAGGACTGTCGTGGTTTGGCCTCAGCCGGCAACAACGAACCACGCGGCCGCTCGCTCAACCCCCCACAGCCGTGGGGGGGAAATAGGAAGAAAAAGGCAAAACTCGTGGGTTGAGATAAAGGCAGTTTAACAGAACAGCAGAGGGAAGAGAAAACAGCAATAATAACACGGATAAAGGAATATACAGACGCGATCAGGGCACCGCCGCTCACCAACCGGACCTGCACCGCCGCAGCCCGCGCTGAGCCGCAACTTCCTGCCCCCCCCCCCCGGCAGCTCCCCCCTACCGCCAGGGCATGGCTCACATGGCATGGAATACCTGTGTCCCCTCCCATCCTTGGGGAAATTAACCCCATCCCTGCCGGAACCAGGACAGATGTATCTCATCAGGTCCCATGGACTTGTGCACCTTCAGGTTCCTCAGGTGGTCTTGCACTTGATCTTCACCTACAGTGGGCGGTGCTCCATTTTCCCAATCCTCTCCTTTGCAATCTGCGTCTTGGGCAGTGCGGCTGCTGTCCTTGTCCGTGAAGACTGAGGCAAAAAAGTCATTGAGTACCTCAGCTCTGTCGCTGTCCCGGGTAACCAGTTCTTGCGTTTCCTTCTGGAGAGGGCCTATATTTTCCCTAGTCTTTCTTTTCTCACTGACATACCTATAGAAGGATTTTTTGTTTGTCTTAATGTCCCTGGCCAGATTTAGTTCTATCTGGGCTTTAGCTTGTCTAACCCGCTCTCTGGCTGCTCGAACGATTCCTCTGTAATCCTCCCAGGCTACCCCCCACTGTTTCCACTCCCTATAGGCCTCCTTTTTTCTTTTGGTCATGTCCGGGAGCTCCTTATTCATCCATGCAGGCCTCCTGGCTTTTCTGCCTGCCTTCCTCTTTGTAGGGATGGATTGCTGCTGTGCTTGGAGGAGGTGGTCCTTGAATATTAACCGACTTTCTTGGACCCCTCTTCCCTCCAGCGCTTCATCCCATGGCACCATACCAAGCAGATTCTTCAAGAGGCCAAAGTCGGTACTCCTGAAGTCCAGGGTCATCAGCCTGCTGCTCACCTTCCTCGCTGCCTTGAGGATTTCCAACTCGACCATTTCATGGTCACTACAGCCCAGGCTACCCTTGAGTTTGACACTGTCAACCAGCCCTTCCTTGTTGGTAAGAACAAGATCCAGCATGGCTCCTCTCCTCGTTGGCTCCTCAACCACTTGGAGAAGGAAGTTGTCCTCAATGCAATCCAGGAACCTCCTGGATTGCCTGTGCCTGGCTGTGTTACCCTTCCAACTGATATCAGGGTGGTTGAAGTCACCCATGAGAACCAGGGTCTGTGAACGTGATGCTGCCCCTATCTGTCTATAGAGGGCTTCATCCACTTGGTCTTCTTGGTTGGGTGGCCTGTAGCATACCCCCACTGTAACGTCCCCTGCTCCCGATTTCCCTGTAATCTTGACCCATAGGCTCTCAGTTGGCTCTTTATCCACCCCTAGGTTGAGCTCCATGCATTCCAGTTGCTCGTCAACATATAAGGCAACACCGCCTCCTCGTTTCACTTGCCTGTCTCTCCTGAATAGCCTGTACCCTTCCATGCCGACGGTCCAGTCATAGGAGTCGTCCCACCAAGTTTCTACGATGCCAATGTGATCGTAGCCTTGGAGGCGTGTACACATCTCTAGTTCCTCCTGCTTGTTCCCCATGCTCCGCGCATTTGCGTAGAGGCACTTCAGCTGTGTCTTCGTTGAGGCCGATTTGGTTGGAGCAGCTGTAATTACTTTGTGCTGCTCTTCAGGCAGCATTCATTTGCCCTGTATTGACAGTGCCTCCTCATTGGCTCCCGTTGGTCCAGGAGCTCCTAGCTCATCTACGCGAGACTTATTAATATTACAGCTTCATAGGCATTCTATTTCAGCTACTATTTTTTTTATTGCAAAAGATTCAGAAGCAGGTTTGGCACTTCAGACTGAAGCATAAATGAAGCATATTTTACTCTGTGTCTATAGGGTAATAGATGAGCTTTCTTCCAGTATTTCAGATATCTCCCACCAAATGAGGATGGAAGATGTAATGTTAAACCATGTAACTGATTTAAAACTTTGCTTTTTGTTTATGCAACTGCATGACATGCTTACAGAATTGCATGATAAAGCATATATAAATTGTTATGCTTTTACATGCATTTCTTTAAATAAAAATCAAATTAAGAAACTTAGTAATTTTAGCTTCTAGATGATGCTATTGACTATTTTTGCTCTTTATTTGTTAACAGTGTATTTGACCACATACAATTCTTAACATGACTCAGGGTGAACAAGTTGATTGTTGTTGATTATCCCCTTCTTGATTATATAAATAATTGGCTCGCTTAACAAATGCCATGAGGCTTTCTGTGTGTGGTATATTTGATGTACTTTTATTCATAAATCAGTTAAAAGAGAATGAGGATAGAGTTTGAGTATAGAGTATGTGATGGCAAATACATGGCAAACATGCTTGTAAAGTTTTCTCTTTGGTTTCATTATTTCCTTTTCATTAAAATAATGTAACTTTTTTTAATATGCTTTACTGTACAGGAAATGCTAAGGAACACACTTCAATTTCAGGCATTATTTTTAGCTTTTTTTGTTTGAATGCAGACCTAAAAGCTACATCTGCTTTTTGTTTTTCTTCTTTCCATAATGGGAAAAAACCCAACAAAGTAGATGGAAAATTTTCCATGGCATGCTGTTACTTCTTACAGCCAGAGAAATGGCGGGTGTGGGATCTTGCACGGCTGAAGAAGGCCCTGTATAAGGATATTGGGAAGGTGGAAGTCTGCTCCATGAATAACTATTACTTAGGATAAGTATTTCAGCAAGGTGTCTCTCTCTTCCTCCCCGTAGATTCCTTAATAAAAGGGTTACGTTTGATGCGGTTACAGTGCCTTTTTCCAATGCATTTCACATATGGAACAGGATCTCTCCTAACAGCATAAACATCCTCAGAGAAGGTAGCAATTTACAGTAGTACCTCTATGTGAAATGCAAACAGTAGAACTGTGTAGGGTAGAGCTTTCTTCCTTAAAGCGCTATGATGTTGGTCTAGTGTTTGGGTTTTTCTTAGTCCTTTAGAAAAAAAGGACTGTGGTGGGTTAACCTTGGCTGGTTGCCAGGTGCCCACCAAGCTGCTCTCTTCACTCGCCCTCCTCAGCAAGACAGGGGTAGAAAAAATAATGAAAAAGCTTGTGGGTTGAGATAAGGACAGGGACATCACTCACCAATAACCATCATGGGCAAGACAGACTGGTGGGAGGTTTAATTAAATTTATTGCCAATTAAAAATAGAGGAGGATAGCAAGAAACAAAACTAAAAACACCTCGCCCCCCTTCTTCCCAGGCTCAACTTCACTCCCAACACTTCTGCTTCCTCCCCCCACTCTGAGCAGCACAGGGGAGATGGGGAATGGGGGCTTGTGGTCAGCTCATAACGCTTTGTCTCTGCTGCTCCTTCCTCCTCATGCTCTTCCCCTGCTCCAGTATGCGGTTCCTTCCGTGGGATACAGTCCTTCACAAAATTCTCCTGCTAGGAGCCTGCAGCCCATAGAGGACCCCATGCAGGGTGGATATCTGCTCCACCATGCACCTCCATGGGCTGTAGGGGGACAACCAGTGTCACCATGGTGGTCTCCACAGGCTGCAGGGGAATCTGCTCTGGCACATGGAGCACCTCATCCCCTTCCTTCTTCACTGACCTTGGTGTCCGCATAGTTGCTTATTTCGCATGTTTCTCGTTCTTCTCCCTCACTGCTGCTGCATCATGTTTTCTACCCTTTCTTAAATATGTGATCACAGAGGTGCTACCACCATCATTGATTGGCTCAGCTTTGGCCTGTGGTGGGTCCATTTTGGAGCTGGCTGGAACTGACTCTGTCTGACATGGGGCATCTTCTGGCATCTTCTCACAGAAGCCACCCCTGCAGCCCCCACATTACCAAAACCTTGCCATCTAAACTCAATATATTCTACCCTTCATCTATGTGAATCATATATTTAAGAATTATCATTAAAATATGCATTCATCACATAATCTTCACGGACATCAGCAAAACTTGCTGGACAGAGTTTGGAGAAAAGGAGGCTGAGGGCCTCTACGTCATTGCTCTCCACAGCTTCCTGAGGAGGGAAAGTGGAGAGGGAGGTGTTGATCTCTTTTCCCTGGTATCCAGTGACAGGACACATGGGCATGTTTCAAAGCTGTATCAGGGGAGGTTCAGACTTGACATTAGGAAACATTTCTTTACCGAGAGGGTGGTCAAACACTGGAACAGGCTTCCTAGAGAGGAAGTTTATGCCTCCTGCCTGTCAGTGTTTAAGAGGCATTTGGACAATGCCCTTAATAATATGCTTTAACTTTTGGTCAGCCCTGAAGGGGTCAGGCAGTTGGACTGCCTATTCAATTCTGAAAAAAAATCAAAGTACCATCATCACAACACTGACAAAGATCAACAGTTTGCATACACTCCACCCCTTGTCACTTTACAACATTACAACAAAAAAATTCCCCACAATTATTCTGCTTTCTGGCAATATCTGGTCCAAGTTTTGCCTGTTACCTTCCCCCAGTTACTGTCCTTATCTCAAATTCTTCAAGAGCCCAATGTCAGGTGCCAAACTGACAGTCAGGTGTTTGTCTTCCAAAGCAACCGCTATGCTTACTGAGACCCTGCTTCCCAGGAAGTGGCCGGACATTGCCGGCTGATGGGAAGTAGAGAATAAATCCCTTTTTTGCTTTGCTTCTGTGCGCAGCCTTTGCTTTTCTTATTAAATTGCCTTTATCTCAACTCACTAGGTTGTCCATCTTATTTTCTCTCCCTCTCATGTTGAGGAGGGAGAGTGAGAGAAGGGCTGGGTGGGGGGTCTGGCAGCCAGCCAAGGTCAACCTACCACAGTCCTTTAAAACCAATTTTTAGTAGTGCTCGTCCAACTGAATTCTATGGTATTTGTGCACGGGATTGCTGAAATAAGTTTGTTGTCAAAGTAGTTAGGTCTCATTTCAAGTTGAATGCCACATCAAAACTGAAATGCCTGTTTTTCTTCTCCTCTCCCAAGAAGTAGGATATTTTAATTCCTATGAGAAAACAGAAGCATTTCCAGCGTTTACTGGTGTGATTAGATCACTAGTGATGCAAATGAATCTCTACAGGAATATTCCCAAACAAACCGATGGGGTTTTACTGAAATGAGCTCTGCAGGTTTGTCTGGTATGAGGCCATATGCCAACCTTTCAGCACAGTGTCAACATTTTCATCTTTTTAGCCGCATGTTTTCATTTTTAATGCCACATAATGTGGGTAACGCAATGTGTCTGACATTCGACGGCTCATGTTGGACTTAATGTTTATGACTGTTTACTGGGACAAGTGTTCATATTGGAGAATTTAAAATCCAAGATCAAGGGACACTCATTTCTCTATTTGGAAAGTTGACCCAAAGCAGACCATCCGGACTGAGCACTTCTGAATTCTGAGCATAAGTACCTGTAGTGTGACTTAGCAGTTTGGTACAATGTAATGATCCAAACTTGATCAGGCTTTAGCTTTATCTTTGGATCCTGTTTGAGATGAAATTTGCCCTTTTAAGATACCTTTATTTATACTATAGGATCCTTGCTCCAAAGTCTTCATTCTTGTTGCTTGATGGTACAAAGTAGTACAAATGGACTCAGTTTTTGATGTGTAATTATGTGTTATGTGCTGATACGATATGCCGTACATTTGGGAAAGTCATTACTGGTAGCTAAAGAAGAAACAGGTTTTATGTTTATTTGCTATGTCTGATTGAAGAAAATACTGAGACCATTTCTGCTTTATGTTGAGAGCAAATGCATCAAAGGGGCACATCAGCATGAGGAAACAGAAGTGAGGACCAGATTTCTCACTCTCGTACAGAATTTAATGCAGTGGAAGAAGCAGGTGTTGGCATGTGGGGTGTAAAACAGCAGAACATCAGCAGCCTGTAATTAAAATGAAATTAAAATAGAGGTGCAAAACTGATAAGATGGCACTATTGAAATAAAAGCAAGAATCAACACCTACGATGGCAACCCAAAACACTGCGCTTTGAGTGCTTATTTGTGTAGATACAAATCTGTACTAGTTTAAAAAAGTGTTGATTATTAAAACGACTACAGTCACAGCTTCTTGAAGAAGCTCTCTCGCTGTTGCCTTTTGTCCTATGTAATAAGATGTAGATGACAAGGAATTTTTTTAATGCCAAATTCTTTTCAGTGCATATTTCTCTGTTCCCTATGGGTTTGTGGCCAGTATTGTAGTAACACTTGTAGTTGGATTTCTCATGCCAATGTTACTTTGGCTCAAGCTCCCTGAGTAGGATATCTTTATCTTTATTAAATCTCCTTGTATCTAAGATCAGAATGGAGCATTTATTCCCAAATAACAGTAAGCCTGGTTATCAAAAACTGAGGTTTAATTAGTACACAGAGAAAATAAAAACTAAGTAGTACAATTATATCTGTCTTTTGAGTACAACCATGCAGGGTAGAATAAATTGTGTAATTAGTCCTTACCCAAGGCAAGTCTACCCCAAGATAGCCCGTTAGGCCTAATGATCCAATATTGGGGAAGCTCCCCTTCTCGAAAGGGGAAGTCCAAGGAGAAAATGGTCCATTATTGTATGGAAGTATGGGGAGAAAAACAGGTAAGAAAAGGTTTACATTGGCCAATTTTTGGATCTTTTGAGAATTGGATATGCCAACAATTAAACATATATGTTAACAACAAATGACCATTTAACAAGGAGGAGAGTGAATATGCCTTTTTATGGACCCTGGGCACTGCTCAGACCGCTAATTTGTTTTCATTAAAAGAAAAGAAAAATGATAGGAAGAAAAGGTGGAATGTAGATGAACCTCCAGCGTCTCCCCCACCCTATGTTCCACCTCCTTCGCCACCACAAGATCCTGAGCAGGATCTCCCTCTAATAGCCCCCCCAGAACCGGAGGAAGGGGCTCCTCCTTCTAATCGGAGAATAACTAGAAGTCAAACTAGAAAAAAAAAAAAGGGAGGAAAATTTATTGTATCCATTAAGAGAGACTGCTATGGGGGGACGACAACCCGGAGTTGGATTTCTATCTGTACCTCTCAGCTCCGGGGATGTGAGAGAATTTAAGAAAGAAATAGGACACTTGTTAGAGGACCCATTAGGAGTAGCCGAACGTTTTGATCAATTCCTCGGGCCTAACATTTATACTTGGGACGAAATGGAGTCTATTTTAAAGATCTTGTTTACAAACGAAGAACGAGGAATGATCAGAACGGCAGGTATGAGACATTGGGACCAGAGATATCAGCAAGGTCCCGCCGGAGATGAAAAATGGCCCCTGCAAAGGCCCAATTGGAACAATCAAGACCCCGTACATAGAAATAATATGGTAGATCTCCGGGATATGATAATTCAAGGGATTAGAGATTCTGTACCCAGAGGACAAAATATTAATAAGGCCTTTAACGAACAACAGAAAAGAGATGAAAACCCCATCGAATGGCTAGAAAGATTGAGAAAGAGTTTACAGCTATATTCTGGGTTGGACCCCGATAGTCAAGTGGGTCAAGCCCTGCTGAAAACTCAAATTTGTAGCTAAATCTCGGACAGACATAAGAAAAAAGTTAGAAAAAAATAGAAGATTGGCAAGAAAAGGGGTTAGATGAATTATTACGAGAAGCTCAGAAGGTGTATATGAGAAGGGAAGAAGAAAATCAGAAGAAACAAGCCAGAATCCTGATGGCAGCTGTAAGAGAAGGGCAAAATCCGGGTAGGAGAAGAGACAGTCCCCAGAGGGGCCCAGTAGACGTGAGAAGAAGATGGTTTGCAGGAAATAGAATGTTTTTATTGTCGCAAGAAGGGACATCTGCAGAGAAATTGTCGGAAAAGGATGCAGGATGAGGAGATTTTTAAGGAAGATTAGGGGGGGTCAGGGGCTCTATTTGCTGGGGACCCCTAAGGTTACCGAGCCCTTGATAAAATTGAAATTGGGTCCTCAGCATGAAGTGTTCGAGTTCCTCGTGGACTCGGGCGCCGAAAGATCAACCGTCCAAAAGTTACCATCTGGATGTGTAGAATCAAAGGATAAACTCCAAGTAATCGGTGCAAAGGGGGAACCTTTCAAGGTGCCCCTGATAAAAAGTGTAACAATAGAAGCTCCAAATAAATATGGAGTGGGAACATTTTTATTAGTCCCAGAAGCTGAGTATAACCTTTTGGGACGAGACCTGATGGTGGAATTAGGAATCCATTTGGAAGTAGATCAAGAGAAACTAAAAGTAAGATTATGCTTATTAACCGCGGAAGATGAAGCCAGGATTAATCCAGAAACTTGGTATAGCCCAGAATCGGTGGGAAAGTTAAATATCAAACCGATCACAGTCTCCATAAAAGACCCAGATCAGCCAATTAGGATAAAACAGTATCCCATCTCCAGAGAAGGGAGAGAAGGGTTGCAGCCAGTAATTGAGAGGCTTTTGGCCCAAGGACTTTTGGAACCCTGTATGTCTCCTCACAATACTCCCATATTGCCCGTAAAGAAGCCGGACGGGTCCTATCGCTTAGTACAAGATCTGAGAGCTATAAATGAACGAACCATTACCCGGTTCCCTGTAGTGGCTAACCCACACACCATACTTAATCAGTTAAGTCCAGATTATAAATGGTATAGTGTTATAGATTTAAAAGATGCTTTTTGGGCCTGTCCCTTAGAAGAAAATTGTAGGGACTATTTTGCCTTCGAGTGGGAGGACCCCAAGACACGCAGAAAACAACAATTACGGTGGACCATTTTGCCCCAGGGGTTCACAGAATCCCCGAAATTGTTTGGACAAGCTCTGGAACAGTTACTGGAATCTTATGAATTAAGTCAGGAACTAATTTTAATACAATACGTGGATGATTTAGATTGCTGGAAAAAAACAAGAGGTAGTCAGAAATGAGAGCATCAAATTATTGAACTTTCTAGGCCTCAAAGGATTAAAGGTTTCTAAATCCAAATTGCAGTTTACTGAAGAAGAAGTAAAATATTTGGGACATTGGCTCACAAAGGGACACAAGAAATTAGATCCCGAAAGAGTAAAAGGAATTTGTCTCTAACAGCACCCACTAATAAAAGACAGATAAGGCAGTTATTGGGATTATTAGGGTATTGTCATCAGTGGATAGAAAATTACAGCAGTAAAGTAAAATTCTTATACGAAAAATTAACTAAAAATGGGTTGGTAAAATGGTCCCCTGAAGATGAGAATCGTTGGGAGAATATAAAAAGAGATCTAGTAGAAGCACCTGTCCTCAGTTTACCTGATATCCGTAAACCCTTTCAACTTTTTATCAATGTGAATAACGGGACAGCTTATGGGGTTCTGACCCAAGGATGGGCAGGGCAGAGAAAGCCTGTAGGATATTATTCTAAAAATACTGGATCCTGTAAGCCGCGGGTGGCCCACTTGCTTGCAAGCAATAGTGGCCACTGCCTTATTGGTAGAAGAAGTTGGAAAAGTCACCTTAGGAGGAGAACTAAAAGTATACACCCCCCATAACATTCGAGGAGTATTGAAACAACGAGCTGATAAATGGCTTACAGATAGTCAATTGCTAAAGTATGAGGGAATTTTAATTAACTCCCCTAGGCTAGAAATGGAAACCACCTCTATTCAGAATCCTGCCCAATTTTTATATGGGGAACCTAGAGAAGATTTAGCACATGACTGCCTCCAACTAATAAATTTGCAGACTGAAACAAGAGAGGATTTAGAAGAAGATGAATTAGATGAAGGAGAAAAATTATTTGTGGACGGCTCCTCACGAGTGGCTGAAGGACAACGGAAATCAGGATATGCTATTGTGGATGGGTATACTTTTCAGACAAAAGAATCAGGACCATTAAGTAAAGCTTGGTCTGCACAAGCGTGTGAATTATATGCTATGATGAGAGCATTACAACTCTTAGAAAATAAAATTGGAACAATTTATACAGATTCAAAGTATGCCTTTGGGGTGGTACACACTTTTGGAAAAATTTGGGAAGAGAGAGGCTTAATTAGCACCCAGGGAAAAGGATTAGTCCATGAAAAGCTAATCCTAGAAGTTTTAAAGGCATTAAGAGGTCCACTAAGGATAGCCATAGTCCATGTAAAAGGACATCAGAAGGGACTAACCCATACTGTAAGAGGAAACAATCTAGCCGACGCAGAGGCAAAAAGGGCTGCATTATTAATGGTTCAGACCTTGGGAGAGAAACCTGAAAGGCTAAAATTAGATAAGACTTTCACTCTCAAGAATTGGATAAGCTAAAAAGAATTGGGGCAAAAGAGATGGTGATAAATGGCTGCTACCAGACGGCAGGGAAATTCTTCCAAAGGGATTAGCTCGGGGAATATATACACCAATGTACGCAGCATGGGGAACAAGCAAGAGGAGTTAGAGATCTGCGTGCAGTCACAGGGCCATGATCTCATTGCAATTACTGAGACATGGTGGGATAGCTCGCATGACTGGAACGCTGTCATGGAGGGCTATGTTCTCTTTAGGAAAGATAGGCCAGCGAGGCGAGGTGGGGGAGTTGCTCTTTATGTGAAAAAGCAACTGGAATGTATGGAGCTCTCCCTGGAGGCTGATGATGAGCAAGTTGAGAGCTTGTGGGTAAGGATTAAGGGGCAGGGTAACATGAGAGACACTGTTGTGGGTGTTTATTACAGGCCACCTGATCAGGATGGGGAAGTTGATGAGGCCTTCTACAGACAGGTGAGAACCGCCTCACAATCACAGGCCTTGGTTCTCATGGGGGACTTCAACTTCCCTGATATCTGTTGGGAAGGCTACACTGCTAGGAATGCACAGTCCAGGAGGTTCCTCCAGTGCATTGATGATAACTTCTTGACTCAGGTGGTGGAAGAGCCCACAAGAAGAGGTGTACTACTGGATCTAGTATTGACAAACAAAGAGGGACTGGTGGAGGATGTTAAGGCTGGGGGCAGACTTGGCTGTAGTGATCATGAGAAGATAGAGTTCAGGATTAAGTGCAGTATGAACAAAATGACAAGTAGGGTTGAAATGTTAAGACTTCAGGAGGGCTAACTTTGATCTCTTCAAGAAACTGATGGGAGAAATCAAATGGGAGAGGGCTCTAGAGGGTAAGGGGGCTCAAGAGAGCTGGCTGATATTCAAGCACCAGCTCCTCCAAGCTCAGGATAGGTGCATCCCGAAGAGCAAGAAATCGGGCAAGGGAAGGAGACCTGCATGGCTGAAAAAGGATCTTCACAAAAAACTCAGGTGGAAGAAGGGAGTTCACAAGATGTGGAAAAGGGGGCTGATGGCTTGGGATGAGTATAAGAATGCTGTCAGGGTATGCAGGGAAGAAACAAGAAAAGCCAAGGCAGCTTTGGAATTGAACCTGGCGAGGGATGTAAAGACCAGTAGGAAGGGTTTCTTTAAGTATATAGGAGACAAAAGGAGAACCAGGGAAAATGTGGGCCCGCTCTTGAATGAGATGGGTGCTGTGGTGACAGATGATGCAGAGAAGGCAGAGTTGCTGAATGCCTTCTTTGCTTCTGTCTTCACTGCTTGGGCCAGCTCTCGGGAGTCCCAGACTTTGCAAGTAACAGAGAAAGTCTGGAGGAAGGAAAACTTTCCCTTGGTTGAAGAGGAACAAGTTAGAGAACAATTAAGTAAACTGGATACCCACAAGTCCATGGGTCCTGATGGGATGCACCTGCGAGTGCTGAGGGAGCTAGCAGAAGTCATTGCTGGGCCACTCTCCATCATCTTTGAAAGGTCCTGGAGAACAGGGGAGGTGCCTGAGGACTGGAGGAAAGCCAATGTCACTCCAGTCTTCAAAAAGGGCAAGAAGGATGACCCGGGAAACTACAGGCTGGTCAGCCTCACCTCCATCCCTGGAAAGATGATGGAACAGCTTGTTCTGGGGGTCATCTCCAAGCATCTGGAGGAAAAGAAGGTTATCAGAAGTAGTCAACATGGATTCACCAAGGGGAAGTCATGTCTGACTAATCTGATAGCCTTCTATGATGGCATGACTGGATGGGTGGATGAAGGGAGGGCAGTGGATGTTGTCTACCTTGACTTCAGCAAGGCTTTCGACACTGTCTCCCACATCATCCTCACAGGCAAGCTTAGGAAGTGTGGGTTAGATGAATGGACAGGGGGGTGGATTGAACAGTGGCTGAACGATAGAGCTCAGAGGGTTGTGGTTAGTGGTGCAGAGTCCAGTTGGAGGTCAGTAACAAGTGGTGTTCCTCAGGGGTCAGTACTGGGTCCAGTCCTGTTCAATATATTCATCAATGACCTGGATGAAGGGATAGAGCATACCATCAGCAAGATTCTGATGATACAAAACTGGGAGGGGTGGCTGACACGCCAGAAGGCTGTGCTGCCATGCAGCGTGACCTACACGGGCTGGAGAGTTGGGCGGAGAGGAACCTTATGAAATTCAACAAGGGCAAGTGCAGGGTACTGCATCTGGGGAGGATGAAAAAGGATGCAGGATGAGGAGATTTTTAAGGAAGATTAGGGGGGGTCAGGGGCTCTATTTGCTGGGGACCCCTAAGGTTACCGAGCCCTTGATAAAATTGAAATTGGGTCCTCAGCATGAAGTGTTCGAGTTCCTCGTGGACTCGGGCGCCGAAAGACAACCATGCAGGGTAGAATAAATTGTGTAATTAGTCCTTACCCAAGGCAAGTCTTGTACTTACTGACCTTATAGGCACCTGAAAGAGTTCTATAGAGTCAAGTACCTCCCTCTCTGCAGGCTTTCACCGTGAGGCTGCCCACAACCTGTGCCAAGGAAAAAGCACTTCCGTGGCCTCTCTCTTTAGTACAAGTCCTGGAGAATTCCTGGCTTCCAAGCTGGATGATTCTAATGCTAAATGACTAGCATTTCAGTGTGATGCTTTTTTAATCCATACATAGGTGACAATATTTCTCAATTGCATTACCCTGGAGCAAATTCTTATTTTGTTTGTTTTCTGTTTGCTTTTGTAACTGGTATGCGTGTATTTTTAAAAATATACATATATATTTACGTATGTCAAGGAATTTTATATATTTCATCTATAAAATATGGAGCTCCTTGATCTTTTTTCGGGTTTTTTTTCCCTGTTAATATGCCATATCTCAAAGGATTCAACTGAACATAAGCCTGATGCTTACAACGTCATATACTGTAGTTAGAAAGTGGACATCTTTGTATAAGACCAACACAAACATCAGTGTAAGATTACCTTCCCTTGTGATAAACCAGGACCATGTTTGCTAAATGAACCACCAATGCTGGGTTGCTCATGAAAAATGTTTAAATCCAAGGAAAGAGTTAGTCATTGACTGTGCAATAGCCAAACGTATTTACCTAATTAGACTCAAGGCACATTAGCTGCCTGGTGCTCTGCTTGCTATTCCTCCAGCAAGAGCTACTTGAAAATGTGGGTGCATCTTAATTCATTTTGTCTCTTTTTTTTTTCCTTCAGTCCCACAGCCAGCCAGACTTGCCATGATTTAGTTTGTTATTAGGGAAATATCACAGTTTTAAAATATTTTCTTTGGGGGTTTTGTTAGGTTTTTGGGGTTGTTGCTGTTGTTTTGACGGGACTATGAGGACGTTTAATGGTAAATTACTTTTGACTTGCTCTTCCTGGTTCATGTGTTTTCAGGCTCTTCCTATAGCTCTTTCTAATGGTTCAATAATAAAAGCAATATAAATGGAGGCAACGTGTCTTAGAGGATAAAATGAGGCTAGGGATCAGCTTATCACAGCAAATCTTTTCTCCTTTTTCAGCTTCATTTTTCCACTGTAACAACAGAGGTAATGATTCTCAGGCCCTTTATCTAAAATATAGCCAGTGCCTCAAAGGTGTTATAAAAATGCTACAGAGGTATGTTTAAATATGCATATTTGGACTCCTCTTTATCAGTTGATTTTTACTTTTAGATTTTATTCACACAGTCTGTACATTCAGTTATTATATTTTGTTTCCTCAAAGCATTTTGGTGGGGGTGGTTTTCAGTTTGTTGGTGTACTCTTTTGTGAGTGAAGCACAAACCAAGCTACTGCATGGCAAACATAGGTGGAGAGACACTCCCTACAGCTCAGATCATTCATCTTCAGAGAACTGCAGTGCCTCTCTAATATTTTTGCCTGATTGTTTGGTGAATTTGCAGTATAGGGAGACAGGTTGATGTCCTACTGTGAATCTTCATTTGTAATATCACCGAGATCAGAACACAGATCTGAGGAGATGAAAAGCAATTTCATGCATTGTATCTCATTCCCATTTACAATAGTGTACTCTGGTTACTTTATATTTACATCGTTACACTGTGAAATGGTTTGTGCACTGAGCCATTTGACTTTGATAATGCCTCTGGGAGGCCAGGTCAAACTAGGTTTAAACAGGATTAGATTAAAGTAGATTTTCCTTAGTTGTATTTGAAGTACCATGGGTTTTATGAGGGGAAAGTAGATTTATGACCCTGGAAAAAACTTGGTCTCTTTCAGTCGGCTTTAGAGGGAGACTGAATTGGTTCCCTTGATTGCTATATTGGACTCTTCTGATGGACAATATACATATTGATTCATTTACTTCTGCTAGCAGTTCACTTTCTGACCATGTAAGACCAAAAACTTGGATGTTTGTCTGCCAGTTTAGTCACCGCAACAGCTCATGGAGATTTCAATGAGTACTGGATTTAGTGCAAGGAGGAGTCAGGGACAGGGAGGAGACCATCACGCACAGAGTAGCATGGGCTGCTGTGGAATTGCAGCTTCAGTCTTGGTGCTGAGACAAATTGGCTGGTAGCTTCAAGCACGTAGCAGTGATGCAAAGGTTGACATTTGCCATCATGGCTTCAAGGTTTGCTAGCTAGATCTGAGCCCCCAACCTGCAGGCTGGTGAGAATAGCAGTAATGGGTTTATGTTTGATTTAAGATGGGGTTTTAGCTGACATGAGTAACTCTGGCTCTTACATGTAGGCACCTGGCAATAATCAACAGTGGGAATAGTTCACTGATTCCTCAACAAGATTTTCTAAGCTAGAGTTTGGAAATTATATTATGTTAGGAAATCACAGAATCACAGAATGGTAGGGGTTGGAAGGGACCTTTGGAGATCATCTAGTCCAACCCCCCTGCCAAAGCAGGTTCACCTAGAGCAGGTTGGACAGCAACGCGTCCAGGCGGGTTTTGAATATCTCCAGAGAAGGAGACTCCACAACTTCTCTGGGCAGCCTGTTCCAGTGATCTGTCACCCTCAAAGTAAAGAACTTTTTCCTCATGTTGAGATGGAATTTCCTGTGTTCCAACCTGTGCCCGTTGCCCCTTGTCCTGTCGCTGGGCACCACTGAAAAGAGTCTGGCCGCAGCCTCTTGACACCCACCCTTTAGATATTTATAAGTATTGATGAGATCCCCTCTCAGTCTTCTCTTCTCCAGGCTAAACAGACCCAAGTCTCTCAGCCTTTTCTCATAAGGGAGGTGCTCCATTCCTTTGTTGGCAGAACATGGAGAGCTGAAAAGTCCCGGACTTGAGAGAAACACTACTAAAACATCAGTATGATATCCAGCACTTTCCCATGCTAAAAGACTAAACAATACTGTACCATCTGCTAGGAAAATTGCAAAGAAGAATAGCTTTCTCACAGCCTAAAGGTTTCAGCAAATGTAGCTACTCATGCTAAGTAGAGCTAAGCAAGCGGCACAAATCACACCAAATTATAATCCTAAGTAATTTATTCTGCTTAAAACTTAATTTATGCTAAACAATTAATATCCCTCAACAGTGGGAAGGACAACCTACCTCAGTCCTACAGGCACGAGTACACGAGTTGCAAGGTAAAACAAATAGGAGGAAAAAATTTTCCAGGAGGATGGTTGCTCTGGTCTACAGTGAACGATTCTACGGTCCGAATACAAACCCATTTGTTGATAGCCACATAATTCAACCAAACCCATTTGTTGATAGCTATGTAAGCCGTGTGAACCCATCTGCTATTAGTGGGTACTGTTCTCAACATTAGAGGGGCCCTGCCTCCAGCCAGGAGGAGGAGAGGGACAACCGAGTTTATTGGACTGTGTGGATTCAATGGACTGGCACGTTAGAGCCACAAAAGTATAAAGCCCTGGTGCACACTGGTGCACAGTGCACCCTAATGCCATCAAATCATAAAGGGGCAGAATCTGTCACTAATACTGAAGTGATGGGGGGTTCTCAAGAACTGTCTGTATTGGAGGCTGAAGTGAGCCTAACTGGGAATAAATGGGAGAAGCACCCCGTTGTGACGGGCCGGATGCTCCGTGCGTCCTTGGCATAGACTACCTCAGGAGAGGACAGTTTAAAGACCCAAAAGGGTATCGGTGGGCTTTTGGTATAGCAGCTGTAGAGACTGAGGACATTACACAGCTGTCTACCTTGCCCGGTCTTTCAGACGACCCTTCTGTTGTGGGACTGCTGAGGGTTAAAGATCAGCAGGTGCCAATTGCTACAGCCACGGCGCATCAATGACAATATCGCACCAACCGAGACTCCCTGATTCCCATCCATAACCTGATTCGTCGGCTAGAGAGCCAAGGAGGGAGAAACTCCAACTGAGAAAGAAATCTTGCCAGCATATTAAGGAGTTAGAGCTGCTTCGGAAGTAATCGGTACTGAGGCACAGCTCCTCCTGGCACCCCGATTACCAGTACTGGGCTGGCTGTTCAAGGGTAAAGTTCCTTCTACTCATCATGCCACCAATGCTACCTGGAGTAAGTGGGTTGCCTTGATCTCACAGTGGGCTCGAATAGGAAACCCCAATCGTCCAGAAACTGTAGAAGTGATCACAAACAGGCCCGAAGGCAAAGACTTTGGAATGCCACCAGAGGAGGCGGTGACACTGAGGAAGCCCCACTGTATACTGAACTCTCAGATAACGAGAAACAGTATTCTCTGTTCACTGATGGATCTTGGCCAATACTCTATCTCTGTACTGACTCATGGATAGTGGCAAATGCTCTGTGGGGGTGGTTAAAGCAGTGGAAGCAGAGCAACTGGCAGCGCAGAGGTAAAGCCATCTGGGCTGCTGAATTGTGGCAAGTTATTAGTGACCATCTAGGGAACCTAGTCATAAAGGTACGTCATGTCGATGCCGACATACCCATGAGTCGGGCCACTGAGGAACATCGAAACATCAACAAGTGGATCAGGCTGCTAAGATTTTCCAGACAGACTTGGACTGGGAACATAAAGGTGAACTATTCTTAGCTTGGTGGGCCCATGACTTCAGGTGTCAAGGAAGGGATGCAACATATAGATGGGCCCGTGACCGAGGGGTGGATTTAACCATGGACGCTATTGCGCAGGTTATCCTTGATTGTGAAATATGTGCCAAAATCAAGCAAGCTAAACGGTTAAAACCTTTGTGGTATGGGGGATGATGGCTGAATTCTAAGTATGGGGAGGCCTGGCAAATTGACTACATCACACTCCCTCAAACCTGCCAGGGTAAGCACTACATGCTCACAATGGTGGAAGCAAGCACCAGATGGTTGGAAACATATGCCGTGCCCCATGCCACTGCCCGTAACACTCTCCTGGGCCTTGAAAAGCAAGTCTTGTGGCGACATGGCACTCCAGAAAGAATTGAGTTGGACAATGGGACTAATTTTAAAAAAATTCTTATAAGTAAGTGGGCCAGAGAACATGGCACTGAGTGGGTATATCATATTCCCTATCATGCACGAGCTTCTGGGAAAACTGAGCGATACAATGGACTATTAAAAACCACCCTGAAAGCAATGGGGGGGTGGAATTTTTAGAAATTGGGACAAGCATTTAGCGCAAGCTACCTGGTTAGTTAACACCGGGGGATCCATCAGTCAAGCTGGTCGTGCTCAGTCAGACCTTTTACATATTGTAGAAGGGGATAAAGTCCCTGTGGTGCTTGAAAGGAATATGTTAGGGAAAGCTGTTTGGGTTTTTCCTACTTTGGGCAAAAGCAAACCCATTCGTGGGACTGTTTTTGCTCAAGGACATGGATGTACTTGGTGGGTGATGCTGAAGGATGGAGAAGTTCAATGTGTAGCCCAAGGGAATTTAACCCTCAGTGAGAATACTCAATTCTGAACTGTATGATGTTAATACTAACAGCGTTCAATAAGTGTTTTTCAGGATAACATAGTGGTGACGAAACCCCAGCCCAAACCACGACAGGCTCCAAGACGGACCTGCCACTGGCCAAAGCTAAGCCAATCAGCAAAGGTGTTAGCGCCTCTGTGATAACATATTTAAAGGATAAAAAACATTGTGCAGCAGCTGTGAGAGAGAGGAGTGAGAGAAATGTGAGAGAAGCAACTCTGCAGACACCGAGGTCAGTGAAGAAGGAGGGGGAACAGTAGAGCAGCTTGGTGAGCACCTGGCGGCTAGCCAAGGTCAACCTACCACACTGTTTTACAGATGGATCAGCTCAAAGAGTTAAAGGGAAAAGGAAGAGAAGGTCTGCCCTCCTGCAGCCCTCAGAGAGGACATCTGAAACACAAGAGAGAGGGATCAGCTCAATTGGCTGAGCTCCAGGCAGTAGTGCTAGCTGCCAAATGGGGTGCCGGCACAATATAAACTGATTCCTATGTGGTATGGCTCAATGGCTCCCATACTGGAAAGCTGAAGGATTAAAAATTAAAGGAAGGTGTTATAGTTGAATTGAAACCAATCGAGTCCAAAATGGATTCACTAAATATTTATTAAGGTAGGAAAGCAAAAGCAGCGCTGGGCAGCCGGAGAGTCGCAGCTCCTCCAAGGCTCGCAAATTCAAGCGAGCTGAGCAGCTCCTTTTATCTTCACGGAGGTCAATTTCGACATCTTCGGTACGCCCCTCTGCTTCCTCCGTTATCGTGATTTCATCAGATCTGTACTCCCTTGAGGCAGTTTCGATACAATCTATTCTTTACAGGCTTGATTGGTACACACGTTAACAATGCGGTTTAACGTTTGCTCAAGATAACATTGTGGATATATCTCTTCTTGTCAAACGGGATGTTCTCAAGACTACCACAATGGGTTCGTTCCCCTTGATTAACTTGATTTGATCAGCAAATCCCCCAGTTACTTATTACAATTCCCCCCTTTCTTTTATTTACAAGTGATTTGCTGATCAAACCTGGACAATACTTCACAAGCTGCATCTAATTCAGGATCTTCCTTCTGTATAATTTTCATTTCTAGCTCTGATTGCTTTATCACCATTAGCTGCACTTTTTCCAATCCGCTTTTAACAAAGGTTACAAATTTATTAATGATACAAGGTCCAAAAGTTAGAGCCAATAGCAACGTTATGAGGGGTCCCGCCAAAGTAGAAATTCTGGAGGCGCGACCTCCCATCCTGTTGCTATAGTTTCGCAGCCCCAGTACGCGCAATAATAGTGATAAGGGTGATTGCAATAAGTTTTTCCTGGATTTGAACTAGGGCACCAATAAGTAGCTTTTAGATTCGACGTTCCCCAGCTATATTGTCGTGATGGGTCACACTCCGGGTGTGACGTACTTCCACCGTACCCTACAGCAGAGTCCAGTAATTCACAATTAGTCATGTTAAAAGAGGGTTCTCCTGCTGTAACGTTGAATTTAAGAACTTTAGAATCATCCCACCTAGAGATAGTCCAATTAAAGGGCTGATGTTCATTTTCTGAGGTCGTGGTAATTAATATTATTAGCAGTATACCAGCCTTCATTTCCCCACTGTTAGTACCTCTCTGCCTTCCTCGTCTACTCTTTTGCAGAGAGCAACGGGATATCAATATCTTCTCGGCAGCAGCAGGTAGTCTTCAGGGGAATATTTGGCTGTTATACTATTAATGCCCATTTAGCCATATTCGTAAGGATTGGGAAGCGTAATGATTACCTTAAGTTTCGTTCCAGGATTTAGTCTGTCACTTATTTCTAAAGTTTAGAGCTAATTATCTCTCCAAATGTATTTCCACCTACTTTGTTGTTGGGTCCGTTTCCAGGTGAAGCTTATAGCACACTGTCTTAAGACTCTATGCTAGTCTGTTTCATATATTTCCCAAGGCTCAGGTATTAACAACTCCCATCCACAAAATAATTTACAAATCTTCCCTTGAGCCCGTAGTTCCCCGATATGTATCAAATTATCGCGACATTTCATACAATAGGGTTGTCTTTTGAATGAAACACAGGACTATTCTCTAGCGCAATTTAAACATCGGCAAACAACTCAACATAAATGTCCAGAAGTAGGGTGTTTTAGGCAGGGTATTCCACGGAGGTCTCCTATTCTGGGCGATTCAGGTATTCCTGTGTCCGTTTCACAGCAAAAGGGAAGGGGTGGTTCATTTACCGGCCTCGTTTTTCCTCATCTTTATTTGGAGGTCTCCTGGTTTAGACATCACAGTCCATCTTTCTGGGAAGATAGGTCCTTTAATCCTGTTGGCATGAGTCCATCCTTTTTCTGCCGTCCGTACTGCTGTATCTGTGGTAAGTAAAACAACAAAGGGTCCTTCCCAACGGGGTGTTAGGGAGGTTTCTTTCCATGTTTTGATTAGTACCTGGTCTCCAGGCTGGATCCGGTGTATGGAAATGTCCAGGGGAGGTCTTTGTACCACTAAGCCCTTTTTTCTTAGTTCCTGTCTCCTTTTAGTAAGTTCTAAAATGTATTCTGTTAGAATTTTATCCTCGACCTTTGGGTGTTCCACTAATAATCCAAAGTCATAAGGCATTCCATACAACATTTCAAAAGGGGATATACCAGTATCTGTTCTTGGCTGAGTTCTAATGTAAAGCAAGGCCAATGGTAAACATTTAACCCAATTCATTTTTGTCTCTACCATAAGTTTGTTAGGTGTTTCTTTCTTCCAGGGAGTATGGTATCCTCATTTTGTACCGAACAATTCAGTTGTCTCTTTTAATTATTTTGGATGTAAAATGTAGGCCTCGGTCTGAGTCAATTACCGTAATAGTTCCCTACCTCGGAATAATTTCTTTTAAGAGAATTTCAATAACCGTCTTTGCAGTAGCTTTTACCACTGGAAAGGCTTCTACAAAGTGCGTAAGGTGATCAACCAAGACCAATAAATACTGATATCACCCAACCTTCGGCAGCTCGGTAAAATCCACCTGTATTTTCTCAAAGGGTCTTTTAGCCAATTCACAACCCCCTTGAACCCTTTCCCTAAGTTGTCGCTTATTCACTTTGTGATAGGTTAGACATCCCTCTAAGATCCTTTTAGCTAGACCGTATGTTCCGACACAGGCATAGTTTGTCTCAAACTGATCCACTAAAGCCTGAATTCCCCAATGTGCTTTATGATGTAATTTGTTTAGTATTACAGTATCACAGTATCGTCAGGGTTGGAAGGGACCTCTGGAGATCATCTAAGTCCAACCCCCCTGCCACAGCAGGGACACCTACAGCACATTGCACAGGACGGCGTCCAGGCGGGTTTTGAATGTCTCCAGTGTGGGAGACTCCACAACCTCTCTGGGCAGCCTGTTCCAGTGCTCCGCCACCCTCAAAGGAAAGAAGTTCCTCCTCATGTTGAGATGGAACTTCCTGTGCTCCAGTTTGTGCCCGTTACCTCTAGTCCTATCACTAAGTATTTATAAGTATTGATAAGATCCCCCCTGAGTCTTCTTTTTTCTAGACTAAAAAGACCCAAGTCCCTGAGCCTTTCCTCATAAGAAAGATGCTCCAGTCCCCTCATCATCTTTGTAGCTATTTGCTGGACCCTCTCCAGCAGTTCCCTGTCCTTCTTGAACCGGGGAGCCCAGAACTGGACACAGTACTCCAGATGCGGCCTCACCAGGGCAGAGTAGAGGGGGAGGATGACCTCCCTCCACCTGCTGGCCACACTCTTCTTGATGCACCCCAGGATGCCATTGGCCTTCTTGGCCACCAGGGCACATTGCTGGCTCACGGTCATCCTGTTGGCCACCAGGACTCCCAGGTCCCTTTCCACAGAGCTGCTCTCCAGGAGGTCAGCCCCAAACCTGTACTGATGCATGGGGTTATTCCTCCCCAGATGCAGTACCCTGCACTTGCCTTGTTGAATTTCATAAGGTTCCTCTCCGCCCAACTCTCCAGCCCGTGTAGGTCACGCTGCATGGCAGCACAGCCTTCTGGCGTGTCAGCCACCCCTCCCAGTTTTGTATCATCAGAATCTTGCTGATGGTATGCTCTATCCCTTCATCCAGGTCATTGATGAATATATTGAACAGGACTGGACCCAGTACTGACCCCTGAGGAACACCACTTGTTACTGACCTCCAACTGGACTCTGCACCACTAACCACAACCCTCTGAGCTCTATCGTTCAGCCACTGTTCAATCCACCCCCTGTCCATTCATCTAACCCACACTTCCTAAGCTTGCCTGTGAGGATGATGTGGGAGACAGTGTCGAAAGCCTTGCTGAAGTCAAGGTAGACAACATCCACTGCCCTCCCTTCATCCACCCATCCAGTCATGCCATCATAGAAGGCTATCAGATTAGTCAGACATGACTTCCCCTTGGTGAATCCATGTTGACTACTTCTGATAACCTTCTTTTCCTCCAGATGCTTGGAGATGACCCCCAGAACAAGCTGTTCCATCATCTTTCCAGGGATGGAGGTGAGGCTGACAGCCTGTAGTTTCCCGGGTCATCCTTCTTGCCCTTTTTGAAGACTGGAGTGACATTGGCTTTCCTCCAGTCCTCAGGCACCTCCCCTGTTCTCCAGGACCTTTCAAAGATGATGGAGAGTGGCCCAGCAATGACTTCTGCTAGCTCCCTCAGCACTCGCAGGTGCATCCCATCAGGACCCATGGACTTGTGGGTATCCAGTTTACTTAATTGTTCTCTAACTTGTTCCTCTTCAACCAAGGGAAAGTTTTCCTTCCTCCACTTTCTCTGTTACTTGCAAAGTCTGGGACTCCCGAGAGCTGGCCCAAGCAGTGAAGACAGAAGCAAAGAAGGCATTCAGCAACTCTGCCTTCTCTGCATCATCTGTCACCACAGCACCCATCTCATTCAAGAGCGGGCCCACATTTTCCCTGGTTCTCCTTTTGTCTCCTATATACTTAAAGAAACCCTTCCTACTGGTCTTTACATCCCTCGCCAGGTTCAATTCCAAAGCTGCCTTGGCTTTTCTTGTTTCTTCCCTGCATACCCTGACAGCATTCTTATACTCATCCAAGCCATCAGCCCCCTTTTCCACATCTTGTGAACTCCCTTCTTCCACCTGAGTTTTTTGTGAAGATCCTTTTTCAGCCATGCAGGTCTCCTTCCCTTGCCCGATTTCTTGCTCTTCGGGATGCACCTATCCTGAGCTTGGAGGAGCTGGTGCTTGAATATCAGCCAGCTCTCTTGAGCCCCCTTACCCTCTAGAGCCCTCTCCCATTTGATTTCTCCCATCAGTTTCTTGAAGAGATCAAAGTTAGCCCTCCTGAAGTCTTAACATTTCAACCCTACTTGTCATTTTGTTCATACTGCACTTAATCCTGAACTCTATCTTCTCATGATCACTACAGCCAAGTCTGCCCCCAGCCTTAACATCCTCCACCAGTCCCTCTTTGTTTGTCAATACTAGATCCAGTAGTACACCTCTTCTTGTGGGCTCTTCCACCACCTGAGTCAAGAAGTTATCATCAATGCACTGGAGGAACCTCCTGGACTGTGCATTCCTAGCAGTGTAGCCTTCCCAACAGATATCAGGGAAGTTGAAGTCCCCCATGAGAGCCAAGGCCTGTGATTGTGAGGCGGTTCTCACCTGTCTGTAGAAGGCCTCATCAACTTCCCCATCCTGATCAGGTGGCCTGTAATAAACACCCACAACAGTGTCTCTCATGTTACCCTGCCCCTTAATCCTTACCCACAAGCTCTCAACTTGCTCATCATCAGCCCTCAGGGAGAGCTCCATACATTCCAGTTGCTTTTTCACATAAAGAGCAACTCCCCCACCTCGCCTCGCTGGCCTATCTTTCCTAAAGAGAACATAGCCCTCCATGACAGCGTTCCAGTCATGCGAGCTATCCCACCATGTCTCAGTAATTGCAATGAGATCATGGCCCTGTGACTGCACGCAGATCTCTAACTCCTCTTGCTTGTTCCCCATGCTGCGTACATTGGTGTATATATTCCCCGAGCTAATCCCTTTGGAAGAATTTCCCTGCCGTCTGGTAGCAGCCATTTATCACCATCTCTTTTTGCCCCAATTCTTTTTAGCTTATCCAATTCTTGGAGAGTGAAAGTCTTATCTAATTTTAGCCTTTCAGGTTTCTCTCCCAAGGTCTGAACCATTAATAATGCAGCCCTTTTTGCCTCTGCGTCGGGCTAGATTGGTTTCCTCTTACAGTATGGGTTAGTCCCTTCTGATGTCCTTTTACATGGACTATGGCTATCCTTAGTGGACCTCTTAATGCCTTTAAAACTTCTAGGAATTAGCTTTTCATGGACTAATCCTTTTCCCTGGGTGCTAATTAAGCCTCTCTCTTCCCAAATTTTTCCAAAAGTGTGTAACCACCCCAAAGGCATACTTTGAATCTGTATAAATTGTTCCAATTTTATTTTCTAAGAGTTGTAATGCTCTCATCATAGCATATAATTCACCACGCTTGTGCAGACCAAGCTTTACTTAATGGTCCTGATTCTTTTGTCTGAAAAGTATACCCCATTCCACAATAGCATATCCTGATTTCCGTTGTCCTTCAGCCACTCGTGAGGAGCCGTCCACAAATAATTTTTCTTCCTTCAGTCTAATTCATCTTCTTCTAAATCCTCTCTTGTTTCAGTCTGCAAATTTATTAGTTGGAGGCAGTCATGTGCTAAATCTTCTCTAGGTTCCCCATATAAAAATTGGGCAGGATTCTGAAATAAGGTGGTTTCCATTTCTAGCCTAGGGGGAGTTAATTAAAATTCCCTCATACTTTAGCAATCGGACCTATCTGTAAGCCATTTATCAGCTCGTTGTATTCAATACTCCCTCGAATGTTATGGATGGGGGTGTATACTTTTAGTTCTCCTCCTAAGGTGACTTTTCCGACTTCTTCTACCAATAAGGCAGTGGCCACTGTTGCTTGCAAGCAACAGTGGCCACCCGTGGCTTACAGGATCCAGTATTTTTACAATAATATCCTACAGGCTTTCTCTGCCCTGCCCATCCTTGGGTCAGAACCCCATAAGCTGTCCTGTTATTCACATTGATAAAAAGTTGAAAGGGTTTACGGATATCAGGTAAACTGAGGACAGGTGCTTCTACTAGATCTCTTTTATATTCTCCCAACGATTCTCATCTTCAGGGGGACCATTTTACCAACCCATTTTTAGTTAATTTTTCGTATAAGAATTTTACTTTACTGCTGTAATTTTCTATCCACTGATGACAATACCCTAATAATCCCAATAACTGCCTTATCTGTCTTTTATTAGTGGGGCGCTGTTAGAGACAAATTCCTTTTACTCTTTCGGGATCTAATTTCTTGTGTCCCTTTGTGAGCCAATGTCCCAAATATTTTACTTCTTCTTCAGTAAACTGCAATTTGGATTTAGAAACCTTTTAATCCTTTGAGGCTAGAAAGTTCAATAATTTGATGCCTCTCATTTCTGACTACCTCTTGGGTTTTTTCCAGCAATCATAAATCATCCACGTATTGTATTAAAATTAGTTCCTGACTTAATTCATAATATTCCAGTAACTGTTCCAGAGCTTGTCCAAACAATTTCGGGGATTCTGTGAACCCCTGGGGCAAAATGGTCCACCGTAATTGTTGTTTTCTGCGTGTCTTGGGGTCCTCCCACTCGAAGGCAAAATAGTCCCTACAATTTTCCTTCTAAGGGACAGGCCCAAAAAGCATCTTTTAAATCTATAACACTATA
Source organism: Pluvialis apricaria (assembly GCA_017639485.1). Classification (NCBI taxonomy): domain Eukaryota; kingdom Metazoa; phylum Chordata; class Aves; order Charadriiformes; family Charadriidae; genus Pluvialis; species Pluvialis apricaria. Next base: position 20,863,545 of record CM030043.1, read on the forward strand.
CCAGTTTATAATCTGGACTTAACTGATTAAGTATGGGTGTGTGGGTTAGCCACTACAGGGGAGACCGGGTAATGGGTTCGTTCATTTATAGCTCTCAGATCTTGTACTAAGCGATAGACCCCGTCCGGCTTCTTTACCGGGCAATATGGTGAGTAATTGTGAGGAGACATACAGGGTTCCAAAATGTCCTTGGTGCCAAAAGCCTCTCAATTACGGGCTGCAACCCTTCTCCTCCCTTCTCTGGAGATGGGATACTGTTTTATCCTAATTGGCTGTCTGGGTCCTTTTGATGGAGACCGTGATCGGTTTGATATTTAACTTTCCCACCGATTCCTGGGCTATACCAAGTTTTTCTGGATTAAGTCCTGGCTTCATCTTCCGCGGTTAATAAGCATAATCTTACGTTTAGTTTCTCTTTGATCTACTTTCCAAATGGATTCCTAATTCCACCATCAGGTCTCGTCCCAAAAGGTTATACTCAGCTTCTGGGACTACTAAAAATGTTTCCCACTCCATATTTATTTGGAGCTTCTATTGTTACACTTTTTATCAGGGGCACCTTGAAAGGTTCCCCCTTTGCACCGATTACTTGGAGTTTATCCCTTTGATTCTACACATCCAGATGGGTAACTTTTGGACGGTTGATCTTTCGGCGCCCGAGTCCACGAGGAACTCGAACACTTCATGCTGAGGACCCAATTTCAATTTTTATCAAGGGCTTCGGTAACCTTAGGGGTCCCAGCAAATAGAGCCCCTGACTCCCCCCTAATCTTCCTTAAAAATCTCCTCATCCTGCATCCTTTTCCTGACAAGTTCTCTGCAAATGTCCCCTTCTTGCGACAATAAAAAACATTCTATTTCTTGCGAACCAAATCTTCTTCTCATGTCTACTGGGCCCCTCTAGGGACTGTCTCTTCTCCTACCCCGGATTTTGCCCTTCTCTTACAGCTGCCATCAGGATTCTGGCTTGTTTCTTCTGATTTTCTTCTTCCCTTCTCACATACACCTTCTGAGCTTCTCGTAATAATTCATCTAACCCCTTTTCTTGCCAATCTTCTATTTTTTTCTTACTTTTTTCTTATGTCTGTCCAAGATTTAGCTACAAATTGAGGTTTTCAGCAGAGCTTGACCCACTTGACTATCTGGGGTCCAACCCAGAATATAGCTGTAAACTCTTTCTCAATCTTTCTAGCCATTCGATGGGGGGTTTCATCTTTTTCTGTTGTTCGTTAAAGGCCTTATTAATATTTTGTCCTCTGGGTACAGAATCTCTAATCCCTTGAATTATCATATCCCGGAGATCTACCATATTATTTCTATGTACGGGGTCTTGATTGTTCCAATTGGGCCTTTGCAGGGGCCATTTTCATCTCCGGCGGGACCTTGCTGATGTCTCTGGTCCCAATGCTCTCATACCTGCCGTTCTGATCATTCCTCGTTCTTCGTTTGTAAACAAGATCTTTAAAATAGACTCCATTTCAGTCCCAGTATAAATGTTAGGGCCCGAGGAATTGATCAAAACCGTTCGGCTACTCCTAATGGGTCCTCTAACAAGTGTCCTATTTCTTTCTTAAATTCTCTCTACAGTGCCCGGAGCTGAGAGGTACAGATAGAAATCCAACTCCGGGTTGTGGTCCCCCCATAGCAGTCTCCCTAATGGGATACAATAAATTTTCCTCCCTTTTTTTTTTTTTCTAGTTTGACTTCTAGTTATTCTCCGATTAGAAGGAGGAGCCCCTTCCTCCGGTTCTGGGGGGGGCTATTAGAGGGGAGATCCTGCTCAGGATCTTGTGGTGGCGAAGGAGGTGGAACATAGGGTGGGGGAGACGCTGGAGGTTCATCTACATTCCACCTTTTCTTCCTATTCATTTTTCTTTTCTTTTAATGAAAACAAATTAGCGGTCTGAGCAGTGCCCAGGATCCATAAAAAGGCATATTCACTCTCCTCCTTGTTAAATGGTCATTTGTTGGTTAACATATATGTTTAATTGTTGGCATATCCAATTCTCAAAAGATCCAAAAATTGGCCAATATAAACCTTTTCTTATCTGTTTTTTCTCCCCATACTTCCATACAATAATGGACCATTTTCTCCTTGGACTTTCCCCTTTCGAGAAGGGGAGCTTCCCCAATATTGGATCATTAGGCCTAACGGGCTATCTTGGGGTAGACTTGCCTTGGGTAAGGACTAATTACACAATTTATTCTACCCTGCATGGTTGTACTCAAAAGACAGATATAATTGTACTACTTAGTTTTTATTTTCTCTGTGTACTAATTAAACCTCAGTTTTTGATAACCAGGCTTACTGTTATTTGGGAATAAATGCTCCATTCTGATCTTAGATACAAGGAGATTTAATAAAGATAAAGATATCCTACTCAGGGAGCTTGAGCCAAAGTAACATTGGCATGAGAAATCCAACTACAAGTGTTACTACAATACTGGCCACAAACCCATAGGGAACAGAGAAATATGCACTGAAAAGAATTTGGCATTAAAAAAATTCCTTGTCATCTACATCTTATTACATAGGACAAAAGGCAACAGCGAGAGAGCTTCTTCAAGAAGCTGTGACTGTAGTCGTTTTAATAATCAACACTTTTTTAAACTAGTACAGATTTGTATCTACACAAATAAGCACTCAAAGCGCAGTGTTTTGGGTTGCCATCGTAGGTGTTGATTCTTGCTTTTATTTCAATAGTGCCATCTTATCAGTTTTGCACCTCTATTTTAATTTCATTTTAATTACAGGCTGCTGATGTTCTGCTGTTTTACACCCCACATGCCAACACCTGCTTCTTCCACTGCATTAAATTCTGTACGAGAGTGAGAAATCTGGTCCTCACTTCTGTTTCCTCATGCTGATGTGCCCCTTTGATGCATTTGCTCTCAACATAAAGCAGAAATGGTCTCAGTATTTTCTTCAATCAGACATAGCAAATAAACATAAAACCTGTTTCTTCTTTAGCTACCAGTAATGACTTTCCCAAATGTACGGCATATCGTATCAGCACATAACACATAATTACACATCAAAAACTGAGTCCATTTGTACTACTTTGTACCATCAAGCAACAAGAATGAAGACTTTGGAGCAAGGATCCTATAGTATAAATAAAGGTATCTTAAAAGGGCAAATTTCATCTCAAACAGGATCCAAAGATAAAGCTAAAGCCTGATCAAGTTTGGATCATTACATTGTACCAAACTGCTAAGTCACACTACAGGTACTTATGCTCAGAATTCAGAAGTGCTCAGTCCGGATGGTCTGCTTTGGGTCAACTTTCCAAATAGAGAAATGAGTGTCCCTTGATCTTGGATTTTAAATTCTCCAATATGAACACTTGTCCCAGTAAACAGTCATAAACATTAAGTCCAACATGAGCCGTCGAATGTCAGACACATTGCGTTACCCACATTATGTGGCATTAAAAATGAAAACATGCGGCTAAAAAGATGAAAATGTTGACACTGTGCTGAAAGGTTGGCATATGGCCTCATACCAGACAAACCTGCAGAGCTCATTTCAGTAAAACCCCATCGGTTTGTTTGGGAATATTCCTGTAGAGATTCATTTGCATCACTAGTGATCTAATCACACCAGTAAACGCTGGAAATGCTTCTGTTTTCTCATAGGAATTAAAATATCCTACTTCTTGGGAGAGGAGAAGAAAAACAGGCATTTCAGTTTTGATGTGGCATTCAACTTGAAATGAGACCTAACTACTTTGACACAAACTTATTTCAGCAATCCCGTGCACAAATACCATAGAATTCAGTTGGACGAGCACTACTAAAAATTGGTTTTAAAGGACTGTGGTAGGTTGACCTTGGCTGGCTGCCAGACCCCCCACCCAGCCCTTCTCTCACTCTCCCTCCTCAACATGAGAGGGAGAGAAAATAAGATGGACAACCTAGTGAGTTGAGATAAAGGCAATTTAATAAGAAAAGCAAAGGCTGCGCACAGAAGCAAAGCAAAAAAGGGATTTATTCTCTACTTCCCATCAGCCGGCAATGTCCGGCCACTTCCTGGGAAGCAGGGTCTCAGTAAGCATAGCGGTTGCTTTGGAAGACAAACACCTGACTGTCAGTTTGGCACCTGACATTGGGCTCTTGAAGAATTTGAGATAAGGACAGTAACTGGGGGAAGGTAACAGGCAAAACTTGGACCAGATATTGCCAGAAAGCAGAATAATTGTGGGGAATTTTTGTTGTTGTAATGTTGTAAAGTGACAAGGGGTGGAGTGTATGCAAACTGTTGATCTTTGTCAGTGTTGTGATGATGGTACTTTGATTTTTTTTCAGAATTGAATAGGCAGTCCAACTGCCTGACCCCTTCAGGGCTGACCAAAAGTTAAAGCATATTATTAAGGGCATTGTCCAAATGCCTCTTAAACACTGACAGGCAGGAGGCATAAACTTCCTCTCTAGGAAGCCTGTTCCAGTGTTTGACCACCCTCTCGGTAAAGAAATGTTTCCTAATGTCAAGTCTGAACCTCCCCTGATACAGCTTTGAAACATGCCCATGTGTCCTGTCACTGGATACCAGGGAAAAGAGATCAACACCTCCCTCTCCACTTTCCCTCCTCAGGAAGCTGTGGAGAGCAATGACGTAGAGGCCCCTCAGCCTCCTTTTCTCCAAACTCTGTCCAGCAAGTTTTGCTGATGTCCGTGAAGATTATGTGATGAATGCATATTTTAATGATAATTCTTAAATATATGATTCACATAGATGAAGGGTAGAATATATTGAGTTTAGATGGCAAGGTTTTGGTAATGTGGGGGCTGCAGGGGTGGCTTCTGTGAGAAGATGCCAGAAGATGCCCCATGTCAGACAGAGTCAGTTCCAGCCAGCTCCAAAATGGACCCACCACAGGCCAAAGCTGAGCCAATCAATGATGGTGGTAGCACCTCTGTGATCACATATTTAAGAAAGGGTAGAAAACATGATGCAGCAGCAGTGAGGGAGAAGAACGAGAAACATGCGAAATAAGCAACTATGCGGACACCAAGGTCAGTGAAGAAGGAAGGGGATGAGGTGCTCCATGTGCCAGAGCAGATTCCCCTGCAGCCTGTGGAGACCACCATGGTGACACTGGTTGTCCCCCTACAGCCCATGGAGGTGCATGGTGGAGCAGATATCCACCCTGCATGGGGTCCTCTATGGGCTGCAGGCTCCTAGCAGGAGAATTTTGTGAAGGACTGTATCCCACGGAAGGAACCGCATACTGGAGCAGGGGAAGAGCATGAGGAGGAAGGAGCAGCAGAGACAAAGCGTTATGAGCTGACCACAAGCCCCCATTCCCCATCTCCCCTGTGCTGCTCAGAGTGGGGGGAGGAAGCAGAAGTGTTGGGAGTGAAGTTGAGCCTGGGAAGAAGGGGGGCGAGGTGTTTTTAGTTTTGTTTCTTGCTATCCTCCTCTATTTTTAATTGGCAATAAATTTAATTAAACCTCCCACCAGTCTGTCTTGCCCATGATGGTTATTGGTGAGTGATGTCCCTGTCCTTATCTCAACCCACAAGCTTTTTCATTATTTTTTCTACCCCTGTCTTGCTGAGGAGGGCGAGTGAAGAGAGCAGCTTGGTGGGCACCTGGCAACCAGCCAAGGTTAACCCACCACAGTCCTTTTTTTCTAAAGGACTAAGAAAAACCCAAACACTAGACCAACATCATAGCGCTTTAAGGAAGAAAGCTCTACCCTACACAGTTCTACTGTTTGCATTTCACATAGAGGTACTACTGTAAATTGCTACCTTCTCTGAGGATGTTTATGCTGTTAGGAGAGATCCTGTTCCATATGTGAAATGCATTGGAAAAAGGCACTGTAACCGCATCAAACGTAACCCTTTTATTAAGGAATCTACGGGGAGGAAGAGAGAGACACCTTGCTGAAATACTTATCCTAAGTAATAGTTATTCATGGAGCAGACTTCCACCTTCCCAATATCCTTATACAGGGCCTTCTTCAGCCGTGCAAGATCCCACACCCGCCATTTCTCTGGCTGTAAGAAGTAACAGCATGCCATGGAAAATTTTCCATCTACTTTGTTGGGTTTTTTCCCATTATGGAAAGAAGAAAAACAAAAAGCAGATGTAGCTTTTAGGTCTGCATTCAAACAAAAAAAGCTAAAAATAATGCCTGAAATTGAAGTGTGTTCCTTAGCATTTCCTGTACAGTAAAGCATATTAAAAAAAGTTACATTATTTTAATGAAAAGGAAATAATGAAACCAAAGAGAAAACTTTACAAGCATGTTTGCCATGTATTTGCCATCACATACTCTATACTCAAACTCTATCCTCATTCTCTTTTAACTGATTTATGAATAAAAGTACATCAAATATACCACACACAGAAAGCCTCATGGCATTTGTTAAGCGAGCCAATTATTTATATAATCAAGAAGGGGATAATCAACAACAATCAACTTGTTCACCCTGAGTCATGTTAAGAATTGTATGTGGTCAAATACACTGTTAACAAATAAAGAGCAAAAATAGTCAATAGCATCATCTAGAAGCTAAAATTACTAAGTTTCTTAATTTGATTTTTATTTAAAGAAATGCATGTAAAAGCATAACAATTTATATATGCTTTATCATGCAATTCTGTAAGCATGTCATGCAGTTGCATAAACAAAAAGCAAAGTTTTAAATCAGTTACATGGTTTAACATTACATCTTCCATCCTCATTTGGTGGGAGATATCTGAAATACTGGAAGAAAGCTCATCTATTACCCTATAGACACAGAGTAAAATATGCTTCATTTATGCTTCAGTCTGAAGTGCCAAACCTGCTTCTGAATCTTTTGCAATAAAAAAAATAGTAGCTGAAATAGAATGCCTATGAAGCTGTAATATTAATAAGTCTCGCGTAGATGAGCTAGGAGCTCCTGGACCAACGGGAGCCAATGAGGAGGCACTGTCAATACAGGGCAAATGAATGCTGCCTGAAGAGCAGCACAAAGTAATTACAGCTGCTCCAACCAAATCGGCCTCAACGAAGACACAGCTGAAGTGCCTCTACGCAAATGCGCGGAGCATGGGGAACAAGCAGGAGGAACTAGAGATGTGTACACGCCTCCAAGGCTACGATCACATTGGCATCGTAGAAACTTGGTGGGACGACTCCTATGACTGGACCGTCGGCATGGAAGGGTACAGGCTATTCAGGAGAGACAGGCAAGTGAAACGAGGAGGCGGTGTTGCCTTATATGTTGACGAGCAACTGGAATGCATGGAGCTCAACCTAGGGGTGGATAAAGAGCCAACTGAGAGCCTATGGGTCAAGATTACAGGGAAATCGGGAGCAGGGGACGTTACAGTGGGGGTATGCTACAGGCCACCCAACCAAGAAGACCAAGTGGATGAAGCCCTCTATAGACAGATAGGGGCAGCATCACGTTCACAGACCCTGGTTCTCATGGGTGACTTCAACCACCCTGATATCAGTTGGAAGGGTAACACAGCCAGGCACAGGCAATCCAGGAGGTTCCTGGATTGCATTGAGGACAACTTCCTTCTCCAAGTGGTTGAGGAGCCAACGAGGAGAGGAGCCATGCTGGATCTTGTTCTTACCAACAAGGAAGGGCTGGTTGACAGTGTCAAACTCAAGGGTAGCCTGGGCTGTAGTGACCATGAAATGGTCGAGTTGGAAATCCTCAAGGCAGCGAGGAAGGTGAGCAGCAGGCTGATGACCCTGGACTTCAGGAGTACCGACTTTGGCCTCTTGAAGAATCTGCTTGGTATGGTGCCATGGGATGAAGCGCTGGAGGGAAGAGGGGTCCAAGAAAGTCGGTTAATATTCAAGGACCACCTCCTCCAAGCACAGCAGCAATCCATCCCTACAAAGAGGAAGGCAGGCAGAAAAGCCAGGAGGCCTGCATGGATGAATAAGGAGCTCCCGGACATGACCAAAAGAAAAAAGGAGGCCTATAGGGAGTGGAAACAGTGGGGGGTAGCCTGGGAGGATTACAGAGGAATCGTTCGAGCAGCCAGAGAGCGGGTTAGACAAGCTAAAGCCCAGATAGAACTAAATCTGGCCAGGGACATTAAGACAAACAAAAAATCCTTCTATAGGTATGTCAGTGAGAAAAGAAAGACTAGGGAAAATATAGGCCCTCTCCAGAAGGAAACGCAAGAACTGGTTACCCGGGACAGCGACAGAGCTGAGGTACTCAATGACTTTTTTGCCTCAGTCTTCACGGACAAGGACAGCAGCCGCACTGCCCAAGACGCAGATTGCAAAGGAGAGGATTGGGAAAATGGAGCACCGCCCACTGTAGGTGAAGATCAAGTGCAAGACCACCTGAGGAACCTGAAGGTGCACAAGTCCATGGGACCTGATGAGATACATCTGTCCTGGTTCCGGCAGGGATGGGGTTAATTTCCCCAAGGATGGGAGGGGACACAGGTATTCCATGCCATGTGAGCCATGCCCTGGCGGTAGGGGGGAGCTGCCGGGGGGAGGGGGCAGGAAGTTGCGGCTCAGCGCGGGCTGCGGCGGTGCAGGTCCGGTTGGTGAGCGGCGGTGCCCTGATCGCGTCTGTATATTCCTTTATCCGTGTTATTATTGCTGTTTTCTCTTCCCTCTGCTGTTCTGTTAAACTGCCTTTATCTCAACCCACGAGTTTTGCCTTTTTCTTCCTATTTCCCCCCCACGGCTGTGGGGGGTTGAGCGAGCGGCCGCGTGGTTCGTTGTTGCCGGCTGAGGCCAAACCACGACAGTCCTTCTTGGCGCCCAACATGGGGCACGAGGGGTTGAGATAACCACAGATCCGACCAGAGCTTGTTAACACGAGTTTGTTATATATATTTCTCATATTAGTTAGATAAGAGCTAGTTACAATGTTGCTTCGTTTGTTTGCGTGGCTGTGTTATGTAAATTCCTACGTGCTCTATGTACTCCCCGTGATGCTGTTTGTTACCTCAGGGAGAGGGGTCAGGATTATCATTTTGCTGTCCTGTGCGATATCAGCTTATGATATGATAACATCACTGCTCAGGTCACTGCGTTGGGGTGTTTATGCAGTATTGCTGTCCTGCCCATACCTTGGTCGCCATCTCTCAGAATTTATTAATAATCATACCCGATCTATGGGGGAAACGGGGGGATACTTTCCCCGGCTCTTTCGCCCCCCTTTTCTCCTTCGGGCCAGGTTTTGAGAATTTCGAATATCCTTGGGATGCGCAAACCAGCATGTTCCTATTGCTATGTCTCCTGAATGTGTTTCAGGTCTTGTTCAGGGTTAAACAACTGTTTAAGACTACCACCCAGAGATCTGCCCCGAGGCTGGATAGTCAGGGGTGGCATGGCATGTGGGAGAATATGGGCAGGTATCTAGAGACCTTCTCACCCCCAATGGTTTGGGACTTCACCCCCGAACAACTACAGGACCCTGATAAAGTGGTAGAATTTTTAAAAGGAAAATGCTGTGGCTATTCCAGAGAGGCACAACTCACTGCACTGTGCTGGGCCCTGGCCAGTATCTACCAAACACTGCTCAGTGTTATGCAGCACCCTCAGGGGAAAGAGGGGGAAACCAGACCAGTAGGCACTGCAGCTATTCCAACCCCTGCGGCAGACAATGCAGCTACTCCCACTCTGGTGGCAGGCCCTGTGGCCACTCAATCCCCTGCGGCTGACACTGCAGCTATTCCAACCCCTGCAGCAGACAATGCGGCCACTCAGACCCCAGTGGCGGACACTGCAGCTGAAACGGACAACCAACCCGTGCCCGTATCAGTTGCTCCTATACAGAAGAAGAAATACACCAAGAAATCAGTTCGCTTAGTTAGGATGATGATGAACCAGGGCCATCAAAGGAAAGGGAGGAAGAGATGGAACCAGAGATAATCACCCGATCTCTATCCCTGAGCGAGCTGAGAGATATGCGAAAAGATTTCAGCCGACTTCCGGGCGAGCACATTGTCACCTGGCTGCTCCGATGCTGGGATAATGGGGCCAGTAGCTTGGAATTAGAGGGCAGGGAAGCCAGGCAGCTGGGATCCCTGTCTAGGGAAGGGGGCATTGACAAGGCGATTGGGAAGAAGACACAAGCCCTCAGCCTCTGGAGGCGACTCCTGTCAGGTGTGAGGGAAAGGTACCCCTTCAGTGAAGATGTTGTACGTCGTCCAAGCAAGTGGACCACCATGGAAAAAGGTATCCAGTACCTGAGTTTTGACTGGGCAACAGCGGGCCAATCTGAGGGAAGGTAAATACTTGTGGTCCTCGTGGCAAATAAATAAATAGATTTTTTAGGACCCCTACCCCGAACTCCAAATAAATGGAAATACATTTTAACCAGGGTAGAGATTGCCAGCGGTTTAGGTATGGCCTACCCATGTCCTCAAGCTAGTGTGAAATATGTAATTTTTTTTATTAGGACAATGGTTTACACACCTACCTCTACCCTCTGAGATTCAATCAGACAATGGATCACATTGTAAAAGTAAAGATATACAGAGATGGGCTGAAGCCAGAGGAATTAGGTGGGTTTTCCACATCCCATATCATCCCCAGACTATAGGTATTATTGAATGATGGAATGCACTTCTTAACATTCAACTACAAATTCGCACTTGGACCAGTGAGTCCTAAACCTCAACTAGTACCTCCTTGTATCGCGGATGGCAACATCACCTTAATGATGCAGTTGCTGCTTTTGTTAGCGCGGAGACAAACACATAACCAATTTTCTTCGGTTATATGCGGTGCTTTATTTCAAGGCGCCGGGAACCAGGGGTAAGCACCCAAATCTGGCTCCGAAGACGGCCTTGCCGAGTACCCATTTTATATTCTTTTGGTTACACAGTCTCATACATATTCAACAAGTATTGCTACATTATCTTACACATATGCATTACGGATTACTTCATCCTATTGCGACATCAGCCTCCTTCTCTGCGCATGCCCATCTTCCCTCTAGTGGTCGTCGGTGGTCGTCCTGATGAAGTAAGAAGTCTTCCTCAGATGAAGTAAGACGTCTTCCTCACCTTATCCTTTTCACCTTTTCTCTTTTGACTCAGTTCCAGGGTCTGTTTTCCATCCAAGTTCCTCAAGGTTCTGCTTGACTCCCCTGGTATGCCGCTTATCTGCTTCTTAGAGACCTAAATCTTACAAAACCACAGCCGGTTGGCCTTGGGTGTTAGAACAATAAGTGTAAGCAAGAGCCTCTCTGCATACCATGTCTGGACATCAGCTATAAACATCGGTCTTATCACTCTGAGAGAGTGAACATTGTCTGCACAATATGCTGTTAATTTCAGTAGTTAAAAGAGGCCCAGCTAAGAAGCAAAGCTACTGAACAAAATTGGTCCTGTTTTACCTCAAACCAGGACATTCCACCCCTTATTCCATACCATTTGCATCTTGCTCAGGTTACTATTACTTTTATCTATCAAATCTATGCACACACAGAGGATATATATATATGTATGGATACATGCAGGTCACTCATCTACGATTATCTTTATTTCAAAGGAGTATTCTGAGGAACACTACTGGTGCATAACAGGTTTCTATGACTTACTAAAACACAACTTGTACTTACTCTATTCTATTGTTTCATTCAGGTTTGATCATTTTATATTAACAATCATCAACTAATAATAACTATGATTTTATGTATTAATTTAATCTTTCTACTTAAAACTTTAATGATTTTCCTAACACTTTGAATAATCAACAGACGGTGACTGGTAGTCTGATCTGGAAAGCTTTTGATAGCAGCCGCGGTGCAACCTCAACTTCAAGCGTAAATGATAATCATCAATTATCTATGGGACAGACTGTCCAGGTTATTAATCGTCCACAAAAAGGAAGTTTTCCTTGCATATTACAAACACCCCTGTGAAGCGCCATGTGGAAGGTCTTGGCTACTGTTGTAAAATCACCAAATTCGATTGTAGTAGAAATAGAATGTTAAAATGTTGTGTGTTTTGAAACTCGTAACCATAGGACCCTCACCAGGTAGTTACCGTTTTGTATCAAGAAACTAATAGGAACGGGACGAAACAATGAAGAATTGAATAGAGAAGTTTTGTTTGAGTCCTGTAACTATAGAAACTTGTTATGCACCAGTGATGCTGCTTGGAAACCCCCTTACCCTTCCCATCTTGATTTAAATATCAAGAACCAATCAATAGATATTAATAGAAACAACCACTGATTATTTGGGGTATGGATATTGATAGAATTGTATAATCAAGAGACCAATCAATGACAATTAAAGCCATGATATGTATTTTGTGATAAATAATTTGTGTAATGGTAACTAGGTATGATCTAAACTAACTGTTGAACAATGTAGCTTTGATATACCTGTCAAGAAAGTGATAAGTTGTAGGCCTGGTTAGTAAACCGAGAAAATCTTCTGGAGGTTCCAAGATTAAAGGGGGAATGGAATTTTGTGACCAAGCTGAGCATGCGCAAAGATCGGGTTCAACTAGCGGACACAATGAGGAAGACTATGGACGACCACCAGAGGACCCTGGACGACCACCAGTGTACCTGAAAGCGCATGCGTCACAGACATTTACATATATTAATGAGTTCTCGGAAATCGTATGAATATGTTAAATTTTTTTTGAAATATGATGAATATGTATATTTTGATTGTATATAATTTTTGTAGCGGAGCAACTCGGCACGCACACTAGGTGGAGTGATCCCCTGTGCGTCCAGCGCCGCAATAAAGAAGTGCCTGCTTTCTAAAACGTCAAATTGAGTCTTAGAAAGTTTTTGTTTCTGCCGACTTACAGCAACACTACCAGACCTCGGAGCATGGGCACAGCACAGCTTAATGATATTAGCTCTCATTTTAGCTGTCGGAATTGTGCTTCTTTGTATTATATCTTGTATCAAACCATTGTGTGTATCACTTTGAACTGAACTGGTACTGTATACTCGTGTCTCAATTGATAAACCCTCTCAGGAGTTTGATGCGGATACAAGTCTCTACCTCATGAACCAGGAGGCAAGAGACACACACCAAATATGGTGTAGTCTCACTCCTAATGACCCATAAGTGGCCATAGACCAAGGGGTGGAGTGACCCAGTAAACATACTGACAAAGAAGGATATCTCCTTAACCAGAGTCCTGAGACATCCCTGATAAGCTCAGCCAAAACTTCCTTGATGGGGAGCATTTGGCAGGACAAAGAAACCTTGATGGGTGGCAGGACAAAGAAACTGTGATAATGAACTGACCTTCCAGGAAAACAGGAGTCAGCAACAACTATTCTGGGAACCGATGTCTTACACCCACTTATGTATCTACATTAAAAAGGTATAAAAAGTAACTTGGTTACCTACCCAATATGAGCTTCTCTGCAAGAGCCTCTCTGCATGAGATCTCCCAGACAGACCAGACCCTCGCTGGGGATGCCTAGCTGACTCCGGACTCTGTGACACGGATCATCTTTGAAGTGAGACTTTTTCCATCGTCCATAAGCCCCACTTCTGGGAGCAGTTTGGCGAGTGTCGTAGCGGTAACTCCTCACATAAAATATTTATAGGCACGCACAGGTAAAGGTTCATAAGTATATACTTGCTTCACTAGTTTAATTCTGTAATAACTTGTAATATACATATATTTGCTTTACTCTTGTAATATATATACACACACACACTTGCTTTCCTAGTGTTAATTTTTTAGTGACTTGTATATATGCACATATATATGCGCATATATATATATATACTTTTACTAATAGTAGTTTTGTAGCCATTTGTAATAAATAAATTCTCAGAAACCCAGACCTCTGTATCTTTGTGTATTGCAGAATCTGGAGAACCCCACGGTCGTGATCTTTACACACCTGCAGGTCGGGTAACCCTCATAGGTCACGTGACCATGACCGCTACAGGTACAAATCCCCTTTTTGAAGCTGCTAAAAAGGTGAATTGTCGATCTGAACAGAAGAACAGAAGCCAAGTGGCAACCTGGCTTGTAAGCAAGGATGCTTACAGCTTACACAAGGCTACAAGAAAGCATTTAAAAGAAATAGGGCGATTGTGGCACAGGTGGATGTACAATGGCAGGCAGACTTAGGTGGATATGCAACAGTTTTCCAGAAACAAGTGATGTGTGTTAAGTACATCTTTAACAGTGACAGACATATTGTCCAAGCCTGCCTGGGCCATTGGTCTAAAAGGGACATAAGAGGTTCTGAAATAGCCAGGCTTTAAAAATAATTTTTTATCAGGAGGCACGAGCCTCAGAAATTATAGACTGACTGGGGAAAAGAGTTTTAAACCAGCCTTTAAACAAGCTTTTAAAACAGTGTAATTGTTGTCCGAAAGCGGATTCGTTACCTCGGTGGTGCAACAAACCAGTTCTCACACACCTCAGGAGAGATAGTGTGGTTTATTCAGGTGATGCCATGAAAAGCTGAAATCAGGACTCAATAGTCCTTGGTGACTATTAAGCAGGTATTCTTTACTGCAGCTCTGGGCACACGAGGGGGATCGGCTCCTCCTAATGTGCGTGCCCTAAAGGGTTAGTTATACAGCGTATATGCATGCCATATATACATATTCACACAGGTTTCCGGGAACTCATTACCATAGGTTAGCCACCCTCCCCCGCATAGGCACTATAGTCTCTAGGTTGGTCCTTCAGAAACTTCTGGGTAGTCCTTTACTTCGTTTACTCCTTCTTTATCACTGTATTCTCTTGGTGAACTGTAGTTCTTGTGTTCCTTATCTGGTTGCCAAAGCCGCCGAGCTGTTCTGGCGCTCATTGTTGTCTCAATGGTCTCAAGATATCCTGTTCTCTTGTTGGGGTGATAGTTGTAGTTTCACACCCTGGTTCTTTAAAGATAAAGACAGCCCTGTTTCCTTAAAGACAAAATAAGTTTCCATCCGGTCCTCTCTTCACAGGCCTGATGCTCGTGGATTTTCCACAAATCAAGCACACCAGAAATCATCACCCACGGTATCTTTTATACACACGAACTACATAATCCTACACGTCCCGAGATGCAATGGGTTGGTTAGCAATTAGCCTATAATATAATATCTGCTTAGGTCATTTCTCACACGATTGCGCCTGCGCAGAGGAAGGGTCCTCACCTGGGCGAGGGTCTCCCCGACCTATGGGTGGGTAGTTTTAGTATTATAATGACGGTAGTTCAGCTAGGGACATCTAAACTACTGCGCTTTTTTTGCCAAGTTGCCCATATACATAAGAAAACTTAATTAAGTCTGTATGTCTTTGATCTGGACCCTGATGTTCCAGAAAGTGTACCAGAAACACTTAAGATCAGTTTCTTTGATTTTCATCTTTTGGCTTTTAAGTTAGCAATTGTTTATTGTTTTCCAAACTAGCTCAGCCTGCAAAAGCCATGGTTAATTTTAACTCAGCAATAAGTACCCAATAATTGATATCATAATGTTCACCATTTTGTTCCAAATAATGAAGTAAAAGCCTCCATCATAGAGTGTTTTAACAGAACACTCAAACCCAAGATGTGGAGATATTTTACAGCACACAACACTTTTTGCTACACTGATGTGTTATCGGAGTTTATAAAAAGCTATAACCATAGCTTCCACAGAACTATCAGAGCCAGGCATGTGGATGTGAACACTTCAAACTCTGCAAGGGTTTGGAAAACTGTATATGTAGGTGTGCTTAAAATTAAAGAATCTGCACCTCTGCTCAAAAAAGGAGACCACATCAGGGTGTCCTAGAACAAAAGAGAGATTTGAGCAAGGTTATGAGCAGAGGTTCACAGATGGAATTTTCATAGTAGCTGAAATTGTGAGAAGGGGACAGATACCTGTGCACCGCTTAATAGACTATGGTTACAAAGCAACTGAGGGGACATTTTACCTGGAAGAACTTCAAAAAGTGAATTCTGACAAGGACAGAATCTACAAAATTGAGAAGAACATTTCTGCAGAAGGGAATAGAAGAAAGAAACAGCTGCTAGTGAAGTGCCGTGGCTGGCCCCAGAAATTTAGCAGTTGGATAGAAGTCTCCAAGTCCAAGACATCAAGTGATTGGGAAGTGGAGCAGGGGGAAAAAAGAAGAATGGCAGACAGAGATATCCACATCATGCTGCCCATCAATGCTAGTGTTGTCCCAAAAGTGGGGTTGTTTTCCCAGGGTGCAAGATGCCAATATACACACAGAGCAGAGATCTTCAAAAAGGGCAAGAAGGATGACCCGGGAAACTACAGGCCGGTCAGCCGCACCTCCATCCCTGGAAAGATGATGGAACAGCTTGTTCTGGGGGTCATCTCCAAGCATCTGGAGGAAAAGAAGGTTATCAGAAGTAGTCAACATGGATTCACCAAGGGGAAGTCATGTCTGACTAATCTGATAGCCTTCTATGATGGCGTGACTGGATGGCTGGATGAAGGGAGGGCAGTGGATGTTGTCTACCTTGACTTCAGCAAGGCTTTTGACACCGTCTCCCACATCATCCTCACAGGCAAGCTTAGGAAGTGTGGGTTAGATGAAGGGACAGTGGGATGGATTGAACAGTGGTTGACAGATAGAGCTCAGAGGGTTGTGGTTAGTGGTGCAGAGTCTAACTGGAGGCCAGTAACAAGTGGTGTCCCTCAGGGGTCAGTACTGGGTCCAGTCCTGTTCAATATATTCATCAATGACCTGGATGAAGGGATAGAGTATACCATCAGCAAGTTTGCTGATGACACAAAACTGGGAGGGGTGGCTGACACGCCAGAAGGGTGTGCTGCCATACAGTGTGACCTGGACAGGCTGGAGAGTTGGGCGGAGAGGAACCTTATGAAATTCAACAAGGGCAAGTGCAGGGTACTGCATCTGGGGGAGGAATAACCCCATGCATCAGTACAGGTTGGGGGCTGACCTCCTGGGGAGCAGCTCTGTAGAAAGGGATCTGGGAGTCCTGGTGGCCAACAGGATGACCATGAGCCAGCAATGTGCCCTGGTGGCCAAGAAGGCCAATGGCATCCTGGGGTGCATCAAGAAGAGTGTGGCCAGCAGGTGGAGGGAGGTCATCCTCCCCCTCTACTCTGCCCTGGTGAGGCCGCATCTGGAGTATTGTGTCCATTTCTGGGCTCCCCAGTTCAAGAAGGACAGGGAACTGCTGGAGAGGGTCCAGCAAAGGGCTACGAAGATGATTAGGGGGACTGGAGCATCTTTCTTATGAGGAAAGGCTTAGGCACTTAGGTCTTTTTAGTCTAGAGAAAAGAAGACTGAGGGGGGATCTAATCAATACTTATAAATGCTTAAAGGGAGGGTGCCAGGTAGATGAGAAGAGTCTTTTTTTCAGTGGTGCCCAGTGATAGGACTAGAGGTAATGGGCATGTGAAATGTGTTCACCTGATTCGTGTCAATATGGAATAATGCTAGGGCCGCATGGTGAAATGTGACCCTCTCGGTTCTTGCAGAAGCCACCTAACGAACATTCTAGTAAACCGTTTTTTTTTGCTAACCGCATGGTGTTAAACAAGAAGGGTATATAGACCACATGCGTAAAATCTAGGGTCATCCTAAGGGCGAGCCGAGGAAGACTACTGACTTCATCCACCGACCACCAGATGGGAGTCAAGAAGACCCCAAAAGGTGAAGAGGGCATGCGCCAAAGAAGACACGCCCATCATTAGCAAAGGCCAACCTTTTCTATGAATATGTATTAGTAGCTATGAATATGTATTAGTAGAAGAAATATAAACCAGAAACGAAAACTGTACGGTGTGCGTCTTGGTTGAGCGGAGACTCCCGGCGCACCCAGCGCTGTTTGCTTGTCTTTACTCGTTTAATAAATTGTAAATTTTAATGGGACTAAATCATTTATCACAGGCACAAACTTGAACATAGGAAGTTCCATCTGAACATGAGGAGGAACTTCTTTCCTTTGAGGGTGGCAGAGCACTGGAACAGGCTGCCCAGAGAGGTTGTGGAGTCTCCCACACTGGAGACATTCAAAACCCGCCTGGACGCCGTCCTGTGCAACCTGCTGTAGGTGACCCTGCTGTGGCAGGGGGGTTGGACTAGATGATCTCCAGAGGTCCCTTCCAACCCTGACCATTCTGTGATTCTGTGATTCTGTATTTATTTATATCATTTCTGCGCAGAGATGGGTGCTAGGTGGTAATCCGCAAAGCTAGCACACCGGTCTACAAAATCTTCGGTAGTTTTATACAACTCAAAACACAGAAACACATGCCTTTAGTTATAATTATTGGTTAGTACCTTATCTTAACAATTGGTTAGTACAGTCTCTCGCTTTCATTTAAGGCTACAATGTCCTTTAATTGATGTGCGCATGCTCCAATACAGTGTGTGGGGGGGTAGGTCTGTTCAGTCTCTAATTGAGTAGGCGGTCATGATCTCCCCCTGCCGCCTTTACCTTTCCCCCGGTTACCATAGATCTTTGTTGGCTTCATGCTTCTTTTAGCAGTTGGCTGGTTTTCAGCTGGTTTAGGTGCCTCCTGCAATGGGATTTTATCAGCCTTAGGTTCCTCTTCAAGGGTATATTCATTAGTAAGGCATGCATTGTTTATACAAAAAGTGTCCTGTTTCACAAGACCTTTTTAACCCTTTTATAGCTCTTTGTTCTTGCTCAGTGAAAGATTCCATTTTCTAAAGTATATCACTAACACCAAAATCTTCCCACAAAACACCAGCCTGAACTTCACCATACATCTGGTGAGACTCCTGGAGCTCTCTGGGAAGTGGGAGGTGGGGTGTTGGAAATACACACAGCTGGAATAACATCAGTGAAGACACCATCTTTGAAACAGCACTGCAGGGCAAGACATGGCAATATACTTTGTGGAAAGGCTATTATCCATCCCTCTCCATGTTAGTGGAATGCATGAACTATCTTATTAACCCCCAAAACAAAGCTTCAGCTGTTGACTTTCCAGCAGTGGGCCTGGTCCATGACCAAACTCAAGGGTAGCCTGGGCTGTAGTGACCATGAAATGGTCGAGTTCGAAATCCTCAAGGCAGCGAGGAAGGTGAGCAGCAGGCTGATGACCCTGGACTTCAGGAGTACCGACTTTGGCTTCTTGAAGAATCTGCTTGGTATGGTGCCATGGGATGAAGCGCTGGAGGGAAGAGGGGTCCAAGAAAGTCGGTTAATATTCAAGGACCACCTCCTCCAAGCACAGCAGCAATGCATTCCTACAAAGAGGAAGGCAGGCAGAAAAGCCAGGAGGCCTGCATGGATGAATAAGGAGCTCCCGGACATGACCAAAAGAAAAAAGGAGGCCTATAGGGAGTGGAAACAGTGGGGGGTAGCCTGGGAGGATTACAGAGGAATCGTTCGAGCAGCCAGAGAGCGGGTTAGACAAGCTAAAGCCCAGATAGAACTAAATCTGGCCAGGGACATTAAGACAAACAAAAAATCCTTCTATAGGTATGTCAGTGAGAAAAGAAAGACTAGGGAAAATGTAGGCCCTCTCCGGAAGGAAACGCAAGAACTGGTTACCCGGGACAGCGACAGAGCTGAGGTACTCAATGACTTTTTTGCCTCAGTCTTCACGGACAAGGACAGCAGCCGCACTGCCCAAGACGCAGATTGCAAAGGAGAGGATTGGGAAAATGGAGCACCGCCCACTGTAGATGAAGATCAAGTGCGAGACCACCTGAGGAACCTGAAGGTGCACAAGTCCATGGGACCTGATGAGATACATCTGTCCTGGTTCCGGCAGGGATGGGGTTAATTTCCCCAAGGATGAGAGGGGACACGGGTATTCCATGCCATGTGAGCCATGCCCTGGCGGTAGGGGGGAGCTGCCGGGGGGAGGGGGCAGGAAGTTGCGGCTCAGCGCGGGCTGCGGCGGTGCAGGTCCGGTTGGTGAGCGGCGGTGCCCTGATCGCGTCTGTATATTCCTTTATCCGTGTTATTATTGCTGTTTTCTCTTCCCTCTGCTGTTCTGTTAAACTGCCTTTATCTCAACCCACGAGTTTTGCCTTTTTCTTCCTATTTCCCCCCCACGGCTGTGGGGGGTTGAGCGAGCGGCCGCGTGGTTCGTTGTTGCTGGCTGAGGCCAAACCACGACAGTCCTTCTTGGCGCCCAACATGGGGCACGAGGGGTTGAGATAACCACAGATCCGACCAGAGCTTGTTAACACGAGTTTGTTATATATATTTCTCATATTAGTTAGATAATACCTGGTTACAATGTTGCTTCGTTTGTTTGCGTGGCTGTGTTATGTAAATTCCTACGTGCTCTATGTACTCCCCGTGATGCTGTTTGTTACCTCAGGGAGAGGGGTCAGGATTATCATTTTGCTGTCCTGTGCGATATCATCTTATGATATGATAACATCACTGCTCAGGTCGCTGCGTTGGGGTGTTTATGCAGTATTGCTGTCCTGCCCATACCTTGGTCGCCATCTCTCAGAATTTATTAATAATCATACCCGATCTATGGGGGAAACAGGGGGGTATACTTTCCCCGGCTCTTTCGCCCCCCTTTTCTCCTTCGGGCCAGGTTTTGAGAATTTCGAATATCCTTGGGATGCGCAAACCAGCATGTTCCTATTGCTATGTCTCCTGAATGTGTTTCAGGTCTTGTTCAGGGTTAAACAACTGTTTAAGACTACCACCCAGAGATCTGCCCCGAGGCTGGATAGTCAGGGGTGGCATGGCATGTGGGAGAATATGGGCAGGTATCTAGAGACCTTCTCACCCCCAATGGTTTGGGACTTCACCCCCGAACAACTACAGGACCCTGATAAAGTGGTAGAATTTTTAAAAGGAAAATGCTGTGGCTATTCCAGAGAGGCACAACTCACTGCACTGTGCTGGGCCCTGGCCAGTATCTACCAAACACTGCTCGGTATTATGCAGCACCCTCAGGGGAAAGAGGGGGAAACCAACCCAGTAGGCACTGCAGCTATTCCAACCCCTGCGGCAGACAATGCAGCTACTCCCACCCCGGTGGCAGGCCCTGTGGCCACTCAAGCCCCTGCGGCTGACACTGCAGCTATTCCAACCCCTGCAGCAGACAATGCGGCCACTCAGACCCCAGTGGCGGACACTGCAGCTGAACCGGACAACCAACCCGTGCCCGTATCAGTTGCTCCTGTACAGAAGAAGAAATACACCAAGAAATCAGTTCGCTTAGTTAGGGATGATGATGAACCAGGGCCATCAAAGGAAAGGGAGGAAGAGATGGAACCAGAGATAATCACCCGATCTCTATCCCCGAGCGAGCTGAGAGATATGCGAAAAGATTTCAGCCGACTTCCGGGCGAGCACATTGTCACCTGGCTGCTCCGATGCTGGGATAATGGGGCCAGTAGCTTGGAATTAGAGGGCAGGGAAGCCAGGCAGCTGGGATCCCTGTCTAGGGAAGGGGGCATTGACAAGGCGATTGGGAAGAAGACACAAGCCCTCAGCCTCTGGAGGCGACTCCTGTCAGGTGTGAGGGAAAGGTACCCCTTCAGTGAAGATGTTGTATGCCGTCCAAGCAAGTGGACCACCATGGAAAAAGGTATCCAGTACCTCAGGGAATTAGCCGTGCGGGAGATGATTTACTACGACCCAGATAACGCGCAGTTACCCACAGACCCTGATGAAGTCCAATGCACGAGGCCCATATGGCGGAAGTTTGTACGGAGTGCACCATCATCATACGCCAACTCCTTGGCAGTGATGGAATGGAAAGGCGAAGAGGGACCTACGGTGGATGAGGTGGCTGGCCGACTCCGGCAATATGAAGAAAGTCTCTCTTCCCCCCTTGTCTCAGCTGTGGAGAAACTGTCCCAGAAGGTCCAACAACTTGAAGAGAATATGTCCTACTCCCCACCTGTACAGGCCAGCATCTCAGCTATTAGGAGCAAGCGTTTCCCTACTCAAGAGGGAGAGTATAGAGGGTACACACCACGAGGCACCCTGTGGTTTTACTTGCGCGACCACGGTGAGGACATGAGGAGGTGGGATGGACAACCTACCTCGACCCTACGGGCACGGGTACGTGAGTTGCAAGGAAGAACAATCACTCCCTCCAGGAAAAGTGCTGCTCCCGTTGCCAGCAGGCAGCCCCCCAGACAGAGTAGAAGGCCTGATCTTACCTCTGATCCTCTTGAAGGGACCTCCAAGTCATTTCTGCAACAAGTGAGTAATGGATACTATGATCAGGATTAGGGGGGCCCTGCCTCCAGCCAGGTGGGGGAAAGGGACAACTGGGTTTATCGGAACGTGTGGATTCGATGGCCTGGCACCTAAGAGCCACAGGAGTATAGGGCTCTAGTGGACACTGGAGCTCAATGTACCTTAATACCATCAAGTTACAGAGGGGCAGAACCCATTTGTATTTGTGGAGTGACAGGGGGATCCCAAGAGTTGACTGTATTGGAAGCTGAAGTGAGCCTGACTGGAAATGAGTGGCAAAAGCATCCCATTGTGACTGGCCCAGAGGCTCCGTGCATCCTGGGCATAGACTGTCTCAGGAGAGGGTACTTCAAGGACCCAAAAGGATACCGGTGGGCTTTTGGCATATGCCGCGATTGAGAGACGGAGACCCGGCTTGATGCAAGTCAGGATCTGTTTTATTGATTACAACAGTCATTTTTATATCTTTAGACAAACAATGAGCAGTATGTGTCTTAAGTTGATTGGTACAACAGCTAATCACCTAATACATATTACAAAAGCTGATTGGTTAGCAGTTAAGCAACAAGATTTATTACTACTTCTCCTTTCTCTCGGCCCCTTCCGCGTATCCAAGGGCTCGCTGGCCTTGTTCCTTATCAGTACAGAGCCTTTTACGCTGAGTTGTTCATATCTTGTGCAACTCTCGGCTTGCAAGGTCTAGCACATCCTTCCTTATCAGTTGGAATTCACTAGGAGTCCTTTTAAGAGAGATTGAGTCACCCCCGTCATCTCCCCCTTCTTGTTGCACAATAAGGACTTTCTTCACCGAGTTGGCTATTAGGTTCTGCGTACACTGCAGGAAACATGGTAAACAGAGTAACAAAAGGATAAAAACAACCAAAGCATACACAATAATTTTTACAAGGCTTCTTAACCATCCTGATAGGCCCCAACCTCCAAAAAGTTTGTCCAGCCAATCCCAGCTATCGTCTTGGTGGAGTTTGGAAACCCCATCCTTGAGTTGCTGTATACTAGCGTGAATCGATTCAGAATGATCCGAGAGGTTCATACAACACATACCATCAAAATCCTCACAGCCATGGCCCTGTGCCAAAAGCAAAAAATCTATAGCAGCTCTATTTTGCAAGGTAGCATGGCGAACACTATCTACATCTAACAAAAGACCGGACAACGCCTGACTAGTAGTATTAGTTTGTTTTGCAAGCCAGCAGCCTAACTTATCTAGAGTTGCCAAAGCTTTGCCAGCAGCAGCTCCGGGCAATAAAAGCGAAGTCGCAAAACGCTGACTAAAAGACCAAAAGTCCACATTATCATCGCAGTCAGGAGTATAGGTGTGGACACTGCGTCTTGCTCTGTAAGAAAGGTGATGCTGTAAAATCGAGGAGGTGTTGGGAGTTAATACTGAGAGGCGTCCAAGACTACAGGGGCCTCCTCTTATGTGAGAAGGAATAACAGGCCAAGCTCTATCCCCACAGATAAAAAATATGCCTGGGGGTAACGAAAGGGGGGCGTTAGCAGATCTAGACAAATTTGATGCTGTATAATTGCACCAAGCACTAGCATTTCGGAAAATGGGATGAATAGGAGAGACATCCCATGCTTTGGACTGGTTTTTGCCTGTATAATTGAATTTCACACAAAAGTCCATCTTTATTGAACCTAAAAGTTCAATTTCTTGAGGTTCCAAAGCAGCAAGCGGAAGCTGGGGAGTCCATATGTCCCAGCATTCTGTTATATTTTGAGATACATTTCTAGGTGGGAACAGTGCCTGGAGGCTCTCAGGTATCGGCCATTGCTCCAATGGCAATCCCACACTATCTAGTGACTCGTGCCCAGTAACAGTCAAAAGCCTGGCAATGCTAACTTCCTTTTCTAAGCAAAACTCACACCAGCGTCCAGCAAGTGTAGCCCGACGCCACCATTTTTTCGCACAAGTATAACATTCACACAAAACCCAAGGGTCACAATTTTTGCATAAACCACAGGTAATTTCTGCAATGGACAGTTCTCGATACTTATTCATGTAATTTCTCCTTCAATTGTGGCATTTGGTTCCTCCAGCGTTGTTTTCTCTCCAGGTAATTCTTCTGTTTGCTGTTCAGAAGTCTGGTCGGAGCACTCCGGTCCCTCTCCAGCTGGTTGCGGCAGGGATTCACGAAAAGGTCGCACACTCTTCGCAGGAATCCACCTAGGCCCTTTCTCTGTGGAGACACAAGCATAACCTCTGCCCCATGTAATAAGGGGATAAGGTCCCATGACTTTACCTGTTTCTGGATCTCGGATCAATACTGGTGGTTTGATTCGCAGTTCAAGCGAAGCGTTCGTATTAAAATGGCGGACTATGGGAGGATTACTGTCTATCAAAGAACAATTCAGAAAATTAAAAACATATAAAGCTTTCTGTAGACGTTCCTCGGGAGTAACAGTCCCTATTCCCCCTTTTTGTTGTTGTAACAATCGCTTTAGAGATTGATGAGAGCGTTCAATTAAGGACTGACCTGTAGGGGAATGAGGGATACCAGTAATGTGACTGATCCCCCAAGAATTCAAAAACTTTTTAATTGCAGTTGAGATATATGCAGGGCCATTGTCTGTTTTAATTTGAGAAGGTATGCCTAAAGTGGCAAAAGCACGCAGCAGATGTCGTTGAACATCGCGTGCTTTTTCTCCAGTATGACAAGAGGCGAATAACGCCCCAGAAAAGGTGTCAATAGAGGAGTGAATATATTTTAAGTGGCCAAATTCCGAGAAATGAGTGACATCAGTCTGCCAGAGTTGCAAACTCTGCAATCCTCTGGGATTAACTCCCCCTGCTACTGTCGGGAATGAGTGTCTTTGACAATCGGGACACACAGCAATGATATTGGTTGCCTGTTGGGTAGTAAGGCCAAATTGTCGCTTAAGTCCACCAGCATTTTGGTGAAAGAAAGCGTGGCTGAGTTTGGCTTGTGCTATGCGGTCTGGCAGCACCTGTACTGGTAATGTAAGCATGTCGGCTTGCCGGTTTCCTTCTGCGATGAAGCCGGGTAGAGAAGTGTGAGATCTAACGTGCATAATAAAGTAAGAGTGAAGGCGTGAATCCAAAAGGAAAATAAGCTCCTGTAATAAAGCAAACAATGCAAAATGTGAAACATCTCGTAACACGGACGTCTCAGCTCGTTCAACAATTCCTGCAACATAAGCTGAATCGGTAATAATATTGAGAGGTGTAGACCATTTTCGAAAAGCTCGAACGACGGCAGTCAGTTCGACAATTTGGGGGGAACCCGGCACTGTCTCTATATCTGATTCCCATTGCTTGCGTCTGTCGTCCCACCAAAGGATAACGGATTTATGAGACTTTCCAGACCCATCTGTAAAGACAGTAAGAGCTTGCAAAGGCTGGTCACTTCTTTTTGGTCTGGGTACGAGCCGGAAATTAGCATTGAACAATTTATGAGAAGGTGGGTGAGAAGTGAGTTGACCTGTATAACCAGTTATCGCTATGCTGAAGGCTTCCGATTGTTGGTGAAGCCACTGTAAATAATCACTGACCACAGGCAAGTAAATACAAGTGAAGTCCATCCCAGACAACATTAACAAGTGCCGTCTGGCACGGACGATCAAGGATGCAAACATTTCATGCTGTGTTAAGATGGTTTTCGTGGGTTGATTCGGTAAAAATACCCATTCAATGATAAGCAACGGATCAGACTCCTGTAAGTCCCATTGAAATATCAGAGCGTGAGGCTGTCGAGCAGGATTCAAAATGATCAAAAAGAAAGGCAACTCGGGGGCACATCGGTGTGCCTGTCTTAGGGTAATAGCTGTAGCAACCTTTTGTAGAGAATCAACAGCTGCAGAATTGAGAGCGCGGGGAGAACATAAATCCGTGCTCCCCTTAAGCAGGTCAAATAAGGGACTTAAATCTGTATTGGAAATTCCTAACAGAGGTCAGATCCAGTTAATTGTTCCCAACAGCTTTTGTACATCATGCAAATTCTTTATGTCCGCTTGAATTTGTAAAGGCTGTGGAACTATAGTTTGAGCTCGTATGCGCCAGCCTAGATATTTCCATGGTGGTATTTTCTGAACATTTTCCGGCGCAATACAAAGACCTGCTGAGTTAACAGCGGTTATGACAAGGGCCACAGCTTCCTCCATGACCTCGTGACGTTGCGCTGCCACCAGAATATCATCCATATAGTGGTACAGCAAAACGCAGGGCATTTTTGTTCTAACAGGGCTAAGGACCTTGGCTACATACCATTGGCATATTGTGGGGCTATTTTTCATTCCTTGTGGTAGCACAACCCACTGGTATCTTTGCAACGGGGCTTGCATGTTGACGCTTGGAACTGAAAAGGCAAATTTAGGAGCATCGTCTGGATGCAAGGGGATATTAAAAAAGCAATCCTTGAGGTCAATGACTGTCAGAGACCATTCCCGGGGGATCATTGTAGGAGAAGGGAGTCCTGGTTGTAGGGCCCCCATGTCTTCCTGTCGTGGTTTAGGCCAAATCGGCCACTGGGGACATAGGGGACCCCAGATGGGACCGACAGATGCTCCCCTCTACCCCTCTTCAAAGAGAGAGGCAGAGGAGGAAAAAGAGACTTACGAGTTTAGAAGGATCTAAACTACTTTAATGAAGTATTAATAATAAAATAAAAGGAAATAATGAGAAATATACAAAACCGTATCAAGCTCCCAAGATGACAATCACGACACCGGCTGGCACTGGGGTAGTCCCAGGCTGGACTCAGTGACGGACGGGAACTGGATTCCGGATCTGGATTCAGGATCGGGTCCAAAGGCAGACGAACAGACAGAGTCCTCCTCAGACATCAGCCATTGAAGCAAGAAGGCAAAAAGAAGGGCAAAAAGGAAAAAAAAAAAGGGCCTGACCCTTTGCTCCGTCAGCTTTTATACTGAGCATGAGGCAGATGGGATGGAATACGCTGTTGGTCAGTTTTGGGTCACCTGCCCTGTCCACTCCTCCCCGCAGGTGGGACCCCATTATGCTTTTCCGCTTCCGACCCTCCAACGTGGCAAATAACACAGCTGGTTGGCCTTGGGTGTTAGAACAATAAGTGTAAGCAAGAGCCTCTCTGCATACCATGTCTGGACATCAGCTATAAACATCGGTCTTATCACTCTGAGAGAGTGAACATTGTCTGCACAATATGCTGTTAATTTCAGTAGTTAAAAGAGGCCCAGCTAAGAAGCGAAGCTACTGAACAAAATTGGTCCTGTTTTACCTCAAACCAGGACATTCCACCCCTTATTCCATACCATTTGCATCTTGCTCAGATTACTATTACTTTTATCTATCAAATCTATGCACACACAGAGGATATATATATATGTATGGATACATGCAGGTCACTCATCTACGATTATCTTTATATACAAAAGTTTAAATCCATTTGATTCATGATTGCAGGATCTCATCTCAGGGCAGGAAAGATGGTACAAAATTCATTGTCGTTTGTGCCCGTGGGTAGCATGTTCATCTTGAAGAGCTTGCTGGACGCCAGTTGATGAAGCTAGCTCAGGTTTCATCACCACTGTGTCATCCTGAAAAACACTTATTGAACACTGTTAGTATTATGTAGTGATCAGCATCATACAGCTCAGAATTGAGTATTCTCACCAAGGGTTAAATTCCCTTGGGGTACACATTGAACTTCTCCATCCTTCAGCATCACCCACCAAGTACATCCAGGTCCTTGAGCAAAAACAGTCCCCTGAATGGGTTTGCTTTTGCCTGAAGGAGGAGAAACCCAGACAGTTTTTCCTAACATATTCCTTTCATGCACCACAGGGACTTTGTCCCCTTCTACTGTATGTAAAAGGTCTGATTGAGCAGGACCGGCTCGATTGATGGATCCCCTGGTGTTAACTAACCAGGTAGCTTGCTCTAAATGCTTGTCCCAATTTTTAAAGGTTCCACCACCTATTGCTTTTAGGGTGGTTTTTAACAGTCCATTATATCGCTCAATCTTCCCAGAAGCTGGTGCATGATAGGGGATATGATATATCCATTCAATGCCATGTTCTTTGGCCCAATTACTTATGAGATTGTTTTTAAAATGAGTCCCATTGTCTGACTCAATTCTTTCTGGAGTGCCATGTCGCCACAAGACTTGCTTTTCAAGGCCCAGGATGGTATTCCGGGCAGTGGCACGGGGCACGGCATAGGTTTCCAACCATCCGGTGCTTGCTTCCACCATTGTAAGCACATAGCGCTTACCCTGGCGAGTTTGAGGGAGTGTGATGTAGTCAATTTGCCAAGCCTCCCCATATTTATATTTCAGCCATCGTCCTCCATACCACAAAGGTTTTAACCTTTTAGCTTGCTTGATTTCGGCGCATGTTTCACAGTCGTGGATAACCTGCGCAATAGCATCCATGGTTAAATCCACCCCTCGGTCACGGGCCCATTTATAGGTTGCATCCCTTCCTTGATGACCTGAAGTGTCATGGGCCCACCGAGCTAAGAATAGTTCACCTTTATGTTCCCAGTCCAAGTCTGTCTGGAAAATTTTAGCAGCCTGATCCACTTGCTGATTGTTTTGATGTTCCTTAGTGGCCCGACTCATGGGTACATGGGCATCTACATGACGTACCTTTACGACTAGGTTCCCTAGCCGGGCAGCAATATCTTGCCACAATTCAGCAGCCCAGATGGGTTTACCTCTGCCCTGCCAGTTGCTCTGCTTCCACTGCTTTAACCACCCCCACAGAGCATTTGCCACCATCCATGAGTCAGTATAGAGATAGAGTATTGGGCACTTTTCTCGTTCGGCAACATCTAACGCCAGCTGGATGGCTTTTACCTCTGCAAATTGACTCGATTCACCTTCTCCTTCAGCAGCTTCTGCGACTCGTCGTGTAGGACTCCACACAGCAGCTTTCCACCTTCGATGCTTTCCTACAATACGACAAGATCCATCTGTAAACAGAGCATACTGTTTCTCATCATCTGAGAGTTCGTTATATGGTGGGGCTTCCTCAGCACGTGTCACCACCTCCTCTGGTGGCATTCCAAAGTCTTTGCCTTCAGGCCAATTTGTGATCACTTCTACGATTCCTGGACGGTTTGGGTTTCCTATTCGAGCTCGCTGTGTGATTAAGGCATCCCACTTACTCCAGGTAGCATCGGTGGCATGATGAGTAGAAGGAACTTTACCCTTGAACATCCAGCCCAGTACTGGTAATCGGGGCGCCAGGAGGAGCTGTGCCTCAGTACCAATTACTTCTGAAGCAGCTCTAACTCCTTCATATGCTGCCAAGATTTCTTTCTCAGTTGGAGTATATTTGGCCTCGGAGCCTTTATACCCTCGACTCCAGAATCCTAGGGGTCGACCTCGAGTCTCCCCTGGTGCTTTCTGCCAGAGGCTCCAGGTAGGGCCATTGTCCCCAGCTGCGGTGTAGAGCACATTTTTAACGTCTCGTCCAGTTCGGACTGGTCCAAGGGCTACTGCATGCACAATCTCTTGTTTAATTTGCTCAAAGGCTTGTCGTTGCTCAGGGCCCCACATAAACTCATTTTTCTTTCGAGTCACTTCGTAGAGAGGTTTTACAATCTGGCTATAACCTGGAATATGCATTCTCCAGAAACCCACAACACCTAAAAAGGCTTGTGTTTCCTTTTTGTTAGTAGGTGGGGACATAGATGTTATTTTGTTAATTACGTCCATTGGGATTTGGCGACGTCCATCTTGCCACTTAACTCCCAAGAACTGGATCTCTTGTGCAGGTCCCTTGACCTTACCTCTTTTTATAGCAAAACCCGCTTTCAGAAGAATCTTAATGATTTTCCTACCTTTCTTGAAAACTTCTTCTGCTGTGTTACCCCACACAATTATGTCGTCGATGTATTGTAAGTGTTCTGGAGCTCCACCCTTCTCCAGTGTGGTCTGGATCAGTCTATGGCAAACAGTAGGGCTGTGTTTCCACCCCTGGGGCAGGCGATTCCAGGTGTACTGGACACCCCTCCAGGTGAAAGCAAACTGTGGCCTGCACTCTGCTGCTAAAGGAATAGAGAAAAAGGCATTAGCAATGTCAATTGTAGCATACCATTTGGCTGCCTTTGACTCCAGCTCATACTGAAGTTCTAGCATGTCTGGCACAGCAGCACTCAGTGGTGGTGTGACTTCATTCAGGCCACGGTAGTCTACTGTCAGTCTCCAGTCCCCATCAGACTTCCGCACTGGCCATATAGGGCTGTTAAAGGGTGAGCGAGTTTTGCTGATCACTCCTTGGGTCTCTAGCCGTCGAATCAGGTTATGGATGGGAATCAAGGAGTCTCGGTTGGTTCGATACTGCCGTCGATGCACCGTGGCAGTAGCAATTGGCACTTGCTGATCTTTAACCCTCAGCAGTCCCACAACAGAAGGGTCATCTGAAAGACCAGGGAAGGCTGACAGCTGTGTAACATCCTCAGTCTCTACAGCTGCTATACCAAAAGCCCACCGATACCCTTTGGGGTCTTTAAAATACCCTCTCTTGAGATAGTCTATGCCAAGGATGCACGGAGCATCTGGACCAGTAACAATGGGGTGTTTCTCCCATTGATTCCCAGTTAGGCTCACTTCGGCCTCTAATACAGGCAGTTCTTGAGATCCGCCTGTCACTCCAGAAATAGTGACAGTTTCTGCCCCTTTATGATTCGATGGCAATAGGGTACACTGTGCACCAGTGTCCACCAGGGCTTTATATTTTTGTGGCTCTAATGTGCCAGGCCATCGAATCCACACAGTCCAATAAATTCGGTTGTCCCTTTCCTCCTCCTGGCTGGAGGCAGGGCACCTCTAACGTCGACCATAGTACCTGTTCCTACCTGGACCATAGGATCGCCTACTTTAGGTCGGAGCAGCATGCCTCCTGTAAGAATTCTTTCTTCTATCTGCTTTACTTTGCAACTCAAGCACCCGTGCCTGTAGGGCTGAGATAGGTTCTCCATCCCACTTCCTCATATCCTCTCCATAGTTGCAGAGGCACAGACACAGGAAATCTCGGAGTGGGTTCGATTGGTCTTGAGTTGGAGAGTGTTTTTTCTCTTGAGTAGGAGGGCGTGTTTTCTTAGTAGCTGCAACATGGTTCTGTGCAGGGGAAGAATGGGATCTTTCCTCCACCTTGGTTAATGTATCAAGCAGTTTATCGGTGTGCTCAACTATTTTCTTGGTCATTTGCTCCATTGTCTCAGTCATCTTCTCAGTGACCACAGTCAGTTTTTCCACAGCTGCCACAGAAAAAGGACGAGAGAGACTGTCTTCATACTGTCGTACCTTGTTAACCACTTCGCTTACAGTTGGTGTGTCGGTATCAGATGCTCCCCAGACCATTGTTGACAATGTGTGGGAATATGTTAGTGGTGCACTTTGTACAAACTTTTTTAGCATGGATCGTTTGCATGGCATCTTATCAGGATCTACAGTCACTTGCCTATCACTATAAATCACCTCTCGCACAGCCAATTCTCTCAGGTACTTAATACCTTTTTCCATGTTGGTCCATTTACTTGGACGGCATTCGATATCATCCTTGAAGGGATACCTGCGCTTTATGGCTGACATCAGTCGCCTCCAGAGACTGAGAGTGCGTGTCTTTCTCCCAATCCCTTCATCGATACCTCCATCCTTGGCCAGGTTTCCCAACTGCTTAGCTTCTCTGCCATCTACATCTATAGTATCAGCCCCACTATCCCAGCATCGGAGCAACCAGGAGATGAGTGTTTCACCTTCATGACGACTAAAGTCCTTCCTAATATTTCTCAAATCCTTCATAGAGAGGGATTTAAAAATTACCTCTACATCTGAGTCTTCCTGTGATGAGGCTGCCCGAGAAGGACTCTGCTCTCTGTCTGTTTTAAAAGGTCTCTTTCCATTGTCTGGTTTAAAAGGTCTCTTTCCATTGTCTGGTTTAGACGGACCCTCTCCTGGGTCTACTTTGGAAGGGCCCTCTCCTGGGTCTCTGTCAGAACTCTCTCCCAAGCTATCTGGCTCTTGCTGGTCCTTGTCGGAAGCGACAGGGGCATGAGCTGACTTCTTTCTGTGCTTTTTGGCGACTGGGGCAACTGGTACCGGTTCTGATGGAATTTGAGCAGCAGCGGTACTCGTTGTCGTGGCTGGAGTCGCCTGTGCCGGGTCAGGCGGCGGAGGCGCTGGCGCTGTTGCGGTGGGGGGGGGCGGCCGGCGGTGCTAGTGCCGCTGCGGGCGGGGACGGAGGCGCCTGTGCCGGGACGGGCGGCGGAGTGGGCGGTGCTGCTGCGGTGGGGGGGGCGGCCGGCGGCGGCGGCGGCGGCGGTGTCTGTGCCGGGACAGGCGGCGGAGGCGCCGGTGCTGTTGCGGTTGGGGGGGGCGGCCGGCGGTGCCGTGGCTCGCGCCGCTGCCCGTCGCGGCGCTGCTGCGGTCTGAGTGGCGGCAGCGCACGTTACCCTATAGCCACCCCTGCGCCGGTATTTCACAAAAACCCACCCCTGCAACACGTTCAGGAAAACCGACAGCAAAATCACGATCTTAAGGAGGTAACCATCCTTATCGTCACAGCCCAGAAGGTTTCCAAGCCCTGGCTCTGATGGTGTCACATTAATATAACTATTCAAGGGCGAAGTAAACTTTCCCAAGGTAGTACCAAAAGTGTAATTAGTAACAGAATCCATCACACGATGCCCGAGATATACAGGTAGAGCCGTTACCCAACTAATCATGTTATAGACCTGAATTGTGAACCACACCAATACAGCACATTTAAACCTTTGCATAAAAACACAAAGAGTAAATAAACTTTGCAATGCATTTGGCAGGTTAAACAGAGTTGACTGAATCAAGTGCAAACCAAGCTCTTTAAAGGCACGATACAACATCTCGTTTAAGAACGACATGCTGTAAGGTGTCTGCTCTAATCTCAGAACAAGACGGAATTCAAACTATTCAGGCAATTTATCACAGCTCTGGTCGAGCACTGTTCGTGCCCCACGTTGGGCGCCAATTAATCTGTCGTGGTTTAGGCCAAATCGGCCACTGGGGACATAGGGGACCCCAGATGGGACTGACAGATGCTCCCCTCTACCCCTCTTCAAAGAGAGAGGCAGAGGAGGAAAAAGAGACTTACGAGTTTAGAAAGATCTAAACTACTTTAATGAAGTATTAATAATAAAATAAAAGGAAATAATGAGAAATATACAAAACCGTATCAAGCTCCCAAGATGACAATCACGACACCGGCTGGCACTGGGGTAGTCCCAGGCTGGACTCAGTGACGGACGGGAACTGGATTCCGGATCTGGATTCAGGATCGGGTCCAAAGGCAGACGAACAGACAGAGTCCTCCTCAGACATCAGCCATTGAAGCAAGAAGGCAAAAAGAAGGGCAAAAAGGAAAAAAAAAAAGGGCCTGACCCTTTGCTCCGTCAGCTTTTATACTGAGCATGAGGCAGATGGGATGGAATACCCTGTTGGTCAGTTTTGGGTCACCTGCCCTGTCCACTCCTCCCCGCAGGTGGGACCCCATTATGTTTTTCCGCTTCCGACCCTCCAACGTGGCAAATAACACAGCTGGTTGGCCTTGGGTGTTAGAACTATAAGTGTAAGCAAGAGCCTCCCTGCATACCATGTCTGGACATCAGCTATAAACATCGGTCTTATCACTCTGAGAGAGTGAACATTGTCTGCACAATATGCTGTTAATTTCAGTAGTTAAAAGAGGCCCAGCTAAGAAGCGAAGCTACTGAACAAAATTGGTCCTGTTTTACCTCAAACCAGGACACTTCCATAGCGTCATTAATTTTTCTGAGGTCATGGAGCAAGCGCCACTTGCCAGTTTGTTTTTTAATCACAAAAACAGGTGAATTCCAGGGGCTTACAGAGGGCACAACATGTCCCTTGGATAACTGCTCATTAACTAATTCTTCCAGGGCGCGAAGCTTTTCCAGTGGCAGGGGCCATTGATCCACCCAAACAGGGGTATTACTTTTCCAGGTTAATTTCAGGGTGTCGCGCACCTCAATGGCCCCTCCTAAAAATGTGTTTGAATAGACATTCCCCATTGCGACAGCACATCACGTCCCCATAAGATCATAGGCACAGGTAGTACAAAGGGCTTAACAGAGGCCACATGTCCCTCCGGGCCCTGTATCTGAATGAGCTCTAGGCTCTGGTGACTACTTCCAGCACCTCCAATTCCTGCTAAGGTTTGAGAAACATTGGCCAAAGGCCATTGTGGAGGCCATTTAGCCTGGGAGATCACATTGACATCAGCCCCTGTGTCAATGATCCCATTTAGTATCACTTGCTGTCCCCCGCGGGTAAGGGTACATTGACACACGGGTCGCTTCTGGGAGATAGACTGCACCCATAAAATTTGCGGGTCCCCTGTCGACCCAAAGCTCCCTTGTCTTTGTTGAGATTGGGTAAAAATGGGGGAGCCCGTCCCTTTAGGTATCAAAATTAACTGGGCTATACGGCTACCTTTAGGTATGGTACAGGGAGGGAACGGGGTCCATGCCATAATTTTAATTTCATTGGTACTATCAGAATCAATAACCCCTGGTAACACAAAGAGTCCCGACAGGGTCGTAGACGACCTTCCCAGGAATAACGCTTGCGTATTTGGGGGTAGAGGCCCCGAAACATTTGTTGACAATAGATGAACCGAGGAGTCAAGTACCGTTACTGTGTGGCTGGTTGCCAAGTCCAACCCGGCGCTCCCGGCTGTGGCTGGGTGAAGATTTGAGGCACTGCCGTATCCCTCTGCGGCAGCGGGGGGGTTGGCTGCGGAACTTGTGTCTGCGTGCGCCGCTGTCCCGTGCTCCGTGACCGGTTTCCCTGTATCGGTTGTCCTTGGGAGTCATACTTAGAGCGACATTGGTTAGCATAGTGGCGCCCTTTTCGGCACCTAGGGCAAATCCCTGGCGCTTGGGGCTTGGTTCCGATGTTAGTAGCCACACAGTTCTTTTTTAAATGGCCAGGTTTGCCACAACCATAACAGATCCCGGGGCCCGCAGGGCCACGCATGGCAGCAAAGGCAGCGGCCATTGCTTCAAATTTATGATCTACAGTGCCAATTTTATTACAAGCTTCCACCATTTCCACGAGAGAGGGATTGGGGTTCGGAAGAGATTTCAATAATTTCTTACAATCCACATTGGCATTTTCCACAGCTAACTTCAATAACAGGATCTCCCGCGCCTCCGCATTATCTATCTGGCGCTCTAAGGCCTGCTTTAATCTGTCAATAAACTGCATGTAAGACTCTCGAGGTTCCTGAGTAATAGTAGTAAAAGCCTTTTGCGGCTTCTGTGAGTCAGGGACCTTAAACAGAGCCTTTTTCGCTTCCTCCCGTGTCGCATCAAGCGTTTCCCGTGGGATATCCCTCGCCTGAGCCACTGGGTCCGTGTGTTGGCCAGTACCCATGAGATGCTCAATAGTTAACGCGGCGATAACGGGATTATTGTGGCCCACATAGGTTAATAGAAGCGCCTGGAGTCCCCCTCTCCATTGCGATTCCCACAGCGAATACTGTGTGGGGGTTAACAACAACTGTGCAAGAGATTTGAGATCATGCGGAGTCATTACATAAGTATCTAAGACAGAGGACAACAAACTCGCAAAATATGGGGAAGAGAGGCCATGCTCGGTGACAGTGCGGCGCAGTTCCTTCACCACAGGGAAGGATAGTGCCTCCCATTGAGCCCCCCTCCCTTGATAAATAACAGGAGCAACTATTTTCTTTGCAATTTGTAAGTCTCCCTCTTTCAGAGCTTGTCGTCTAATATTTGCCCACACATCATGAGGATCGGGAGGATAAAGCTGCGGCTCCTCCTCTGGGTCCACTGGTCCTGGATCAAAAGGATCATCCTCTGGGGGGTACCCCGTGGCACACACCTCTAGCGGCGCAATGGATTTTTGACCCTCCGATGATAACGGAGGTATCGCAGAAGAGTCTTCCTCTCTTTCTGCTTTGTCTTTGTGACTTTTTTCCTGGGCTTTTAAAGTCTCAAAAATACCTCTCCACCATGGAAGCATGCGCTGTGCCTCGGCATTCCCCGTAGTCGCCACATCCCATAGTTTCACCCCCACATCATCCCAAAGTTCCCGCGTAAAAATAGTAGATGCAGTTACAGTGGGTATTTTTACTTGTACCCATTTAAGCATTGCTTTAAGATCATGCCCAGAAATATTCTTTCCATGCTTTTGAAGAAGAGCTTTCATAAGCTCATATACGTCTCTCTCGGGGGAAGACGCTTGATTCCCCATGTTTCCCACAGCTCACCTCTCTACTCCAGAGGGATTTCAGGCCGGCCGGCTCCTGCTTCCTTTCAGCAGCTCATTCAACGTTCTGTGGGACTCGCAGCATGCCACGCAGATAGGTGGTTCTTAATCCCACATCACGTCGGGGTAACCAATTTGCCGCGATTGAGAGACAGAGACCCGGCTTGATGCAAGTCAGGATCTGTTTTATTGATTACAACAGTCATTTTTATATCTTTAGACAATGAGCAGTATGTGTCTTAAGTTGATTGGTACAACAGCTAATCACCTAATACATATTACAAAAGCTGAGCTCATGATTGGTTAGCAGTTAAGCAACAAGATTTATTACTACTTCTCCTTTCTCTCGGCCCCTTCCGCATATCCAAGGGCTCGCTGGCCTTGTTCCTTATCAGTACAGAGCCTTTTACGCTGAGTTGTTCATATCTTGTGCAACTCTCGGCTTGCAAGGTCTAGCACATCCTTCCTTATCAGTTGGAATTCACTAGGAGTCCTTTTAAGAGAGATTGAGTCACCCCCGTCAGGCATAGCTGCTTTGGAGACGGAGGAAATTAAACAGCTGTCTACATTGCCTGGTCTCTCGGAGGACCCTTCTGTGGTAGGTTTGTTGAGGGTCAAAGAACAAGAGGTGCCGATTGCTACCACGACAGTGCATTGGCGGCAATATCGCACTAACCAAGATTCTCTGATCCCCATCCATATGCTGATTCGTCAACTAGAGACTCAAGGAGTGATCAGCAAGACCCGCTCACCCTTTAATAGTCCCATATGGCCAGTGCGAAAATCTAATGGAGAGTGGAGGCTAACAGTGGACTATCGTGGTCTGAATGAAGTGACACCACCGCTGAGCGCTGCCGTGCCGGACATGCTAGAACTTCAATACGAACTGGAGTCAAAGGCAGCCAAGTGGTATGCAACAATTGATATCGCCAATGCATTCTTCTCAATTCCTTTGGCAGCATATGAGGGGGTTCGAGCTGCTTCGGAAGTGGTTGGTACTGAAGCACAGCTCCTCTTGGCACCTCGACTGCCGGTGCTGGGCTGGATGTTCAAAGAAAGGGTCCCTGCCACACACCATGCGACTGATGCCACATGGAGTAAGTGGATTGCACTGATCACACAGAGGACTCGAATGGGAAACCCCAATCGCCCAGGAATACTTGAAGTGATCATGGACTGGCCAGAAGGCAAAGATTTTGGAATATCACCAGAGGAGGAGGTGATGCGCGCGGAAGAGGCCCCACCGTATAATAAACTACCAGAAAATGAGAGGAAACATGCCTTGTTCACTGATGGGTCCTGCCGGATTGTGGGGAAGCATCGGAAGTGGAAGGCTGCTGTGTGGAGCCCCACACGACGAGTTGCAGAAGCCACTGAAGGACAAGGCGAATCGAGCCAGTTTGCAGAGGTGAAAGCCATCCAGCTAGCTTTAGACATTGCTGAACGAGAGAAATGGCCAGTACTTTACCTCTATACTGATTCATGGATGGTGGCAAATGCTCTGTGGGGGTGATTACAGCAGTGGAAACAGAGCAACTGGCAGCGCAGAGGTAAACCCATCTGGGCGGCTGAGCTGTGGCAAGATATTGCTGCCCGGATAGAGAATCTGGTTGTGAAAGTACGTCATGTAGATGCCCACGTACCCAGGAGTCGCGCCACCGAGGAACATCAAAACAACCAGCAGGTAGATCAGGCTGCTAAGATTGAAGTGGCTCAGGTGGATCTGGACTGGCAACATAAGGGTGAATTATTCATAGCTCCGTGGGCTCATGATGCCTCAGGCCATCAGGGAAGAGATGCAACATATAGATGGGCTCGAGACCGAGGGGTGGACTTGACCATGGACACTATTGCACAGGTTATCCACGAATGTGAAACATGTGCTGCAATTAAGCAAGCCAAGCGGTTAAAGCCTCTTTGGTATGGAGGACGATGGCTAAAATACAAATATGGGAAGGCCTGGCAGATTGATTATATTACACTCCCACAAACCCGCCAAGGCAAGCGCCATGTGCTCACAATGGTGGAAGCAACTACCGGGTGGCTGGAAACATACCCTGTGCCCCATGCCACCGCCCGGAACACTATCCTGGGCCTTGAAAAGCAAGTCCTGTGGCGACATGGCACCCCAGAGAGAATTGAGTCAGACAACGGGACTCATTTCCGAAACAGCCTCATAGACACCTGGGCCAAAGAGCATGGCATTGAGTGGGTGTATCACATCCCCTATCACGCACCGGCCTCAGGGAAGATAGAATGATACAATGGACTGTTAAAGACTACACTGAGAGCCATGGGTGGTGGGACTTTCAAACACTGGGATACGCATTTAGCAAAGGCCACCTGGCTAGTCAACACCAGGGGATCTGCCAACCGAGCTGGCCCTGCCCAATCACAACTTCCACGTACAGTAGAAGGGGATAAAGTCCCCGTAGTGCACATGAAGAATATGTTAGGGAAGAGTCTGGGTTAGCCCTGCCTCAGGCAAAGGCAAACCCATCCGTGGGACTGCTTTTGCACAAGGACCTGGGTGCACTTGGTGGGTGATGCGGGAGGATGGGGAGGTCCGATGTGTACCTCATGGGGATTTGATTCTGGGTGAGAATAGTCAATGAATCAAATCTTACGATGTTATGTGCTAAATAACTCTGTCACTGTATGTCATCATTACTATAACTGCTACCAAGGGGACTACGGTGAGAATCTCCCAAACCAATGACAGATGGACTTTGATAAAATGGAGTAAAGTGCAGCGGTGAGGTAATAAGAACTGACCTCATCAGCTGGCGCCCAGCAACTTCCTTGAGATCACATCTTCAACCTGCGAACTGCGGGCATGGGCCGCACCGGGTACACCAGCCATGAGCTCCAAATGCAGCGTGCACCAGTCCAGCACCACCCACCATCTCGCCTGCCCTGAGAGACTGCTCTCACAGATAGGGCCCACAGTGATGGACTAAATTAACTCAATGAACATTTTAGAGGGATCGCCCATGGACAGTGGGGATTAAATCCGTATGTATATAGATGTAAATATATATATATATATATAATAGACAGGGGAAAGTGGTGGTAAATGATTGGGAACTGTAGGATCTGGGCATGGCGCAGATGGTATGGAATAAGGGGTGGATAATGTCCTGGTTCCGGCAGGGATGGGGTTAATTTCCCCAAGGATGGGAGGGGACACGGGTATTCCATGCCATGTGAGCCTTGCCCTGGCGGTAGGGGGGAGCTGCCGGGGGGAGGGGGCAGGAAGTTGCGGCTCAGCGCGAGCTGCAGCGGTGCAGGTCCGGTCGGTGAGCGGCGGGGGGAGGGGGCAGGAAGTTGCGGCTCAGCGCGGGCTGCGGCGGTGCAGGTCCGGTCGGTGAGCGGCGGTGCCCTGATCGCGTCTGTATATTCCTTTATCCGTGTTATTATTGCTGTTTTCTCTTCCCTTTGCTGTTCTGTTAAACTGCCTTTATCTCAACCCACGAGTTTTGCCTTTTTCTTCCTATTTCCCACCCACGGCTGTGGGGGGTTGAGCGAGCAGCCGCGT
This sequence comes from Pluvialis apricaria, assembly GCA_017639485.1. Taxonomy (NCBI): domain Eukaryota; kingdom Metazoa; phylum Chordata; class Aves; order Charadriiformes; family Charadriidae; genus Pluvialis; species Pluvialis apricaria. The sequence goes on from CM030043.1 coordinate 20,903,414, forward strand.
GGTTCGTTGTTGCTGGCTGAGGCCAAACCACGACAACATCCGCAGGTCCTGAGGGAACTGGCAGATCAAGTCGCGAAGCCACTAGGCAGATCAAGTCGCGAAGCCACTAGCCATCATAGTTGAGAAGTCGTGGCGGTCTGGTGAGGTTCCTGCCGACTGGAAAAGGGGAAACATAACCCCTATTTTCAAAAAGGGAAACAAGGAATGCCGCCGTCGCCGAGATCTGTGAGTCATGCAGGACCGGAACGACAGAACACACCGATGCGATGCACAGTCGAACATTTATTTCCGCTACAAGCCCGATTTTATAGACAGATCAGTTTAGTTTGTGCAACTAGCTAAATGTTAATTGGCTAATTCCCCCGGGCACGAGCTGTCCATGCGACCCGTCTTTGTCTTCCATTGGTTCCTTTTGATGTTGCCTTTATGTTGCAAACATCTTGGAATGTCCCGTTATCATTCCGTCCTTGATGGTTACTCCAACTTCTTGGCTCCTTTTCCAGCTGCCAGCTGTCTCTTCTTGTATCCTTCCCAGCCTCGGTACCCGAGATAAAGGTGCAGCCTAAAACTATCTAATGCCTTGCAATCTCATGAGAAGTAGAGGCTTACACATTCTGTTTAGACAAAGAGGTAGTTATCATGTTTATACTGATACTCTGCAGCTTCTAAAGATCAAGGGCAAAGAGGGCTATAGTGTTCAGGCACAGCTGCTACTCTGAGCAATTTAAGGTGATGTCAGAGGCATTGCAGTTTCTTTGGCCTACAATGTTAAAAGTTTCATGTTCTATTAAAAGCTTGAAAGCTCGGTTAGTCGGGACCCAGCATCTCCCCCTCTTTTATTCATTTATGGCACAACTGTAAGCGGTTGTTCTACTATGGCAATCAATGGCGTTTGATTAAAAAAGACTCGCCTCACTAGTCGTTCTATCATTTGTTGTAGGCATTGCAATAGGCAGGGTAGAAAAACCAAAATAATGACAATGATTAGTAAGATCAATAAGCCGGTTTTAACTAGCGAAGCAAGCCAGCCCGTGATGCCCCAAGACTTAAACAGCGAGTCCAGCCATGATGCATTGTCTGTGGATACTGCATGTAAGACATGCGCATGTTCCCATATTTTCTGCACACTAGACAAAACAATCCCTGACTGGTCGACAAATGCACAGCAAGAAGCGTTAATAAGGGTACAGACACCTCCTGCTTGAGCAGTGAGGAGATCCAGAGCCTCACGGTTCTGCCAAACTGTTTCTCTTAGTGATTGAACTTCAATTTGTAATCCGGTGATGGCTGTTGCAGTGGCATTAGCAATAAACTCCATTTCAGCAGAGATATTGACTATGGCACGCTCTAACTGCTGGACACCTAGCGAGGGGAAAAGTGCCCGTACAAAACTATGAAAACCAGTGCTATAGGTAACCAAGGGGTTCGCATACCTCTTATAGCGAGTCTGAGCCCAAACTCCTCTTAAAATACCGTGCAGGTCACTGTGGTTGAATATTTGTAGGTTGGGCATTAACATGCCCAACGTACAGTGCCCAGTCCAGTTCCCAGGAAGCTGTTTTTTGGCATAGCCATCGCCACATAACCACCATAAACCTGCTGGTAAATCACATGTGGCATTAATCTGGAGTGACCGGTTGACACCGCTTCGGGCGTAAAGGAAATCACTCCACTGTTGCACATTCTCACCCTTGGTACTATTTGCAGGCCCTGCTGTGATTGGGTCATACTTTCCATATTTTAGCTTCAGTGAAGTCCAATTACCTACAGAAGTATTAAACTTTCCGTAATAGGGAGCAGTGGCTTCATTCCACGATACAGCAGGATTGCCTTGGGTGTAGTTGATAAAAACAACAGTATTATTCAATAGCTGTAACGTGAAAGGATGGTGCACAATGGGACTGGACAGGTTTCGGCATCGATAGCTCGTGCTTAACATGGAATATGGGTTGTACTGACTCCAATTCGTAATCGGGATTCCTAGAAGCGGGTTATTAAACTGATCAGACATCCCACAAACCCAACATGACTTTAACTTGGTCACATTGACAGCCTTCTGTACTAACGCGACAAACGAATTCCCTGTAAATGCGGCAAGCCCTATAGTAGCAAGAGCACAGAGCAGGACTACCCAACTACGCCACATGGCGACACTAATGTAGCGAGAGCAGCACCTAGCAAGGCGTTGCTGATAAGCTTTAGTTGCTTCCCACACGTTACCCGTATCCACGATCGACACACAAGGCCATGCACCCTACAGGCACGGCTATACTTCTGCTGTTCGGTTTCTGACACCCCAGAGCGCTGTAAGCGTGTCAAGATCGTTCTGGGATCAGGTGGTTAAAGGGCTCCTAAGGTTTCATTACTTGGGTGGATCTTCCTGAGGAGTGGGATCAATAGGCGCTGGACTCGGCGTTGCCTCCGCTGTTCCGGACTGTTCATTTGATATAAACGGCTTTACCCATTTCGCTGGAACCCACTTGGGCTTTTCCCCATCTGCAGAGACACAAGCATATCCCCGCCCCCAAGTTAACAATTCGTAAGGACCCTCCCAGGTACTGGTTTGAGGATGGAATACTTGCACTTGCACCCCAGATTGACCCTCTTCGGGGCATTTATGATGTCGCAGGATGGGAGGGTCTCGCTGACCGCCCCTAACATTCAACCAGTTTAGCACAAAAAGCGTAAGATCTAAGACTTCATGAGGCGACTTACTCCCTATTAACCCTCCGTTCTCCCCCTGTTTCATTAAAATTGTGAGCTGGCGTTTTAATATTTGATGCGCTCGCTCGACTATAGCTTGTCCTGTGCTGCTATAGGGAATACCAAAAGTATGCTCTACACCCCATGCTGTGAGAAATCGAGCTACGGCCATCGCATGATACGCGGGGCCATTGTCTGTTTTGATTACATCGGGAACGCCAAGAATGGCAAACGCTCTGGTCCAATGTTGAATTATTGCTTTCGAGGATGTGGAGGTAGCGGCAGTGGCCCACAGCACCGCGGAGCAAGTATCCACAGAAACGTGCAAAAACCGTAGCCGTCCAAATGGCGCAAATTCAGTCACATCTGTCTGCCACAATTGTCGGGGAGTCAGGCCTCGTGGGTTAACCCCCCCCTCCTGTAAGGGGGTAATTCGTGCACAGTCGGGGCAGGCAGCGACTATTGCTCGGGCATCAGTCTTTGAAAGCTGGAATTGCCGGCACAGAGCCGCTGCTGATTGATGGAAGAATCCATGTGACTGACGAGCCTTCTGTAACTGTGCCGTGGCGACGAGTTGGTCAGCAAGCGCATTCCCTTCCGCGAGACCCCCAGGGAGTAGCTGATGGCTCCTTACATGGGTCACAAAGAGGGGCGCCTGCCTTTGAGCAAGAAGGTTCCAAAGCTGGAATACAATTTCAAACAATTTCTGGTTCATAATTCTTCCTAAAAAGGAGTTGGGTAAGCGACGAAGCAGCCCGACAGCATACAACGAATCTGAAACAATGTTGAGAGGTTCATTGTCCCACCGGCGAAGGACTTCTGCGATAGCCACTAATTCCAATACTTGCACTGAGCCGGTTGCGAGAATGATGTGTGACTCCCAGTGTCCATCAGCATTACGCCACACGTACCCAGATTTTCCTGTCTTTCCGCTGGCATCAGTGAATACAGTTAATGCATCAAGCGGCTGCTGTGCGATTATCTGTTTCGGTGTAAAATTTAGACAGGACTTAAACATAGGGTGAGACGGGTAATGGTTATCTATAGTCCAGGGCTGACTCAAGACCAGGAGTGCGAATTCATCGCTACACTGGCATGCCATTTCCACGTGTTCCAGGGACATGGGCAGAATTAGTTCAGATGGTGGTCACCCCATAAGCGTAATTGCTCGCAACCTTCCTTTATTTATAATGTGGCTGTAGGCTTCCAGTCGAGTGGTAACTGTCCGAGGGTAATGACTAGGGCTAAATATCCATTCCAATATGCTCAGCGGGTTATTTTTACTCGTGACCCACTGGGCTAGCAGGCCTATTAGTTCACTTCCGTGATCACAGATAAACAGCTTTACCGGCGCCTCTGGGATAAGTCGAGAAGCCACATTCCGACCAATCTTCTCCTCGATTACTTTTAGCACCCTTTTGGCATCGTCTGTTAATTGTCGCGGCTCTTGGGGGTTGCGGCCATTGTGCAGTAACGCAAACAACGGCTGCATGTCTTCGTTCGTAATGCCACACAAAGTACGCACCCACTGGATATCCCCGACCAATTTTTGAACATCATTCAATGTTTTAATTGACGTTCGAATGTGTAACTTCTGGGGGCGAATAACAGTTTCTGTGAGCTTCAATCCTAAATATTGCCAGGGACATTGGCGCTGGATTTTTTCTGGAGCGATAACCAAGCCCCACTGTTCCAACTGGGTTTTTAACTCTTCTATACTCGCCGATGTGATCCCTTGAGGCCTTGCCATTAGAATATCATCCATATAATGGTATATCAAATACTCAGGGTGCTTTTGCCGAAAGGGCTGTAAGGCCAGGTCAACGTACCATTGACAAATTGTCGGGGAGTTTTTCATTCCCTGTGGTAAAACCGTCCACTGGTACCTCTGAGCAGGGGCCATACAATTTTGCGATGGGATGGTAAAGGCAAACTTGTCGCAGTCGTCTTTGTGCAGAGGTATGGTAAAAAAACAGTCCTTTAAGTCTATTACCACCACCTGCCAACCGGCGGGTATCATGGTTGGTGAAGGCAAGCCTGGTTGTAAGGCACCCATTTCTTGTAGCACTGCGTTTACGGCCCTTAGATCTTGCAATAACCGCCACTTCCCTGATTTCTTTTGGATGGTAAAAACTGGAGTATTCCACGGGCTCGAAGAGGGGACCAAGTGTCCAAGTTGCACCTGTTCACTGACGAGATGTTGTAGCTGTACGAGCTTATCTTCTGGCAGCGGCCATTGATCCACCCAGACCGGGGTTGAGGTCAGCCACGTTAGCTTCAAGGTCGGTCGAGGCGTGCTCGTGTCAATGGCCGCCACTAAAAAGGCGTCTGTAGAGTGCAGCCCCATTGTCCCAGGACATCTCTTCCCAATAAGCAAATATCCCCGGGTAGGACAAACGGATGCACTAAGGCCACCAGCCCACCCTCCGTGTCCTGAAATCGGATCATGGCTCGGCTTTTCAAAGTGGGCACCGCACCCCCTACTCCCATTATTGCCCCGGAGAGAGGTTCAACAGGCCATGGAGTGGGCCAGAATCGCTGGCCTATAATTGTTACATCGGCCCCTGTATCCAACAAAAAAGGCATGGGGCCTGCTGTAGTTCCATCTGGACCCTTAAGGATTACCCGACGCTCTGGTCGCCTTTTCTCAATTGACTCCACAAAGGCTATCTGAGTTTCTCCCGTGGAACCAAAGCTCTGATTCCCACATTCCTTCTTACTAGCAATAGGCACAGCCGCGCGGAATGGCACTAGCTGAGCTATTTTTGTCCCCCTTTTTATTGTAATGGGGGGTGCTAGTGCTCTGACCATTATTCTGATAGGACCAGTATAGTCAGCGTCAATGACGCCAGGCAATACAAAAAGACCTTGACAAGAGGCAGAGGACCGGCCGATCAATAAGGCGCTAAGGTTGTCTCCCAGCGGCCCCGATTCCACTGAGGGAACAACCTTTACTTGATCGTCCTCAAAAGTAACGTCTATTCCCACGGCCAGATCAACTCCGGCTGACCCTCGTGTCCCGGCAAGCAGCCGTTTGAGGCAACCATCACTTTGGGGTATTTCGCTGTCCCCGCGCCCCCCATCTGGGCGCTGGTCCGGGAGTTTCCCGGCAGGGGAGTGCCGTCTCTTCTAAACCGTGACCTGCATTCATTTGCTTTATGCCCAAATTTATCACATCGATCGCACGGTCCTGCAAATCCATCTCTACTGCCTGCTTCCACTCTTTTACGATTGGGACAATTCCGTTTGAAATGTCCATCCTGTCCACAGGCAAAACAACGTGTGCGGGACTTAGGACCCATATCCCTTCTTCCCTGCTGCAGGGCAGGTCTCAAGGCCGCTGCTAGCGCACTTGCATGAATACGAGCCCGTTCTTTTTCCTCCTGCATTCTCGGTATCTTTGAACAGGCTTCTACATAGCGGGTAAGACTGGATCCCGCAGGCAAGGAAGCAATTATTTGCTGACATTGGGAATTAGCATTTTGTAACGCAAGATCTTTACAAACTGCCTTTTTGGCCTCCGGGGTAAGGGTTGGCGCAGCATCTATAGAGGCCTTTAGCCGATCAATGAACTGCATATACGGTTCCCCTACGCCCTGCTTCACCTGAGAGTATGGGGGAACCGGCGTTCCTAAATTTGGTAGCTCCTCCAAAGCGGCGAGGGCCAGCGCCTGTGTTTGTTGCGTCACCCTGGGGTCTAATGCCGCCTGCGTGGCCCCATCTGCATACTGCCCACTGCCAGTCAGCATGTCCAAGGTGGCAAAGCGCAGTGGGTCTCCCGGCGGCCGGTTAACATTGTCTAGCATAGCAACTTCCAACTTGTCCTTCCATTTCTCCCTCCACAGCATATACATCGTGGGTGATAAAACCAATTCAAGTAGAGTTTTAATATCAATGGGCAACAACACCTGTCCCTTAAAGAAGGACCATAGCAGCTGCCTAGTGGCCTTATTATCCAACCCATATTGCTGTACCGACCGCTGCAAATTACTGATAATTTTCCAATCAAATGGAGCCCACTGCCGCTGTTCTCCTTGGACCATTACTGGCCATGCTTGTAGGGACGACGGTAGCATTGTCCCCTCTATTCGGGCATTCTCAATAATGCCCCTCCATCGCATTCCTGGACTAAAAGCAGGGTCCTTTGCTGGAGGGGAGGGAGGCGGGGGTGGTACATCGAACGAACCGGTGTTCCCGTCCTCCCCCCTCTCCGCGTTTTTGGACTGATATTCCGCAGTCCGCCACTCTATTCCCCGTTTCCACGCCGCTTTTTTCTCCTCCCCCACTCCACTACCAAACCGGCCCCGCAAGTACTCATCTGCATCCTGCAAAGACATTTCCCCATCCTCCAACATGCAGCGGATCCAGTTACGCTGCTTATGCTCAGAAACCTCCGCCTCCCTCAAAGGCTCCTCAGCAGACCTTGCTTTCGGCGCCTCCGCTTCATTAAGCGCGACCTTTTCACTCCCCCCCAATCCATCAGAAACATCCCCAAACACCGCCCGCTCCAAAGTTTTAATTCCAGTAACTATGGATTGTTGCGCTCGCTTATAAGCGTCCTTCACCACGGCGTTTTTCGAGCCTCGGTCTAGTCGTTTCATTTCCTCTAGTAGCCCCAGCATTAACTCTTCCTGTCCTTGCAGCATCTGTCGCAGGTCACTCGCTGGGCAAGTGTTGTCAGCACTGTCGTACTCCATGGGCTCGTCGCACACCGGGTCCGTGGTGTTTTTATACTCCGGGTTTGCTGGTGCCGCAGGAGTCACGGGCTGCGGAGCAGCAGGGACACATGGTCCGAGGGGAACGCGATTGATTTCGTCTTCCTCTTCCCAAAGCCCTTCTTCCTTTCGTTGCGCTGGCCAGGCAGTTAAATCCTCCTCTCCGCTCGTCTCTGCCGAGAGGGAGGCTCTGGCAGCCAATGCGATGGCTGCTTCCCCTCTCAGGGTAGCCACCATAGTTTTGACTCGCCGGTATATGGGAGCTAAGTGTTTAGTGTCCTTATTGCCTGTTTGCACCGACTCCCATAACTCCATGCCCACCTTCTTCCAAACTTCAATATCATATAGCTGGCTAGGGGTTTTTAGAAGCCCACGACGCCGACACCACAGTAACAATGTCTCTATCTCGGCTGCAGTGAGGTCTTCTCCCAGCCTTTTTGCCACCCGCAGCAAACTTTGTACCGCTGCTTTTTCACCCGCCGATACGGCGGAATCCATACTGCCACAGTCCCTTAATTTCCAAGGGGCGGATCCGCTCCTGCCTCTCTCGGGCAGCCCAGCTTACCTCAACGCCGGCCGGCAGTATCCCTGCTTTCTTCGGCACGTAGGCGAATCACGTCGGGGTCACCAATTGCCACCGTCGCCGAGATCTGTGAGTCATGCAGGACCGGAACGACAGAACACACCGATGCGATGCACAGTCGAACATTTATTTCCGCTACAAGCCCGATTTTATAGACAGATCAGTTTAGTTTGTGCAACTAGCTAAATGTTAATTGGCTAATTCCCCCGGGCACGAGCTGTCCATACGACCCGTCTTTGTCTTCCATTGGTTCCTTTTGATGTTGCCTTTATGTTGCAAACATCTTGGAATGTCCCGTTATCATTCCGTCCTTGATGGTTACTCCAACTTCTTGGCTCCTTTTCCAGCTGCCAGCTGTCTCTTCTTGTATCCTTCCCAGCCTCGGTACCCGAGATAAAGGTGCAGCCTAAAACTATCTAATGCCTTGCAATCTCATGAGAAGTAGAGGCTTACACATTCTGTTTAGACAAAGAGGTAGTTATCATGTTTATACTGATACTCTGCAGCTTCTAAAGATCAAGGGCAAAGAGGGCTATAGTGTTCAGGCACAGCTGCTACTCTGAGCAATTTAAGGTGATGTCAGAGGCATTGCAGTTTCTTTGGCCTACAATGTTAAAAGTTTCATGTTCTATTAAAAGCTTGAAAGCTCGGTTAGTCGGGACCCAGCAAAGGAAGACCCGGGGAAATACAGGCCAGTCAGTCTCACCTCTGTGCCTGGCAAGATCATGGAGCAGATCCTCCTGGAAACTCTGCTGAGGCACATAGAAAACAAGGAGGTGATTGGCGAGAGCCAACATGGCTTCACCAAGGGCAAGTCATGCCTGACAAATTTGGTGGCCTTCTACGAAGGGGTTACAGCGGCAGTGGACAAGGGAAGATCTACTGATGTCATCTACTTGGACTTGTGCAAAGCGTTTGACACTGTCCCACACGATATCCTGGTCTCTAAATTGAAGAGACATGGATTCGACAGATGGACCACTCGGTGGATAAAGAACTGGCTGGACGGTCGCACTCAAAGAGTTGCGGTCAACGGCTCAATGTCCAAGTGGAGAGCAGTGACAAGTGGCATTCCTCAGGGGTCGGTACTGGGACCTGTACTGTTTGTACTGTACTGTTGGGACCTGTACATCTTTGTCAGCAACATGGACAGTGGGGTCGAGTGCACCCTCAGCAAGTTTGCTCATTATACCAATCTGTTTGGTGAGGTAGACACGCTGGAGGGGAGGGATGCCATCCAGAGGGACCTGGACAGGCTGGAGAGGTGGGCCCAAGCCAACCTCATGCAGTTCAACAAGGCCAAGTGCAAGGTCCTACATCTGGGTTGGGGCAATCCCAAGCACAAATACAGGCTGAGTGGAGAATGAATCGAGAGCAGCCCTGTGGAGAAGGACCTGGATGTGCTGATTGACAAGAAGCTCCACATGAGCCAGCAATGTGCGATCGCAGCCCAGAAGGCCAACCGTATCCTGGGCTGCATCAAAAGAAGTGTGGCCAGCAGGTCAAGGGAGGTGATTCTTCCCTTCTATTCTGCTCTCGTGAGACCCCACCTGGAGTACTGCATCCAGCCGTGGAGTCCCCAACATAAGAAGGACATGGACCTGCTTGAGCGTGTCCAGAGGAGAGCCACGAGGATGATCTGAGGCCTGGAGCACCTCTCCTATGAGGAGAGGCTGAGAGAGTTGGGGCTGTTCAGCCTGGGGAAGAGAAGGCTCCGGGGAGATCTTATTGCAGCCTTCCAGTACCTAAAGGGGGCCTACAGGAGAGCTGGGGAAGGACTTTTTACAAGGGCATGTAGTGATAGGACGAGGGGGAACGGCTTTAAGCTGGAAAAGGGCAGGTTTAGATTAAACATTAGGAAGAAGTTTTTCACTTTGAGGGTAGTAAGGCACTGGAACAGGTTGCCCAGAGAGGTTGTTGAGGCCCCATCCCTGGAGGTGTTCAAGGCCAGGCTGGACGTGGCCTTGGGCAACCTGGTCTAGTGGGAGGTGTCCCTGCCTGTGGCAGGGGGGTTGGAACTCGATGATCTTCAAGGTCCTTTCCAACCTAAACCATTCTATGATTCTATGATTCAGGTTTAGAATATATGAAAACGTGTTTTTGATAATCAAAGGGCCAAATACCAGCAAGTTCTCAGGATGTAGTCAGGGCTTCTTAACTTCATTACATCCTGATACACCACAACCAATCTAATCATCTGACAGTTCATCAGCCTTAGAGCAACTGGTTGAAAACACCACAGGAAACCTGAAATTTGGAGGAAGAACAACAGGCTTAAGTAAGTTTGCACAGAATCCTATGGAACCCACTGTTGTGCAGCCATAATCCTAGCTAGACGTTTAAGAGTAATTTGTTCTTAGTCACCTAGCTACTTTTGTTTACTTATTTGTTTATATGTTCTTTCTTATGCCCCAACTAAAAAAGTCCCCATCATTTGGTAAACTTGTCAGGGGCACAGGAAGATTCTTCCCATAACAGCATATTTATGTACAAGTTAAACACATATTGGTTTAACAGCCAAATGTTAAATAAGGACTAGTATCATGTTAAGCAATCACATTGCCTTCTTAGAAGATGGGTATATTGTTTGTAAGGCATTTGTTGCTTTAAATTTAAAGACCAAATGACCAAAATCCAAAGTGTTTGCACCTATATCCATATTCTTTTTGCCAAGGAGTATGTACCACACTGTTTGCACCAAAATTTAAATATCCATTTATCACACTTTGTCAGTACCCACTCTTACTAAACAGCCTTTCCCCTCTTTGACTGTTTAATGAGCCTCAACAGAATTAGTGCTCCTGAATGATTATAGACCCTATATGAATTATTAACAGACTAAAGCTTAGTTTTGAATACAGGCTCGTATCCCACCTGTGGAAAGTTTACATATGATACAGTTCATGATTTTACAGAACAATGAGGGATTTCTCATTCCATACTTTCCTCCTTAGATCTACTGAGATAAGTTATTTAGACAAGCCTTTGTCCAGATTAAAAAAGCAAATGAATATGAGACAGACCATCAGAATCACTAAGTACTGGTATCAGCATGGTTATCCTTCCTAAAATAATCTCGCCCTGACAGTATCACAAATCTGGACACATTCTCCTCAAATATCCAGTTCCAAGGTGCATTCACAAAACAAAAAACCACAAAACGAACAAGCTTTTTATGATGCAGTTGAGTTGATTTTACTTTAATACAAGAAGGTGGACAAATGATAATTTTGATGCTTTAAAACAGTTCCACGATTAAAAAAAAAATTAATCCTGGCACATGAAGGCCCAGAACATGCCCTTGTTCACTTATCAGAAGAATATATAGTGGCAGCAGTAATAATGTATCCCTTGAGTGTTAGTACTAGCTGACTGATGGGATGCACATTATACATTTCTGATACAAATAATTTTTATGTATTATTCAGCAGCGAAGATAGCTTCTTCCAAGTCATGTGCTGTGTGCACTGTATTTTTGTTTCTCCTTGGGAAGGGTAAGTCTGGCATATGCGACATCCATATTTGGATACAGACCCTGACAACTCTGCCCAGGCCTGCTGGCAAAGATTTGAACAAAACAATGTAGTCAGTATACTAGCTGTATTAAAACAGATCCACTGGAAGTAACTTTTGTAGCCAAAAGGAAACAAACACACACACACACACACCACACACCAAATAAAAAACCCACAACAAACAGCAAACATTTGAAGTTCACTGCTAGTATTTCCTTCATTCCCTTTAAGGACATTGTTGTTTACTGACATCTTTGTCTGGTCATCAAGCTATATTCCAGCTGTTCATGCTTCTCTGACCTCAACAAGCCATCTTAAACAAGTCAGTATGTCAAAGTAAGAAATAAGGAGGTTAGAGAGGTTTAAGAAAAAAAAAAAAACAACAACCAAAACCCACACACAACAAAAAAACCCACAAACACACAGCTATACAAACCTAGTACTAGCTTTGTACCCCAACCTCCACAGGGCCACTTTCAAGTTACAGCAATAACTAAAACTAATGAACTATTACAAAAAGTATTTCCTTCTGCACATGGTTTTTATTATTTACATGATACAACAGAGCATATCTCCTGGATAGTGTGATTATGTGCAATACCTAAGTATGAACTATCTGTACATGTTTGCATATCTGATAACTAAATTGAAAGAACAAAAAGTTAAAGCAAAAGCCTGATAGTTTTTTAGTTCACTTTTAAAAGTAAGACCAAACACTGCAATAAAAGTCAGGAGTAGTATCTTGTTTACATACACAACTATTTACAGATGAGAAGAGGCATTACTACAACACTAGTCTACACTATACTTGATTATATAGAAAAATCCACATTTGATCCATCACAAAAAACCCTTCCATCATAACACAGAAGTGATATTACCAGACAAGCATCAGTGAACTATACTGTTCTTTCTAGTTATTGTACAAAGCTGTAGATAATGGAGCCCATGCAATACACCCAAGAACACTACAGTCCTACACCCAAGTACAATTAAAAATGATAAAACGGCCCTCCAAGAGTGGTTCCAGCTCCCACGTAAGTCTACAGGAGTCACATTGGGTATGGCTTTCCATAACCAACAATTGTTGCATGTGCAATTGTTACATTTAAAACTTTTTTTTTTATTTAAAAAAGCTCCTAATATTCTTTTGAACCAAGAACGCACTGAATTTAAGAAGTACATGAATAATAAACTGCTCAAATACTTCTGCAACTTACACAGATGCATGTGTCACTTGATAGAGCTGCTGTGGTATGTCTAAAAAACCCACACATGTGGCTTTTGTTTTGTAAGCCAATCTTAGCACAATATTGTGCTACACAACATTTTTAGCTACGCAAGGAAAAGCAGACAACTGCTGCGGGCCAGTTCTTAAGTTTCTAAGGGGACATTTCTTTTGGGAAACTCTTTTTATGATTCTAAAGTTAATGTAATCTGTTGCAAAATAGTTTTCTTCTCATACATATGTGATTTTTTCCATCTTCCCATTGCAATCATTAAATGACTTTTTATTAAATATGACACTAACACTCATCTAACTGGAAGGTAGAGCCCTCTACTTGGCTTACATTCTGCTGGAAAACAATGGAGTGTAGAAACTAAAAGTAGAACAAGATTTTAAAGGATAGAAGTAGACCGCCAACCTTTGTGACATATCCTTCGCCCAAACAGACACATAGTCTTTGGCTAGTGTTATACACCTTGAACATCTCCAAAAGGCAGATCTGCTGCAAACATGCAGATAGTATACATCTGTTTGGCACATGTGAACTAGAGCATGTCCTCTGTGCATGTGTATTCCTGTGCAGGTTCTGATCATCCGATCATGTTCTGAGGAGAGCATATACATTTTCAAGGGCTGTATCTATCCAATTCTGTCTGTAACAAACGCCCAAACAATCTGAAATATCATTAAAGACAGACAAGGCTAAAATTAAAACTTTAGAGAACAATGGAAAATGGCCACGCATCTGCTCTTTAATGCGTTCCTAGGGTATATTAAAATAAAAACAAATAAAAGTCAGTCTTTTCACAAGTAGGCTATATTCTCTGGATTTTTTCAGCCACCACAACTGGATTCTCTTTCCTGATTTTTGCTGCAGCTTCTGCTTTGTAATCATATGGGCAGTTATGCTTGTCAGAATAACGGTGAAGTCCACAAAATAGATTTCCACATCGGCAATCAAATCCTGTACAAAGAAGTGGAAAAGCAACATCACTAGGAAGCTTCAGACTTAAGCAAGCTATAAATGAAGGGCTTAGTCAGTACAAAGAGGGTATGTGCATCTACTTTAACGAACAGAATAAGTGAAATGAATATTTCCAAATATCAGCTCTATTAAGGGATCTAACCTATTAAGGGACCTAACATTATGGATTTTGAAACAGCAAGTTTAATGGCTACAGATATTTCAACAAATTTAATGTAGTAATAGGCAACTAATCATATAGATCTGTTCAATATTGACAAAGTGTGCTCATACCTGTAAGGCCAACCTTCTTTCTGCACATGAAACATCTGTTCTTCTTTGGTTTAGGCAGTTCAGAAGCTTTCTCTTCACTCTGTGAAGTACTAGGTTGAGAAACTGATGGGCTTGGTTGAGTAACAACTGCTAAAGCAAGCAAAAGAAATAAAGGTTAATTTCTTCCTTTTCTTGACTTCACCAGCTACTCAGTAGCATGCTTGTATTTATTAACAGTCAATTCCCCTCTACTAAGACCCGAAGTTTATTGTCTGAAGTACTAAGTAGAATAGGTATTCTATTAACTTCCCTTTTATCTCTACAGAAAACAATCAAGTTTTCCCCACTGTTCCATCATCTAGAAAATACAGGATACCTAGTGTTATCACCTGTATACACCCATATAGGTGTAAAGGCTTGGAAAGCACTCCAGAATTTCCATGTACACACAACATTAAAAGTCATATGATCTAGTTTAAATTAATCCAAAACAATAACAATATTGTCACAGTTAAAGTTGTTGAACAGAAGAGATACTTGTGGGAAAACAGTCAATAGGAACATATTTTAGAAACAAACAACATTTACAGTAATGCTTTTATGTCACAGTACCAAGTTACTCTGCTACTATACCTGTCAAGTCAGATGATCTAAAACCTCAGTCAACCAGAACAACAGATCACTGGTCTCCACTTGGACATCGAGCTGTTGACTGCAACTCTGAGTGCAACAAGGATGAGTATAAGAACGCTGTCAGGGTATGCAGGGAAGAAACAAGAAAAGCCAAGGCAGCCTTGGAATTGAACCTGGCGAGGGATGTCAAGACCAATAGGAAGGGTTTCTTTAAGTATATAGGTGGTAAAAGGAAAACCAGGGGAAATGTGGGCCCGCTCTTGAACGAGATGGGTGCTGTGGTGACAGATGATGCAGAGAAGGCAGAGTTGCTGAACGCCTTCTTTGCTTCTGTCTTCACTGCTCGGGCCAGCTCTCGGGAGTCCCAGACTTTGCAAGTAACAGAGAAAGTCTGGAGGAAGGAAAACTTTCCCTTGGTTGAAGAGGAACAAGTTAGAGAAAAATTAAGTAAACTGGACACCCACAAGTCCATGGGTCCTGATGGGATGCACCCGCGAGTGCTGAGGGAGCTAGCAGAAGTCATTGCTGGGCCACTCTCCATCATCTTTGAAAGGTCCTGGAGAACGGGGGAGGTGCCTGAGGACTGGAGGAAAGCCAATGTCACTCCAGTCTTCAAAAAGGGCAAGAAGGATGACCCGGGAAACTACAGGCTGGTCAGCCTCACCTCCATCCCTGGAAAGATGATGGAACAGCTTGTTCTGGGGGTCATCTCCAAACATCTGGAGGAAAAGAAGGTTATCAGAAGTAGTCAACATGGATTCACCAAGGGGAAGTCATGTCTGACTAATCTGATAGCCTTCTATGATGGCGTGACTGGATGGGTGGATGAGGGGAGGGCAGTGGATGTTGTCTACCTTGACTTCAGCAAGGCTTTCGACACTGTCTCCCACATCATCCTCACAGACAAGCTTAGGAAGTGTGGGTTAGATGAATGGACAGTGGGGTGGATTGAACAGTGGCTGAACGATAGAGCTCAGAGGGTTGTGGTTAGTGGTGCAGAGTCCAGTTGGAGGTCAGTAACAAGTGGTGTTCCTCAGGGGTCAGTACTGGGTCCAGTCCTGTTCAATATATTCATCAATGACCTGGATGAAGGGATAGAGCATACCATCAGCACGATTCTGATGATACAAAACTGGGAGGGGTGGCTGACATGCCAGAAGGCTGTGCTGCCATGCAGCGTGACCTACACGGGCTGGAGAGTTGGGCGGAGAGGAACCTTATGAAATTCAACAAGGGCAAGTGTAGGGTACTGCATCTGGGGAGGAATAACCCCATGCATCAGTACAGGTTGGGGGCTGACATCCTGGAGAGCAGCTCTGTGGAAAGGGACCTGGGAGTCCTGGTGGCCAACAGGATGACCGTGAGCCAGCAATGTGCCCTGGTGGCCAAGAAGGCCAATGGCATCCTGGGGTGCATCAAGAAGAGTGTGGCCAGCAGGTTGAGGGAGGTCATCCTCCCCCTCTACTCTGCCCTGGTGAGGCCGCATCTGGAGTACTGTGTCCAGTTCTGGGCTCCCCGGATCAAGAAGGACAGGGAACTGCTGGAGAGGGTCCAGCAAATAGCTACAAAGATGATGAGGGGACTGGATCATCTCTCTTATGAGGAAAGGCTGAGGGACTTGGGTCTTTTTAGTCTAGAAAAAAGAAGACTCAGGGGGGATCTTATCAATACTTATAAATACTTAAGGGGAGGGTGCCAGGTAGATGAGAATAGCCTTTTTTCAGTTGTGCCCAGTGATAGGACAAGAGGTAATGGGCACAAACTTGAGCACAGGAAGTTCCATCTGAACATGAGGAGGAACTTCTTTCCTTTGAGGGTGGCAGAGCACTGGAACAGGCTGCCCAGAGAGGTTGTGGAGTCTCCCACACTGGAGACATTCAAAACCCGCCTGGACGCCGTCCTGTGCAACGTGCTCTAGGTGACCCTGCTGTGGCAAGGGGGTTGGACTTAGATGATCTCCAGAGGTCCCTTCCAACCCTGACGATACTGTGATACTGTGTAACTGTCCAGCCAGTTCCTTATCCACCAAGTGGTCTACCCGTCAAATCCACGTGTCTCCAATTTAGAGACAAGGATGTTGTGCGGGACAGTGTCAAATGCTTTGTACAAGTCCAGGTAGATGACGTCTGTTGCTCTTCCCTTATCCACCAATGCTATAACCCTGTCGCAGATGGCCACCAAATTTGTCAGGCACGATTTGCCCTTAGTGAAGCCGTGTTGGCTGTCACCAATCACCTCCTTATTTTCCATGTGCCTGTCATGGTTTGGGCTGGACTGGCCACTGAAAACGAGCAAGAGATACTCTCCCCCTCCTCTCTGTCCAAGGAGATGGGGGAGAGAGAGAAAGACATTTATCAGTTTAGAAAAAGCTAAAATTCTTTTATGAAAATATTAATAAAATAATAAAAAATAATGAAATATTTACAATATATACAAAACCAGTATCAAGCTCCCAGGATGATGATCACATCACCAGCTGGCACAGGGGAAGTCCCAGACTGGACTCAGTAACGGACGGGAGCTGGATTCCGGAAGGCATGGATCAGGATCAAAGGCAGACAAATAGAGTCCTCCTTAGATGCCAACCATTGAAGAAAGAGCACTGGCCCTTTGATCCCTCAGCTTTTATACTGAGCGTGAGGCAGATGGGATGGAATACCCTGTTGGTCGGTTTTGGGTCACCTGTCCTGTCCACTCCTCCCTGCAGGTGCGACCCCTCTATGCTTTTCTGCTTCCAACCCTCCAATGGGGTGAATAACAAAGTTGGTTGGCCTTGGTTGTTATAGCAATAAGTATAAGCAGGAGCCTCTCTGCATACCATGCCTTGGCATAAATTACAACTAATCAGGCCTTATCACTCTGAGAACAAATAGTTTCTGCATAACATGCTGTTAATTTCAGAAAGTTCAGTTAGAAGAGGCTTAGCTGCAAAGTAAAATTACAAAACAGAAAATGGGTTCTGTTTTACCTCAAACCAGGACAGTGCCTTAGCATAGTTTCCAGTAGTATCTGCTCCATGATCTCGCCTGGCACAGAGGTGAAACTGACTGGCCTGTAGTTCCCCGGGTCTTCCTTTTTTCTGTTTTTAAAAATGGGGGTTATGTTTCCCCTTTCCCAGTCAGCTGAAACTTCACTCAACTGCCATGACTTCTCAAATATGATGGATAGTGGCTTGGCAATTTCTTCTGCCAGTTCCTTCAGGACCCGTGGATGTATCTCATCAGGTCCCATGGACTTGTGCACCTTCAGGTTCCTTAGATGGTCTCGAACCTGGTCTCCTACAGTGGGCAGGCACCTCATTCTCCCTCCTGCAACTTAGGCGGTGTGGTTAGAGCACTTGCCGGTGAAGACTGAGGCAAAAAAGTCATTGAGTACCTCAGCCTTGTCCATGTCCCAGGTGACCAGGTCTCCTGTTTCCTTCCGGAGAGGGCCCACATTTTCCCTAGTCTTCCTTTTCTCACTGACATACCTATAAGAAGCTTTTCTTGTTGCCCTTGATGTCCCTGGCCAGATTTAATTCTATCTAGGCTTTAGCTTTCCTAACCTTATCCCTGGCTGCTCAGACAATTTCTCTGTATTCCTCCCAGGCTACCTGTCCTTGCTTCCACCCTCCATAGGCTTCCTTTTTCTGTTCGAGATTGTCCTGGAGCTCCTTGTTCATCCATGCAGGCCTCCTGGCATTTTTGCCTGACTTCCTCTTTGTTGGAATGCATCGCCCCTGAGCTTGGACAAGGTGGTCTTTGATGATTACAATGATTACATATATTGTTTTAAAAGATAATGGGCAAACTATAAAATACACTCCCGAATTAATGACTGAGAACATAAACTTAAAGGACTCATTTGTAACCAACTTTATGCACACAAATAGGATTTATTAGTTGAGATCCTTTTGGATCAGTAAGCATTGCATTCTGTAAAAAGTCGACTTTTCCAGACATCATGAACCCCTTATAGTTAACTTTTAATTATCTTTACTATTAATACCTGCTCTTTTAAAATTTTATTTGTACTATGCTCATATGCCTATTACTACTAACAAAGCCTCACAGATCCAAGCCCCATTTCACAATTCACTGTAGAAGTTAACAAAGAGCCTCCAGTCAGTAGATCATATTCCAGATTGTAAACAAGGTTCAGAAGTGACAAATTTTCAGAGATAATAAGGAACTTTCAGTGCTTGTACCCAAAAAGTTTTATACAGGAAAACAGTATTTTCTCATACAATATTATAACTGTAACAGTCCTAAGGAACAACTCAAAATCTTTACTATTTTTTTTTTTTCCCCACATTCTATAGATTTTTCTAGAAAACGTGAAGATTTCAGTGTTACCATAATTTTGCCAAGTCTGAGGATAACAATACCCTCCAGTCTTGGATATATAATACTTTTTCCATATTTAAGCATGCTATTGGTAAAAAGCAAAGGTACGGCACTACAATCATTACTGCTATTAATACTTTTCAGAGTAGTTTCTGCAGCTGCTTTTTAAAAAAAAACCAACACAATTCCTTTGTCTTAACAATTAATATTTTCTAGATGAATAGAATGAGTGAGAAAAGATTATATCTAACTCTACTAGCCGCATCATTTACCACAACCCACACCCTATGCGTACCACTGCTAGTCCAAACAGGATTCACCCGCATAACCACAATCACCCCAATAAACGATAACAACCAATCACCAACCCAATCATCCGTCTCACCCTAGGCAGCATTACAGCTGGTCTGCTTATTACATCTTACATCATCCCCACAACACCCCCCCCCCAATAACCATGCCCACACTCACAAAAACTGCAGCTATCATCACCACAACCCTAGGCATCATTCTAGCCCTAGAACTCTCAGACATAGCACACGCTCTAACCCAAAACAAAATACTCTCAAACTTCTCCACACTAGGATACTTTAACCCTCTATCACACCGCCCCAGCTCCACAAACTTACTAAACAGCAGACAAAAATTTGCTTCACACTTAATTGACCTATCCTGATATAAAAAAAAATAGGCCCCAAAGGACTTGCCGACCTTCAACTTATAGCATCCAAAACCTCAAACACCCTCCACACGGGATTAACCAAAATCTACCTAGGATCATTCACTCTATCCATCCTTATTGTCATTCTATCAACACATAGACCTATAAACCAATGGCCCCAAACCTCCGAAAATCCCACCCCCTACTCAAAATAGTCAACAACTCCTTAATTGACCTGCCCACTCCCCCAAACATCTCTGCCTGATGAAACTTCAGATCTCTATTAGGCATCTGCCTAATAACACAAATCTTGAGCGGGCTGCTACTAGCCATACACTACACTGCAGACAACTTTAGCCTTCTCATCCGTCACCTATACATGTCAAAACATACAATACAGCTGATTAAGCCGTAATCTACACACAAACAGAGCCTCATTTTTCTTCATTTGCATTTACCTACACATTGGACAAGGGCTTTACTACGGCTTGTACCTACACAAACAAACCTGAAATACGGGCATTATCCTCCTACTAACCCTGATAGCAACCACCTTCATAGGATACGCCCTACCATGAGGACAAATATCATTCTGAGGGGCTACAGTCATCACCAACCTATTCTCAGCCATCCCCTACATTGGCCAGACTCTTGTAGAATGAGCCTGAGGCAGATTCTCGGTGGACAACCCCACATTAACCCGATTTTTCACCCTACATTTCCTCCTCCCATTCATAATCGCAGGCCTCACCCTAATCCATCTTTCTTTCCTCCACAAATCTGGCTCAAACCACCCCCTAGGCATCATATCAAACTGTGACAAAATTCCATTCCATCCCATCCCTACTTCTCACTAAAAGACATCCTAGGATTCATTCTCATACTCCCCCCACTAATAACCCTAGCCCTATTTTCACCCAACTTACTAGGAAACCCAGAAAACTTTACACCAGCAAACCCACTAGTCACGCCCCCTCACATCAAACCAGAATGATACTTTCTATTTGCATATGCTATCCTACACTCAAGCCCCAACAAACTAGGGTGAGTACTAGCCCTAGCTGCCTCCATACTCATTCTATTCTTAAGCCCTCTCCTTCACAAATCTTAACAACACACAATAACCTTCCACCGTATCTTACTCCTGTTCTGAACTCGCTAATCTCTTCATCTTAACATGAGTGGGCAGCCAACCAGTAGAACACCCATTCATCATCATCGGTCAACTAGCCTCCCTCACCTACTTCACCATCCTCCTACTCCTCTTCCCCATCACTGGAGCTCTAGAAAACAAAGTACTCAACAACTAAAAATACTCTAATAGTTTATAAAAACCATTGGTCTTGTAAACCAAAGACTGAAGACTACACCTCTTCTTAGAGTTCCTACCCACTACCTAACCATTACCAGAAAAAGAGGACTTAAACCTCTCTCTCCAACTCCCAAAGCTGGTATTTTATACTAAACTATTCTCTGATTCCCTCCCCCCCAAACCGCTCGAATTGCCCCATGAGATAACCCACACACTAATTCCCGTACAACAAACAAAGTCAATAACAACCCTCACCCTGCCACTAAAAACATTCTAGCCCCACACGAATAAAACATAGCTACCCCACTAAAATCCAATTGAACAGAAAACATACCCTCACTATCAACAGTAACAACCCCAAACTTCTAACACTCAACAAATCCACCAGCAGCCACTCCCACAACAAGCGCCAAAATAAAACCAACACCATAACTCACAACACACCAATCCCTTCAAGCCTCCGGAAACAGATCAGATGCCAAAGATACAGAATAAACAAAACCCACCAACATCCCCCCTAAACAGACTATAAACAACACCAAAGACACAAAAGCAGCACCCAAACTTAACAACCATCCACACCCTGCAACAAAGGCTATCACCAAGCCAACTACCCCATAATACAGTGAAGGGTTGGATGCAACTGCTAAACTCCCTAACACAAAACAAAACCCTAAAAAAAGCACAAAATAAGTCATAGTGGTTCCTGCTTGGCTTTTCTCGAAGGTCTACGGCCTGAAAAGCCATTGTTGACAAACCTCAACCACAGGAACCATAAGTATATATAGTGGGACCACCCCCCCATGTATGTTAGTACATTAATATATCTGCCCCATAACACATATAATGCATGTACTATTAATATACAAGTGGGCATAATCCCTCCCATTCACATCTTACCTTCAAGGAATGATCAGATCAATGAACAGCAGAATGATTACACTACCTGTACTAGAACCATCCTAGTGGTGTACTGTACATAATAACCTCAACTAACACGGCAGTGCTTGAACACATACCCTGAATGGTCATGGACCAAGACCTGCAGTATCTCTCGTCGTGCCTACAGCTCGGACCAGGTTATCTGTTAACCATTCTTCTCACATGAAGTCAGCAACCCGCCACATACAAGATCCTACGTTACTAGCTTCAGGACCATTCTTTCCCCCTAAACCCCTAGCCCAACTTGCTCTTTTTCACCTCTGGTTCCTATGTCAGGGCCATAACTAGGTTAATCCTCACAACTTGTACTTCACCAATACATCTGGTAGGCTATATATCACCATCTCACCCGTGATCATGACATCTGGATAGCCTTAGCACTTTTGGTTCCCTTTTTTGGGGGGGACGTCTTCAGGCAGCTCCTCCAGTGCACTGAGGTAAATACAATCTAAGACTTGAGCATACAACGCATTGCAGCCTAGTTTTGGTCCTCAGGGGTTACAGAATGAGATGGTTGAAGTATACGGGGAATCATCTCAACACTGATGCATTTTGCTTTCCATTTGGTTATGGTGCATCCACAGACTCTTATTTATGCTGCTATTTAGTGAATACTTGCAGGACATAATTTCTTACTCTTTTTACACTTCCTCTAACTTTCTAACCACCACCAGTAAATTTCAACTAAATATACACTACATTTTTCCTCGCACATTTTATTCACACCTTTTTTACATGTCATCGGCACTGGAATTACATTAATAAAACAACACCACATACTTTGTTCACACATTCACATAACAAACCACAAACTATAAAAGAAACTCTCCTACAAACAACAAACAAAACCGTCCCCGTAGCTTAATAGCAAAGCATAGCACTGAAGATGCCAAGATGGCTGCCACACGCACCCAGGGACAAAAGACTTAGTCCTAACCTCACTGTCAATTCTTGCTAAACATATACATGCAAGTATCCATGCCCTAGTGTAAATGCCCTCGATCTCTTAATAAGATGAAAGGAGAGGGCATCAGGCACACCTGTAATCATTGCCCAAGACACCTTGCTTAGCCACATCCCCACAGGTACTCAGCAGTAATTAACATTAGGCAATAAGTGTAAACTTGACTTAGTTACAGCAACTCTCAGGGTTGGTAAATCTTGTGCCAGCCACTGCAGTCACACACGAGACCCAAATTAACTGTATACGGTGTAAAGAGTGGTACCATGTTGTCACAAAGACTAAGATCAAAATGCAACTGAGCTGTCATAAGCCCAAGATGCACTTAAGGTCACCCTTAGGGCGATCTTAGCACCCTCGATCAATTAAACCCCATGAAAGCTAAGACCCAAACTGGGATTAGATACCCCACCATGCCGAGCCCTAAATCTTGATGCTTGCCCTACCAAAGCATCCTCCCGAGAACTACAAGCACAAACACTTAAAACTCTAAGGACTTGGCGGTGCCCCAAACCCACCTAGAGGAGCCTGCTCTATAATTGATAACCCACAATACACCTGACCACTCCTCGCCAGAGCAGCCTACATACAGCCATCACCAGCTCATCTCCCTTGAGAGTGCAATAGTGAGCTGTTATGGTTTGAGAGACCCATAACAATTTATTTTCATTTAGACAATCATTCTATCACCCGATGACCCCTCCCCACCCAGGAAAGGGAATTGGGAAAAACAAGGAAACCCGGGAGTTGAAGTATAAACAGATTTAATAGAGTAAGATTAGATAATTAACATTAATAGCACTAAAGAACCAATATTGATCCCGATACCAATACAGACTATGCAAAGATTATACTCAGCCAATTCTATCAGTAGGAAGCTGTGCACTCCCAGCAGTGGACAGCAAATGTCGGACACTGCGAGCGCTACGGCTTCAGGAGGAAGGGAAGGCCTCAGGAGTCCGGCACCAGGGCAAGAAGTTCTCAGGATGGCAGCCATCAAGGCAGAGAGAGCGCTTCGCAGCAACCTTCCTAATTTATAGCGAATGTGATGTTGATAGTATGAAATA
Source organism: Pluvialis apricaria (assembly GCA_017639485.1). Taxonomy (NCBI): domain Eukaryota; kingdom Metazoa; phylum Chordata; class Aves; order Charadriiformes; family Charadriidae; genus Pluvialis; species Pluvialis apricaria. Next base: position 20,927,296 of record CM030043.1, read on the forward strand.
ATCCTGTTGGCCAGCTTGGGTCAAGTGCCCGGGTCTCGCTCCTCCTCATCCCTGCACCTGGCAAGCTTGAAAACACTGAGACCTTGAAACCCACACACCATAGCTGGCTCTAAAGTAAATATTTTCACAAATTCAGACACTAGAGTCCTCTAAAAATGCAGTCTTCCCAAGTATCGGAAGAGAAATTAGTCCTGTGTTGCTCAAACCAGGACATGAGCATAACCGCCTAAACCCACTAACAAGGCAGGTCGAGTTATAGCCCATGGAGCGGAAGAAGTGGGCCACATTTTCTAGGATAGAAAACTTCACAGAAGGGGGTGTAAAACCACGCCCAGAAGGTGGATTTAGCAGTAAAGCGGGACAATAGAGCCCCCTTTAAGTCAGCCCTGGGGCACGTACATACCGCCCGTCACCCTCCTCACAAGCTACAAACCCCCATAACTAACACACGTCCCAGCTGAAGATGAGGTAAGTCATAACAAGGTAAGCGTACTGGAAGGTGCACTTAGCATACCAAGATGTAGCTATAATATAAAGCATTCAACTTACGCCTGAAAGATATCTGCCATCTACCAGGTCATCTTGAAGCCCGCTCTAGCCTAGCCACACTTCACAGCTAAGAACAATTAAAAGCCCACTTTACCATCAAACTAAAACATTCTTCCAACTTAGTATAGGTGATAGAGAAGACCCACTTGGCGCGACAGAGATTTGTACCACAAGGGAAAGGTGGAATAATAATGAAAAACCAAGCAATAAACAGCAAAGATAAACCCTTGTACCTCTTGCATCATGATTTAGAGAGAACAACCAAGCAAAACGAACTTAAGCTTGCCACCCAAAACCCAAGCAAGCTACTTGCAAGCAGCTACCCATAAGCGAACCTGTGTCTGTTGCAAAAGAGCGGGATGACTTACTAGTAGAGGTGAACAGCCAACCGAGCCGGGTGATAGATTCGTTTCACAGGCAACCAGCTAAGTTCCCTCTTGACCTCCCTCCACGGACATTCAATCTAACCCCCATCAAGAGCAATTTAAAGGAGGTACAGATCCTTTAAAAAAGAACACAATCTCTCCTAGAGGATAACTAGTCAACTAACTTCCCAAAACTGTAGGCCTTCAAGCAGCCACCACCAAAGAGTGCGTCAAAGCTCTGTGTGTAAAAATCCAAGAACAACACAACTCCCTTCTCACTAACAAGCCAACCTATAACAATAGGAGAATCAATGCTAGAATCATAGAATTGTTGAGGTTGGAAGGGACCTTGAAGATCATCAAGTCCAACCATCAACCTACCCTGACAAAACCACTTCTAAACCATGTCCCTAAGTACCACGTCGACCCTTTTTTTAAACACCTCCAGGGATGGCGAATCCACCACCTCCCTGGGCAGTCTATTCCAGTGTTTGATAACCCTTTCAGTGAAAAATTTTTTCCTAATATCCAGTCTAAACCTCGCCTGACATAACTTGAATCCATTTCCTCTCATCCTATCACTTTTCACTAGGGAGAAGAGGTCAGCCCCTACCTCTCTACAATCTCCTTTCAGGTAGTTGTAGAGGGTGATAAGGTCTCCCCTCAGCCTCCTCTTCTCCAGGCTAAACAACCCCAATTCTCTCAGTTGTTCCTCATAAGGCTTGTCCTCCAGACCCCTCACCAGCCTTGTAGCCCTTCTCTGGACCCTCTCCAACACCTCAATGTCCTTCTTGTAGTGAGGGGCCCAAAACTGAACACAGTACTCGAGGTGGGGCCTCACCAGTGCCGAGTACAGGGGGATGATCACTTCCCTAGTCCGGCTCACCACACTATTCCTGATACAGGCCAGGATGCCGTTGGCCTGCTTGGCCACCTAGGCACACTGCCGGCTCATATTCAGCCAGCCGTCCACCAACACCCCCAGGTCCTTTTCTGCCAGGCAGATTTCCAGCCACTCCGCCCCAAGCCTGTAGCGCTGCATGGGGTTGTTGTGACCCAAATGCAGGACCCGGCACTTGGCCTTGTTGAACCTCATATCATTGGCCTCAGCCCATCGGTCCAGTCTGTCCAGATCCCTCTGCAGGGCCATCCTACCCTCAAGCAGATCAACACGCCCGCCTAGTTTAGTGTCATCTGCGAACTTACTGAGGGTGCATTCGATCCCCTCATCCAGATCATTGATAAAGATATTAAAGAGAGCCGGCCCCAGCACCGAGCCCTGGAGGACACCACTTGTGACCAGCCGCCAACTGGATTTAACTCCATTCACCACCACTCTCTGGGCACGGCCATCCAGCCAGGTTTTTTACACAGCGAAGAGTACACCTGTCCAGGCCATGAGCAGCCAGTTTCTCCAGGAGAATGCTGTGGGAGACGGTGTCAAAAGCTTTGCAAAAATCCAGGTAGATAACATCCACAGCTTTTCCCTCATCCACTAAGTGAGTCACCTTATCATAGAAGGAGATCAGGTTGGTCAGGCATGACCTGCCTTTCACAAACCCATGCTGACTGGGCCTGATCACCCTGTTCTCCTGCATGTGCCGTGTAATGGCACTGAGGATGATCTGTTCCATAACGTTCCCAGGCACCGAGGTCAGACTGACTGGCCTGTAGTTCCCTGGATCCTCCTTCTGGCCCTTCTTGTGGATGGGTGTCACATTTGCCAACCTCCAGTCAGCTGGGACCTGCCCGGTTAGCCAGGACTGCTCATAAATGATGCAGAGTGGCCTGGTGAGCACTTCCGCCAGCTCCTTCAGTGCCCTTGGGTGGATCCCATCTAGCCCCATAGACTTGTGTACCTTCATTCTGTGGGGCTTCATTCTGCTCCCCATCCCTGTCTTACAGCTCAGGGGTCTGGGTACTCAGGGAACGACTGGTCCTCCTGCTGAAGACTGAGGCAAAGGCGGCATTAAGTACCTCAGCCTTTTCCTCATCCTTGGTCACTATGTTACTGGCCCCAACTATGAGAGGACAGAGATTATCCTTAGTCCTCTTCTTATTGGTAATATATTTATAGAAACATTTGTTGTTGTCCTTGACAACAGAAGCCAGGTTAAGTTCTAGCTGGGCTTTGGCCCTTCTAATTTTTTCCCTACATAGCCTTACTACCTCTTTGTAGTCCTCTTGAGTGGCCTGCCCTTCCTTCCAAAGGTCATAAATCCTCTTTTTCTCCCTAAGTTGCAACACTAGCTCTCTGTTCAGCCAGGCCGTCTTTTTCCCCAATGGCTTGTCTTTTGGCACATGGGGACAGCCTGCTCCTGTGCCTCTAAGACTTCCTTCTTGAAAAACATCCAGGCTTCCTGGACTCCTTTGCCCTGGAGGACTGCCTCCCAAGGGACTTTGTCAACCAGGCTCCTGAAAAGCCCAAAGTCCGCCCTCCGGAAGTCCAAGGTGGCACTTCTGCTGACCCCCCTCCTTGCTTCTCCCAGAATTGAAAACTCTATCATTTCATGGTCACTGTTCCCAAGACAGCCTCCAACCGTCACATCCCCCACAAGACCTTCCCTGTTTACAAACAGCAGGTCCAGCCAGGCACCTTCCCTAGTCAACTCCCTCACCAGCTGCGTCAGGACGTTATCCCCAGTACATTCCAGGAACCTCCTAGACTGTTCCCTCCCTGTTGTATTGTATTCCCAGCAGATATCCGGCAAATTGAAGTCCCCCACAAGGACGAGGGCTAGCGATCATGAGACTTCTCCCAGCCGTTTGTAGAATATTTCATCTGCCTCCTCATCCTGGTTGGGCGGTCTATAACAGACTCCTACTACGATATCTGCCTTGTTGGCCCTCCCCCTGATTCTTACCCATAAACACTCAACCCTCTTGTCACCATCATTTAGTTCTAGACATTCATAACACTCCCTGACATACAGGGCCACCCCACCGCCTCTCCTTGCTTGCCTATCCTTCCTCAAGAGCCTATAGCCGTCCATGGCAGCACTATAGCCATGTGAGTCATCCCACCACGTTTCTGTGATGGCAACTACATCATAGTTATCCTGCTGCACAATGGCTTCCAGCTCCTCCTGTTTGTTGCCCATGCTGCATTCATTAGTGTATAAGCACTTCAGCTGGGCTATTGGTCCCTTCTCCTTTTTACTGGAGGAAGCCATAATTCCGCCACCCCCAGACTTATTCCTAAGGAGCCTGGTTACACCCCTTTCCCTTTTCAAATCTAGTGCCAGCATGCTGCTTTCAGGCTTTTTGCTAGCAAGCCCGGATCTATCCCCATCCCCCTTCCAATCTAGTTTAAGGCTCTGTCAATGAGCCCCTCCAACTCCTGCCCTAAAACCCTTTTACCCCTGTGAGACAGGCTTTTACCATCTGTTGCCAGCAGGCCTGGTGTCTTGAAAAGCAGCCCATGATTAAAGAACCCAAAGTCCTGCCGATGACACCAGTCTTTGAGCCAGGCATTGATCAGCTGGTATTTCCTGTTTATCTCCTCGTCAATCCTAGCAACTGGTGGGATAGAAGCAAACACTATTTGTGCTCCTGATCCCCTAAGCAGCCATCCCAGGGCCCTGAAGTCTTTCTTCATTGCCTTCAGGCTTCTTCCTGACATTTCGTCATTGCCTAACTGAAAAATCATTAATGGGTAGTAGTCAACAGGCTGAACTAGGGTAGGGAGTTTCCTCCGGACGTCCTTAACTTTGGCCCCAGAAAGACAGCAGACTTCCCTATGGATTGGGTCTGGTATGAGTAGATGAGTAACTGGGGGCCTTCCCCTCTCAAGTGCAAGCTTGCATCCCCACATTATTAACGGACTGCAACTAATATCTCAGTTCCAACAAGATTAAGATATTAAACCTCACCCAGTTACCCCAACTCAGGAGCGCCTATTAGAAAGATTAAAATCTGTAAAAGGAACTAGGCAAACTCAAGGCCCGACTATTCACCAAAAACATAGCCTTCAGCCAACCAAGTATCGAAGGTGATGCCTGCCCAGTGATGCCTGCCCAGTGATGCCATGTTTAACGACTGCAGTATCCTAACTGTGTGAAGTTAGTGCAATCAATAGTCCCATAAATCGAGGCTTGTATGAATGGCTAAATGAGGTCTTAACTGTCTCTTACAGATAATCAGTGAAATTGATCTTCCTGTCCAAAAGCAGGAGTAAATATATAAGACGAGAAGACCCTGTGGAACTTAAAAAATCAGCGGCCATCGCACATATACTTGAACCCACCAGGCCCACTTTCCACAAACACTGGCCCACATTTTTCCATTAGCGCAACCTTGGAGAAAAACAGACCCTCCAAAAGTAAGACCACACCTCTTCACCAAGAGCAACCCCTCAACATACTAACAGTAACCAGACCCAATACAATTGACCAATGGACCAAGCTACCCCAGGGATAACAGCGCAATCTCCTCCAAGAGCCCACATCGACAAGGAGGTTTGTGACCTCAATGTTGGATCAGGGCATCCTAATGGTGCAGCCACTATTATTCTCGTCTTATATATTTACCTGCAAGGTCGGACAGTGGAGTGCTACCTGAAAGCATGAGAAATTTTGACACATGTTTGAGCATGACCTCATCAGCTGAAAGAAGTGAATACTTTTAATAAAATGTCAGTGTTTTGCCATGAGATGAAAATGAGGAGCTGTCAGGATGTGCATTGATAGACAGAGGAGAGCTATTGACCTTCCCCTCTATTTGCCTTGTCAGGACTCTCTCTCTTAGGCTCTGTATTTAATCTCCCTCATTTTTCACGTATTTCCACCTCTCCTAATTAAACTGACCATGTCTGAAGGCACCATTCAAACAGCGCATCTGCACAGAAGCACTTGTGATTGCTCCCTAGATTTCCCTTCCCCTTCCTCTTTCACCGTTCAGACACCTCACAAAAATATCGTTGGACCTTTGAGCTTCAGGCAGCTAAAAGCTCATCAATCTTTCAGTAGACTCTCAAATTCTTTCTTTAGGCAACTATTTATTTGTGCTTTTTTATAATTTGCTTTCTGTCTAAACCATTTCTTGCATGGTTATGCTTTCTGGAAGTCGAACCTCATTGGTGGCAGCTTAGACTTGGCATATAGCTGTAGACTGTGTTTTGTTTTAATGGTGAATCTTATCAGTTTCATTTTGTTTGTTCAAAACTCAGAAGAATCCCTCTTTGCCTCTGTGCAGCCAAGTCTGAGGAAAGCAGGTGGGCGCTGGTGCAAAGGAGCTGTACCATCCAGCTGCAGACTGTGGTGAACTGTGATGTGGGGAAAAGGGAGGCAAGTGCCAGGTGGCTGAGGAGAGACATGGTGGGGTTGGGAAGGTGTGGAGCAAGGTTGCCCATGCTGTGTCAGACCTCCAGGGACAGCTTCTCTGGCCAGACCAGATCTCCTGAGAAGAGACCCGGGATCAATACCAATGTTAGAATGCTGCTATGAATTTTTCTCTAAACTGAAAAATTATAATCTTCACCCTTGAAAATAAACCGTCTTTTCTTAGAAGCTTTTTGAAATCTTTCTCCATAAGTACACTAGGAAACTCTCTAATTAACTGTACAAGAGTAGAAGAAAATTGGATGAAGAGACATGGTTTGTTCGGGCTTTCTTCACGGTAATCAGCCCCATGGCGTATTTGCTGCTGAGCCCTTGAACCTCAGGTCCTGAGAGGAGATTGCACAAACCTCTCCTGAAGAAGTCACAGTTAGCAGAGAAAAAGTACCTGGAAGTATTAATGAGCCCCAGTGAGGGTGGTTACTGACACAGGCTCCCCAGGGACTCATTAGAGCAGACAACTGGAGGCCATGATTGCAGGGAGGCAAAGGCCCTGTGGGGGCAGCTCCGAGGCTGAGCAAACCCTGCCTTGGTTTGCTGAAGCAGAAAGGCCAAGCCCTGAGCCCCAGGCCCTGGGAAGGCAGATCCTGAGCCAAGGGTTTGGGTGCACCCTTGAAACATCGTTGCCCATGCGGTGGTCAAACTGCTCCCACACTTATGCACCCTTGGGTTTTCATCTGAGGTCCAGGTCGTGGTGTACATGGGTGGGGACTAAAGAGAAAAGAGGCCCCTGTGTCCCAGTATTGATCTCATCCAGGGGTTGGGGTTTTACAGAATCCTCTAAGGGGCAATGGGAAATGGCTCTTTCTGCTGCAGGAAATACAATGGCTTCCAGAGGATGGGGGATACAAGCCCACCAGGCAGTGATCGGGACCTCTCACCATGCTGGGTGCAACATCTCCCATCCTCACCCCCATCCAGGACTGGGTTTACGGGCCCGGGCATCTTGGCTCTGCTGGACATCTCTCCAGTGAGCCCAGAAATCCAACCCAGAGGAGAGAAAAGCCGAGACATTTCCCTGCTGAGAAGGCAAACGCTGGCTGAAGCCTTGCGAACACTGGTGCGGGCATCCCACCACCTATAGAACAGTTCAGGAAAGTTTCCAGGAAGAAGAGACCTCACAGGCACCTAACACAGCTACAAACCTGGTCCTGGCTTAAAAAGATATTAACAAAGAAATGACTTCACAAACACAGATCCCAGTCATGGGCCTTCTACTGTCCAGTCCAGTGCCCAAGCAGCAGTGACCTCACAAGCAACCTCTTAGCTGCTGGCACGTTCCGTACGTGCTGGTGTGTCACATGCTGTGTGTTACATACACACTCATGCTGCCAGCATGTTCCATACTTGGGACCTCACAAGTACCAAGCCGGGTCACCAAACCTCTGCTGCCCTAAGACATGCTCTGAAACACAGCACTTCAAACACCTCTGAGCTTGCTCATGGTCTCTCAGGTTCTCTGGCAGCAGCACCCTCACAGCTGGCCTTCAGGCCATATGCCTGCTGCTGGCCTGTCAAAGACTCAGGCAGAAGGGACCTCCCAAGCACCGAGCTCACCCATGAGGCTGGTGCTGGCCTATCAGGCACTCAGAGCGCGCTGACCTCCAAATCCATATCCAAGTGATCTGCCTGCTTCTGGCCTGTCAGAGACTGTGGCAGCACTGACCTCAGCATTAACTTCCAAACCATGGGCCTGCTGCTGGGCTGTCAGGTACTCATGAAGGAAGGACCTCATGGGCACTGAACCCAGCCTTGAGCCTGGGGTTGGCCTGCCACCTGCAGAGACAGGTGTGACCCCAAAATGAGCAACCAGAGCAGACGTTGGCTGTTCAGGTATCTGGGACTATGGCAGCCGGGACCTCACAATCAACATGCCAGCCCTTGGCCTGCTGTTGGCCTATTGCGTTCTCAGGCAGAAGGGACCTCACAAGCATCTACCCTAGGCATAAAGCCTTTTGCTGGACTTTCACGTGCTCACAGAATCATGTAGATTGGAAAGGATCTTTGGAGATTGTCAACTTCAATCCCCCTGACTAAAGGAAGTCAGCTAGAGGAGGTTTCTTAGGACAATGTCCAGGTCTGTTTTGAATATCTCCATGAATGGACACTCCACAGCCTCTCAAGGAGGCCAAGGCCAGTGTTATGTGCCCTCGGTGCAGAATTCAGGCAGAAATTTTCTTTTTTTTTTGAGGTTTGGGGCTTTAAGCTTGTTCCCCGTGTCGGGATGCTGAGGCATGTGGGCATCTTCAACCTCTTGAAGCCCTCTAGTGAGACTCATCATTCAAAAGGGATAACCTCTCTAGGAATATTGGAGAGACATAGATGGGAAATGATAGGTATAGATACACTGAAGCATTTGGCTGAAGAAATCATTAGACTGCTGAAAGACAAGGGCAGGCTTTTAATTCCCTGAAGCTCAAAGCAGCACCAGGGTTGTTGAGAGGGTTCTGACTGAGCGAGCAATAAGGGGAGGGGGAAACTGGAGAGCAATGGGAAGGACATAGGTGCAGATGATCTGCTGAGAAGATGCCTTTACAGCTGGTCATTTTGTCAGGGCAGGTGGAAAGATTCAGGAGATTAAATACACAGGATCATGGGCAAAGTCCTGGCAATGCAAGTACAGGGGAAGATCAGGATTTCTTCTCCTGTGATTAATACACTTGGAAATTCCCATTCTTGCATGGCGGGAAAGCTGAAAAGTGTATTAAGACTTTTACTTTGCTTTAGATATTTCCTAAGTGATTCATTGTGTCACCGAAATCGGGAATAAACTCCTTAACACCAATGTAGTATGCCAAGCAGGCATTCTCTTTATTGCACTGGATGCACAGGGGATCACTTCGCCCAGCATGCATACCATAGCTTCCAGCTAGACCCTATTTATTACAATGTAGGCTTTACATATTCATGACAATTATATTTCATTAACCCCTCCCAGCAGCATGTGCACTTTCTTCCTTAGCAGTGGTCCTGAGAGTCTTTGGTGGTTTCTTTTCTCTTCTTGAAGAGGCCGCCTTGTTATTCTTCAGGCGAGCTTTGCGGTCCATCCCACAGATTCCTTTCCTATCAGTCTCGTAATTGAGCGCTTAACCTCCTAGACAGACTTGTACTCGCCTCCCGCTCCAGCCTTGAGTTACAGTCCATGCTGTCCGAGTTCTTTGCAGTTATCTCTTTTTACACGATTTCCACTCTGTCTGCAATTTAACCATTTTGGCACCTGCCTGAAAACCCAGTTTTGTATCAATTGTTTCATTTTTATTGACATTTTCTAAACATTACTGTTATACAGAGGTAAAAAAAAACCCTATTTTTATGTCTTGCAGAGAGCCCAATGCCCTTAAAATCCTCCCCGACCAGGCATGTTCACCTCCGCCTCACTCTTTGCACAGAGCCAGTCTCCTGCTAAGCTGTTGAGGTCTCTCACCACATACTGGTAAGCAGGGCACCAGCTTCAGGGAAAGAACAACTTCAGGGACACACCCTGTTCCTGCATGGCCAAATCTGCCCTCCTATCAACACATCTACTTAAAGGGGCCTCTAGATCATCTATGTACACTCCCTCTTCATGCCCTCCAAGGTAAATGCAGAGGGACTCCCTTTGAGGTGAAGAAAGGCAGCACACTGCTCTCCCCCCACATCAGACCCCTCAGTGCAGAAGTCTTTGTGGAATCCAGGTGTCTAAACTTCCCTTTCTAGTCAATGGAGAGAAAGGAGTTGTTTCAAGTGAGGGGTCTGGAGAGAGGAGGCATCCATGGAGCCCTGTGACCTGCCCCTGTGACCTGAAGACACGGCAAGGATCATCTGCAGGCTTGCTGTGGCAGCTCAACCTTCCCAGAAGGAGCTTGTGATGTATTATGACCAGCACAGAGGGTTTGCCTAGCGTGCTGCAATGGAGTTCAGAGTGTGTGTGGTAATGTGCAGCCTCCAATCTCCGCTTTGAACCTCAGCTTGGAAGGGGGTTCACTTGGAAAGGAGAGCCCAGGAGGGAGGTAATAGCCAGGCTGTGTGGGGGCCGAGCATGTTCCAGGAGGCCAAGACAAAGAAGGAACCAAGGGATTGAAAAGTGCTGGGAGGTGGAACTACACTGGAGGTGAGTGAAAACTCACTGCCACAGTGGACAGACATCTGAACAGTGCTTATGTGAAAGAAGGGGAGACAAATTCCCAGTTAAGAGTCCATGGGACACTAGAATTCACCAGAAGGAGAAACTCCTTGCTGCCCATGAACACCAGGCATGTATTTCATAGTCACAGGTGGCATTTAGCTCCCCTGATGCCCAAATCTATGAGTAGGAGCTTCAGAGTCCAGAGCATGGCCTTTGAGGAGGTGGAAGCTGGATGCAATGCGCTTCATGGGTAATGAGGCACGGTGGTGGGGGTCCCAGGTCCCCAAGGGTCCCTGAGGGTCCCTGAGATGGGCAGTGCGTGGTGTCAGGGGGTCCCAAGGGTTCCTGGGATGGGTGACACGTGGTGCTAGGGGTCCCTGAGGGTCCCCGAGGGTCCCCAGGGCTGGATGAGGCATGGTGCTGGGGGTCCCTGGTCCCTGAGGGTCCCCAAAGGTCCCTGAGGGTCCCTGGGACGGGCAATGCGTGGTGTCAGGGGGGTCCCTGGTCCCCGAGGGTCCCTGAGGGTCCCCAGGGCTGGGTGATACGTGGTGCCAGGGAGTCTCCAGGTGTGGGGTGTCCCCAAGGCTGGGGGATGCATGGTGCCAGGGGGTCCCAGGTCCCCCGAGGGTCCCTAACATGGGTGATGCCTATTCCCAAGGGGTCCCTAATCCCTGTGGGTCCCCAAGATGGGGTGATGCCCATCCCCAGGGGGTCCCCAATCCCTGAGGGTCCCCATGATGGGGTGATGCTCATACCTGAGGAGTCCCCAATCCCTGTGGGTCCCTTTAATGGGGTGATGTCCATCCCCAGGGGGTCCCCAACCCCTGTGGGTCCCTTTAATGTGGTGAAGCCCATCCCTGGGGGTCCTCAATCCCTGTGGGTCCCCATGATGGGGTGATGTCCATCCCCAGGGGGTCCCCAATCCCTGTGGGTCCCTGCAATGGGGTGATGCCCATCCCTGAGGGTCCCCATGACGGGGCGATGCTCATCCCCGCGGGGTCACCGACCCCTGAGGGTCCCTGACGCCTCCCCGGGGGGATGTGGGGGTGGTGTCCCCGCAGGTGACGTGGACGGAATGGACGGTGGATTCGCCGTCCTGCCTGCGCCTGGCCCACCATGCCCCCGGCACCCCTGCTGCACCCCCCGAGCTCCTCTTCCTCCACCTCAGCCTCCCCGTCCAGTTCCAGCCCCGGTTCCGCTGCACCCCCGGGGCCACCCCCCTGCCCCAGAGCCCCCCCCGAGCTCCCCGAGGATGCCAGCCTCGAGCCCCTCTCCGAATTCGAGTGCCTTCATTGCTCAGCAGGGGTCCGGCACCCCAAAGGAGAGGGTGAGGGCGAGAAGGGAGCCAAGGGGGATCCCACTACCCCGACCCCCCGGGACCAGCCCCACGTCGAGAACGAGAAGGATGTGACCACCGAGAAGGGGAAGACCCGCAGGGGGTGAGTGGGGAGGATGGGGGGGGTCCACGGCAGGGTTAGGGGGTGCACGGGGAGGGGTTGCCCCACAGTGGGGTCCTGGGGGACGTGGTGGTGGGATGTGTGGGGCCGGGTGCCCCCCTGAATCCCCCCATTCTCTCCCCCCAGGTTCCTGTTCAAGGCCAGGAAGATGCCCTTTGCGCCCCCCGGCGGTGCCCACCGTCCCCCGCCTGGAGGAGGACGTGGTCCCCGACAAGCACGACGACCCCGAAGTCATCATGAACACCACCACGGTAGGGGGGGGGGCCCCGAAAACCCCATCCCGCTCTCCTCGTCCCTCCTTTTGGCACCCTGACCCCCACCCCGGCACCCCGTGGTACCCATCCCAGCGCCCCCAGCCCGTCCGTGCCCCACTGTCCCCATCCCCACGGTACCCATCCCTGCAGTCCTCATCCCTGTGGTCCCCATTCTCGTGGTCCCCACCCCGTGGTCCCCATTCCCGCATCCCTGTCCCCATCCTGTCCCCTATCCCTTCATCCCTGTCCCCTGTGCCTGCATCCCTGTCTCTGTCCCCCATCCCTGTGGTCCCTGTCCCCCATCCTTGCATCCCTGTCCCCCATCCCTGTAGTCACTGTCCCCCATCCTTGCATCCTTATCCCCCATCCCCATCCCATTCCCCATTCTGGGATCCCTGTCCCCCATCACTGCATCCCTGTGGTCCCCATCCTGTCTCCATCCCTGTGGTTCCTGTCCCCCGTCCCTGTCCCCATCCCTGTGGTCCCCATCCCTGTCCCCCATCCCTGTCCTCATCCCTGCATCCCTGTCCCCCATCCCTGTTCCCACTCCTGTGGTCCCTATCCTGGTTCCCATCCTGTCCCCCATCCCTGTCCTCATCCCTCCCATCCCCATCCCTGTCCCCATCCCCGTGGTCCCTGTCCCCATCCCCGCATCCCTGTCCCCGTCCCTGTGGTCCCTGTCCCCATCCATGTGGTCCCTATCCTGTCCCCCATCCCTGTCCTCATCCCTGTCCCCATCCCTGTGGTCCCTGTCCCCCCTCCCTGCATCCCTGTCCTCCATCACTGTCCCCATTCCTGTCGTCCCTGTCCCCCCACCCTGCATCCCTGTCCCCCATCCCTGTCCCCATCCCTGTGGTCCCTGTCCCCATCCCTGCATCCCTGCATCCCTGCATCCCTGTCCTCCATCCCTGTCCCCATCCCTGTGGTCCCTGTCCCCAACCCTGCTGTCCCCATCCCTTTTGTCCCTATCCTTTCCCCCATCCCTGTGGTCCCTGTCCTCCCTCCCTGCATCCCTGTCCCCCATCCCTGTCCTCATCCCTGTCCCCATCCCTGCATCCCTGTCCCCCATCCCTGTCCCCCTCCCCTCCCCGTGCCCCCCATGACCTCCCCCCCCCCCCCCCCCCCCAGTACTACTACTCTGTGCGGATCTTCGTGGGTAAGGAGCCCTCCAGCGTCTGGGTGGGGTGGGTGACCCCTGACTTCCACCAGCACGACCCCAACTTCGAGCTCTCCCGCATCCGCACCGTCACCGTCACCATGGGCGATAACAAGGGCAACATGCACGACAGGTGCTGCGGGGGGACACGGATGGGGGGGGACGACACAGACAGGGAAGGGCTCCCAAACTGGGGTCCCCAAACTGGGATACCCAGAGGGTGATGGGGAAGGGGTGCAGGATTTGGGGATCTCGGGGGGGATGATGGGGAAGGGGTGCAGGATTTGGGGGGGTCCCTGAGGGGGCGATGGGGAAGGGTGTGGGATTTGGGGGGCGCAATGGGGAAGGGGTGTGGGTTTGGGGGTCCCGGGGGGGTTGATGGGGAAGGGCTGTGGGATTTGTGGGGGTGATGGGGAAGGGGTGCGGGATTTGGGGTCCCTGGGGGGGGCGATGGGGAAGGGGTGTGGGATTTCGGGGGGGGATGGGGAAGGGGTGTGGGATTTGGGGGTCTCGAGGGGGCGATGGGGAAGGGGTGCGGGATTTGGGGGTCGCTGGGGGGGGCGATGGGAAGGTTGCCCCCCCCAACTCCCCCCCTTTATCCCTCTGCCCCCCCAACATCAAGCGCAGCAACTGCTACATGGTGTGTGGGGGGGAGTTCGGCAGCACCACGCAGCAGGCGTGGGTCAGCCACGCCAACCTGGTCATCGTCTGCCTGGTGGACCTGGCCACCAGCCTCATGACCTTCACCGCCAACGGCAAGGAGATCAACACCTTCTTCCAGGTGGGGCGGTCCCACCTCCTTGCACCCCCATGGTTGTCCCCCCCTCCCTCCATGAGGGCTTTGGGGGGGACCCCCCCATCTCCAGGGGCTCCACATCTCCATCCCTGGTCTCGGCGGCTTCGTCCCTGCAGGTGGAACCCAACACGAAGCTCTTCCCGGCCGTCTTTGCCCTCCCCACCAGCCAGACCGTCATCCAGTTTGAGTTGGGCAAGCTCAAGGTGAGCAGGGCCACCTCGGACGCCTGCGTTCCCCCCAGTCACCCCGGGGGGGGGGGGGCGGGTATAGGGTCTATGGGGAGATAGTGGGGTCTGCAGAGTGGACCAAGGGGAAGCTGGACCCCTGGGGGTGGGTGGGGATCGAGGGGTCCGTAGGATGGACCAAGGAGAACCTGGACCCCTGGGGGTAGTGGGGGTCTATGGAGAGTTCTTGGGGTCCATCAGGTGCACTAAAGGAGAACCTGGACCTCTGGGGGTAGTGGGGGTCTATGGAGAGTTCTTGGGGTCTACAAGATGGACCAAGGAGAACCTGGACCCGTGGGGGTTGTGGGGGTCTATGGAGGGTTCTTGGGGTCCATTGGATGCACCAAGGAGAACCTGGACCCCTGGGGATGGTGGGGGTCTTGGGGTCCATTGGGTGGACCAAGGAGAACCTGGACCTCTGGGGGTGGTGGGGGTCTCTTGGGGGGCAGCAGGCATCCTGGACACCAGGGTTCCTCCTGTCTCACGCCCCCCCCCCCCCCCCCCCCCCCCCCCGTGTCCCCACAGAACATCATGCCCACCTCGGCCACCATGTTCAGCAGCAAGCGGAAGAACCTGGAGCCACAGTGCCCGCCGTGGTTGCTCATCCAGCACCTGACGCCCGTCACCTGGAGCTGCATACCCAACAAGTTCCTGGCCATGGAGAGCACCCGCCTGAGCGAGCAGCACAGCTGGATGGTAGAGTGCGACGAGCCCCTCGTCATGATGGCCCTCCACATCCCCGAGGAGAACAGGTTGGGGACCCCATCTCTGGGTGACCTGGGTGTCATGTCCCTGGGGGTCCCATCCCCAGGAGACCTTGCTGTGGTGTCCCCTTGGGTCCCATCCCCAGGAGACCCAGGCGTCCCATCCCTAAGAGACGGCATCATGTCCCCTTGGGTCCCATGCTTGGGGGACTGAGTTGTCCCATCCCTAGGAGACATTGGTGTTGTGTCCCCAGGGGTCCCATCCCCAGGAGACCTGGGGCTCCATCTCCAGGAGACCTTGGTGTGGTGTCTCCTTGTGTCCCATCCTTGGGGGACCTGTCCCTGAGTGACCTGGGTGTCGTGTCCCCAGGGGTCCCATCCCCAGGAGACCTTGGTATCATGTCCCCTTGAGTCCCATCCCCAGGGGACCCAGGGGTCCCATTCCTAGGAGAACTAGGCATTGTGTCCCCTTGGGTCCCATGCTTGGGGGACTGAGTTGTCCCATCCCCAGGAGACCTTGGTGTGGTGTCCCCTTGGGTCCCATCCCCGAGGAACCTGTCCCTGGGTGACCCGGGTGCCGTGTCCCTGGATGTCCCATCCCCGGGGGGAGACGCAGGCAGCCGGTGTTGACCCCCACCTTCTCCCCTAAGGTGCATCGACATCATGGAGCTGTCGGAGCGGCTGGACCTGCTGAGGCTCCAGTGGCACACCCTGAAGCTCTACTGCGCCGTCTGCGCCTTGGGCAACAACCGGGTGGCCCACGCGCTCTGCAGCCACGTGGACCAGGCGCAGCTCCTCTTCATCATCGAGAGCCTTAAGCTGCTGGGACCGCTGTGCGCTGGCTACTACGACCTGCTGCTGGCCATGCACCTGGACGCCACCCAGCGTGCCCACACCTCCATGAGCGCCGAGTTCATCATCCCCATGACCAAAGCCACCAAGAGCATCACCCTCTTCCCCACTGGCAGCAGAGCCCCCGGAGCCATGAGCCCCAAGGTTTGTGGTGCGATGAAAGCGCTGCCAGGGGACAGTGTGGACAAGGCACAGCTTTGCGTGCTGGCCCCTTTGGTGTGGAGCAGTTGCTGGACGTTCAGTATTTTTGGCCCCTGCTGCTTGTAAAACGAAAAAAGGTGGTTTTGAGGCTGAAGTGGTCAGGAAAGCCCTGAGCCCCAAGGTTTGTGGTGCGATGAAAGCGCTGCCAGGGGACAGTGTGGACAGGGCACAGCTTTGCGTGCTGGCCCCTTTGGTGTGGGAGCAGTCGCTGGACGTTCGGTAGTTTTGACCTTGGCAATTGCGAAAATGAAAAAAGGTTGTTTTGAGGCTGAAGTGGTCAGGAAAGCCCTGAGCCCCAAGGTGTGTGGTGTGATGAAAGCGCTGCCAGGAGACAGTGCAGACAAGGCACAGCTTAGCGTGCTGGCCCCTTTGGTGTGGAGCAGTCACTGGACGTTCGGTATTTTTGGCCCCTGCCGCTTGTAAAACGAAAAAAGGTGGTTTTGAGGCTGAAGTGGTCAGGAAAGTCCTGAGCCCCAAGGTTTGTGGTGCGATGAAAGCGCTGCCAGGGGACAGTGTGGACAGGGCATGGATTTGAACGGGATTTTTTACGCATTCCTCATTTGAGCAGGGAGAGGAGGATGTCCCTGCTCTGAAGAGAGCCAGCCGGGAAAAACAGTGCCTAAACAGTGTTGTGCTCTTCGAGCAGTGAGAGTGTGCAGTTTGCAAGCAGTTTGCCTTTGGGAACATATTTGCAGGGAATCGTGTCAAGCCAGAAGTGGATTCAGCAGGAACCGTGCAGGCGAGCTGCCCGAAAAGCTACAGAGCAGTTTGTGCACAGGGGGAGAACACTTTGAACAGGGCTTTTGGCGCCTGCCTCATTTGAGTAGGGAGAGGTGGATGTCTCTGCTCTGAAGAGAGCCAGCCGGGAAAAACATTGCTTAAAAAGTGTTGTGCTCTGCAGGAAGTGAGTGTGTGCAGTTTGCAAGCAGTTTGTCTTTGGGAACATGTTCGCAGAGCACTGCGTCCAGCCAGAAGTGGGTTCAGCAGGAACTGTGCAGGCGAGCTGCCTGAAAAGCTGCAGAGCTCTGTGCACAGCAGGAAAACACTTTGAACAGGGTTTTTGGCATCTGCCTCATTTGAACAGGGAGAGGTGGCTGTCTCTTCTCTGGAGAGAGCCAGGCGGGAAAAACAGCGCCTAAACAGTGTTGTGCTCTGCGAGCAGTGAGTATGTGCAGTTTGGAAGCAGTTTGCCTTTGGGAACCAGTTCACAGAGCACTGTGTCAAGCCAGATTGTCATGTGTCATGTGATTGTCATCCTGGGAGCTTGATACTGTGATAAATGATCAAAAATCTACAATTTATTAAACGAGTAAAGACAAGCAAACAGCGCTGGGTGCGCCGGGAGCCTCCGCTCAACCAAGATGCACACCGTACAGTCTCCGTTTCCGGTTTATATTCCGTTTACCAATACATATTCATAGCTACCAATACATATTCATAGCTACTAATACATATTCATAGATTTGCTAATGATGAGCATGTCTTCTTTGGCGCATGCCCTCTTCACCTTTTGGGGTCTTCTTGACTCCCATCTGGTGGTCGGTGGATGAAGTCAGTAGTCTTCCTCGGCTCGCCCTTAGGATGACCCTAGGTTTTACGCATGCGCTCTAGAGACCTCGGCTCGCCCTTAGGATGACCCTAGACTTCACGCATGTGCCCTATGCTTAATCACCATGCGGTTAACAGAAAAAAAACAAACAAAAACACGGTTTACTAGAATGTTCCTTAGGTGGCTTCTGCAAGAACAGAGAGGGTCACATTTCACCATGCGGCCCTAGCATTGTTCCATATTGACACGAATCAGGTGAACACATTTCACAATATGGTTTTGTATATTTTTCATTATTTCCTTTCTATTGTATTGTTAATATTTCATTAAAGTAGTTTAGTTCCTTCTAAACTCATAAGTCTCTTTTTCCCTCCTCTGCCTCTCTCTTTGAAGACGGATAGAGGGGAGCATCTGTCGGTCCCATCTGGGGTCCCCTATGTCCCCAGTGGCCAATTTGGCCTAAACCACACGACAGCATGTAATTATGAATAACAAACATATCCAAGAAAATTGCAATTAATTCACAGATTTGCACAATTTGCAAACAGAACAAAAAAAACAGGACACAAAACATCAGACACTTTTTTTTTATTATGAACTATACACCATGCTCAATTCAGAATCTGTACAAAAACAGTCCATAGAAAACAAAATTGTCAGTTGTGTGAGATGGCGTGAGCGTTGCCACTTTGGACCCTGCCCCCTCGATTCCTTCAGATTAAAGCCCACCTCACCGAGTTGACCAACCTGCTGCCAAAGATTCCCTTGCCTCTTCTAGACAGGTGGATCCCATCCCTCCCTAGCAGGCTATAGTCATGAAAGAATGTCCCAGTGTCATAAAAGCCAAAACCCTCACGACGGCACCAGCCATGAAGCCAGAAGTTGATTTGCATTATACATCTATTTCTGGCTGCACACTTTCCTCTAACCAGTAAAATGGAAGAAAAGATTACTTGGGCGGCAATACTTTTTGCTCTCACCCCCAGGGCTTTGTAGCCTTCCTTGATTCTGCCCAGGTTCCTGCTTGCAGTGTCATTTGTGCCCACGTGAAAGTAGCAATGGATTGTAATCTATGCTCTTGACAAGTTGTGGCACCCTCTTGGCAATTTCTTGGACCTTAGCTCCTGGAAGGCAGCATACCTCGTGACTCCCTGTCAGGCCGGCAGATGGGTACCTCAGTGCTCCTTAACAGAGAGTCACCCACTACGAGCACTCACCGTTTTTTTTTTTGCGGTATCCACTGTGTGCTGCTGGTGCAGTTTCCCCTTGCAGATCTTGCTCGTGGGTGTCTACAGCTGTTAAAGCTTCATATCTGGTTTTGATTGTAATGCTGGAGGGTGGGGACTGAAGCAGAGTCCTGATTTTGTGGGTCACCAGGGTCCAAGGTGCCTCGTTCTCTGCGGTGTCTGACATAGGAGCATGGTTCTGAAACCACTTATCTACCTCCATCTCGACCCCTCTAATACTGCACAGCCTTTTAACTGTTTCCTTCAACTCGGCGAGCTGATGCAACAGATCATCAACCTGTGCAGGTCTTTTGCAGGTACTTACCTTTTCTCCAGGAGAAAGGTCTGGGCACTCGTTGCAATCTACCATCTATACTGAAGTCTCCTTCCTTACCACTTCCGTTTGGGTGGAAGCATCAGACATCTCAGGGGCTTTCTTTGTAGAAACACTGTGTTTAACTCTGAGGTGAGTGCCCACCATCCTGGCAGAGACCTAGAGCACTTCCATGGGCTGTGGGCCGACAAGCAGGGTGCACTACCCTTCTTACACGAACCGCTATGCGAACCGCTGCGCCAACTGCTGCGCCCTCTAGATCCCTTTTTGCACGCCCTGTTCAAAGCACTCCTGGTCGCTAGTGCTCCCTAGGGCCGTTTAAATCTCTCGCGGTTGCTCTTGGCAACGCCCAAGCCACATCAGCCTGTCTCGGGAAAGCTGCCGGCTCCTGGCAGGGCTTTCTGCTCTTCCTCGGGTTTCCCTGGCTCTGGGAACCCCCCCCGTACACCTCGATCTAGTGCTCAGCCACAGAACTTACCATTGCCACAGCTGCTTTCCTTGCTGATGAGACTTATTTTTAAAAATTTATTATTATTTAACATTTATTATTATTTAAGATTTATTATTTAAAATTTATTATTATTACTAATTTATTACTTTAAAGTTTGTATCTTTTCACTCAAATTTATTCGTAACTAGAATTCTTACTCTTCCCTGTTTTTCAGTTATTATACTGATAATATATGGCTGTCTTTTCTTTACCATACTGGTGACAATGATTTACTTCTTTGGTTTTTTTTTACCTCAAAGATATATTTACAAAAGTCTTTCCTCACAAATGTCTTTCTAATCCTCAGCCACTATAAAAACTTACCTCAGATAACACTTCCCATTCCTTGAAAATGTAGACATCTCTTCACAAAACGGGACAATTGCTTTATAATGCATAGCAACTCTGCAACAGCTCAGCAAAAGTACGTAACAGCCTCTCTATACATCAGCATAAACATATACAAGTAGTCTAGGCAGACAAAATATGATTTCTTATACTCAAATGTGGCTGAGAGTTAATGGTTTCCTAGAAAAGATGATTTGTTGTGTTTTATAAGCATAAGAGGTCAGATTCTTAGTTTTACTTTTCTCCATAGAGTAAGTATGCGGCACTTTCTGCTTGCTAATGATTTTGGATGAAGAAGAAAAGTTAACATTATTTTCTAATAGACACTGTAGTTAATGAAAAAGTGGTACTGGATTTTCAAGGAAGTCGCATCCTGAGTGCATGGGAGCAACTGAGCATAGAGTAGATGAATGGTACAAGAGCAAGTGGGATAGTGGAGATACAGGAGAAATCACCGCATGATCTTAGTTCCTATATAAAATTTATACAGCCATCCTTTCCCTGCTTGGTCCCTGGCAGGATGCTACATGGGGATTAGGAAAAAAGATTCATTGAACTCTTTCTCCTTGTATACAAAAGAAATGGACTGTACACAATAATGCATGTCTAGACTGTCCTCTGAGAATAACCCCCAAGGCCATACTTACAAGAAAACTTACTGTTCAAATGGACAGTGAACATGAAAGCAGAGTCCAGGCGTGCTGAGGGAGCAGACTTCAGGGCACAGGGGAGCCAACCTAGACAAGCTGCCTGAGGGCTGCCCAGAGACCTGCATGTATGGAAAGGAGAAGGATGTTTCCCTCCTGGCAGCCACCTACCTGTGGCTACAGAGCTCAATTAGTGTCTGTAAATAATATAATGCAAGTATAAATCTTGTAAATAATATAATGCAAGTATAAAACTTGTAACTAACTGATGCTCAATATTTTCTTTCCTTTTTTTTACCATTAATGTTTCATTTCTGTATTGGAGTAATAAAATCATTCCTCTTAAGTTTAGATATAAAATGTATATCAGAAAGACAAAAAAAGTCTCTTGAAGCCCTAAGGAGCTAGTGGTGATTGGACAGTCAAGCAAAATATAAAGGGCTGTTACCTGGCAGATGATCAAACAAAACAATTTTGCCATTTAATCCATTGATATTTGTTGAATAGAGGGTATTCTGTTTGGAACTCCAACAGCAAAGGGGCTAAAGATCAGTGGTGTTATTGCTGGAAACACACATTCAGATTTAAGGTGACCAAGAGAAATAAAAAAAAATAACCCAGTTTCAAATTCTAGACAGTTGATGTATGATAATTAATGTTTAATGCTATATGTAGATACCCAGTCAAAAATTTCTGGTTGAAATAGTTATATCTAACTAGATGCCTATTGAAGTCTCTGCACAAAGCATAAACAAACTCAGTACATTGCTAAGTTAGGATGCTGACACTTGGTTGAATAGGTAATATGAAATGTGAATTATTATGAAGAAACATTGAGAGAATTTAAAATTAGTCAGTTCAGCAAAGCATATGCCCAATTAAAAGTATGTAATTAGTTATATCAAAAATAAATTTGCATTTGAAACAATTATATTGTCCATCTACTTATAGACTCCTCTATAGACTTTGTTTCTTCCCAAATCATGGCTCAAATGAATATGTAATTGCTTTAGTTATTCTTAAAATTAATGGTTTACCAATAGTTTAATTTTTACTGACAGTAACAACAAAGTGTCTTCTCTCTTTCAGTGCATGTTTTGTGAAAGAAATGTACTGCTTAACATAGTGTATTAAGGAGGCATTGAGACTGAAGTCTTCAAAGCTTCATACGGACCTCACATGGCATACTGCAATATGCAGAAAGCACGTGCTCTTTGGACAAGCAAAAACCTCACTCCTCACTACATTGATGGGAATACTTAGACCCCTGTGGAAAATCGTCACCTGAAGTCAGCAGACTGGAGGAAAAAATGCAACCTGCAGAGGAAGGAAGTGCAAAGGAAAAGGGCAAACTGAAAATTAACCGGGTTGAAAATAGATGGCTTTCAGTGCTGGATGTCCACTAACTTCATTCCTCTCTTGGAGCTACACATCTTAACCAAGTCAGGCAGTTTTTTTCCATAAGAAGGACAGACCTCAAAACACCTATTAAGTGATAGCGAGGTGAAGGCTGGATGACAGGTCCTTATTTTTTGCTCCAGAGCCAGAACTTGAAGCTCCATCCTGCTGAGTACTGTAAACACAGTCTTGTCCTGCAGCCCTGTGGTCATTAGTGGAATGTTCTTCTGTCTCTCCACTCCTCAGTGACCTATACCTACTCCCTCTATTTGAAAATCTGCTATAAGTCATTCTTTCTAGGCCCCTCTAGCCATATTTGGGTGAGTCATTATCATCAAGAAGCTGTATTTTCTGTTTCTCTACCTGAATAAAATTTGCCAGTTTTTAAAATACAAAAGTAGCAATCTGTGCTACTTCTGAAACCAGTGAATATCTTAGGGGCTCCACCTTACTGCATATGGTTAGGCTTTTTTTAGGCAGTCACATTCAAAAGTCTTTTTGAGCTCATTTAGTTATTTTTATCTTTTTTGGACTGGTAGCTTAATTTCAAAAATACTGTTTGGCTTTCTCTTCTCCCTTGTGCACAGACACATTCAACATTTCAAAAATTAATTTTAAAGTTCTAATTTTAAGCTCTTATCTCTCCTCCTCTTCCTCTTGTGCTTTGAGACCAATAACCCAGCGATAACTGCAAATGTGTTCTTTGAGACCTTGAAAGTATGACTGCCACATCTTAGGTGTTAGCAGATATCCTACAGTAACCATAATCGTTGCATTATGCAGGCAGTGATGGATCAAGAGCAGGCTGATATGGCAGCACTGGGTTGTAATGAAAGCTTCTTGTTCATTGGGTGTTCACACTAATAGCAATATAATTAATGTCTCCAAGAGAAAAATTCACTTTTCATTTATATTATTGTATATACTTGTAGATTCCAATACAGAAAGTGTAGTGAGTGTCATGCTTTATTTTGTTTTTGAATACATTATCTTTCTTCCTTAATCTTTTGGCCATTTTATTGCTCTGTGTTTTGGGATTATATTCTAAAATATAACCGACTCCAATTTATGTTTAATTCTACCTGAAGGGCTCCTGACTTGTGACCTTCCTACCAAAAGACAATCAGACCCTAAATTCCATGTTTTCTCAATAATTTCTGGTTCCTTAAGTTGCACTGGAATCCTCTTTTACTTGAGTAAAACCACTCCAATGTCCCTTTACATCTAAAAGCTCCTGTTTACTAATAATGATAGCATAAATTATGACTCCATGCGCAATTTCTAGAATATTTTTGTTGATATTTCAATCTCAGCAATGCTGACCAAAATGATCTTTCTTTTTTAATATTGTGTGTTAGAATGTGAGGTCGAGCTTGGTTTGTTCTAGTAAAAAGCCATTATACACAGAAGATTATTCTTTGAGGAATTAGAATATCTACTGCTGCTTCTCATTCAGGAAGCAAGAGATGTGCTCTCTTAATTCCTGATTAGATTAAAAGCACATAAAGAATATTTAGGTCAGGTGTTCCAGTGTAATGTTTTAAGGGGAGCACAAGATGAGCTTAAGAACAAACGCAGTTTGTTGTTTCAGAAAGCCTTTTAAGAATATATGGTGAGACACAATGAATTTTTCAAACCCAAAATTTTAAGATATCCCTGAAAGTATATTTATTATGGTCCTAAATCTATATACATATTTCACAAGCAGAGTTTTAATAAATGTACTTAGAAACTGAAAGACTCACAGAAACCTTAGATATGTTTTATTATTGTGCCAAATAAAGGGAAACATTTTCCATAATGGTCTAAGTGATTCAGATACTTAATGCCTGATTCTATAAATAATTCATTAAAGGTAGGACTTTTTGGAACTATTTAGACATAACTGTTGTAATAGGATATTATATTGAAAATCGCATTAGGTACTGATTCACACCCTTAAGAACACAGATACCATAAAATGGAATTCTACTAATCATTCTTAGTAGTTCTTTTTGCTTTTAGTGAAGCTTAAGAAACCGAGAGCCCAAGACACTTCCAAAGTTTACCACACTCTCCTAAAACACTTCATTTTTGCTCAGTGAAAATAATGTTGCATTTCCAGAATATTTAAATTCCTCATAGGATGCAGCTTACACAGTCATGGTGGCTATCCGAAAGCTTGGGACTTACATTTATTTCTTCGGCATTTGTTTGAGGCCTTAAGGAGGCACTTAGTATTAAGCATTTCACATTGCTTTCTTCACAAAGTTATCTTTGGTCTGAATAACCACAAAGTTATTGACCATCTTATTAACATATATTAAAGTAGAAAAAAAAAAAGAAAGAAAGAAAAAAAGGGGGTGACCAAGTAAACCTTTGGGATCCTATTTTGAGAGCTATGGGTTGTGTATGTCCAAGATACATACTTTGTGCTTGGGTGTGTTTGTCTATGTGTAAATCAAGCTTATGAAAAAAAATGTATTTTAGAAAATCTAGCTGCTAGCTCTGGAAACAGATTATATAACAGCACTTTTCATTCATCATAGTGAAAAAAACATCTTCTCTTTCTATTTAATTTTGCTTTAATTTCTGGCTCCAGCCCATAAATAAATTGCATTATTTGCCTTTTACCTCTCTGGATAATATTTTATAAAGCTTTTTATTCTGTTTGAGCTACTCTCATGGACAGATGGATTGGAATCCTACCTGCTGGCAACGGTTTAATTTGTGACAGGAACTCTACCAGTCTTTCTTACCTCAGGCTGTTTATGGCACAACATGATGAACTATCATTTACACTTGTGATAGTGAAGCAGATGTTGCTCTGCCCTGTGTAATCCCCACCTGGTACCATTTGAGTTGCTTATAGCTGTAACACATGCAATCAAGAGGTCAGCCTGCATGTCACTTGTGCTCTTTAAAATGGCTGAAGCCTTTTCTCCTTGTCTATTTTTAGCCTAGTACTAGCATGCTAAAAGAAAGCAGTGTATCAGTACTGAATGGAAGGAAGAAAGCAAAATTCTGCTGAAAAGCCTTTCAGCTTCTGTGGAGGCAGCAGGTAGACCAAATATTCACTTCTTCCATTCAATTCAAATTTAAGACTGAGTACTTTTCAGTGATGGATGGCTGTATCAGCAACATAGCCAGGGGGAGACTGTGGCAGAGAGAAAGAGACTTCACTGTAAGGTTCAAATTAACAATTTATTTGGACTTCACTCACAGGTCCAATATGCCACTATTGCAGATTTTATGGATACAATGGAGGAATGCACTATTGCAATTTAAAAAGCAACTCACAGGATACAATATTACAACCTACAAGTGATTTCTGAAAAGTACTAACACAAACTGCAAGCGCGTTAGATATTAATATCTTAAAAGAGTGCACTAATCACAATCTTAAAGCATGCCAAATACTTGTCACTGAAATCGGGAATAAACTCCTTAACACCAATGTAATATTAAGAAGCAGGCATTCTCTTTATTGCAGCGCTGGATGCACGAGGGATCACTCCGCCCAACGTGCATACCATAGCTTCTAGCTAGACCCTATTTATTACAATGTAGGCTTTACATATTCATGATAATTTATCCATATGAAAATTATTTCATTAACCCCTCCCAGCCTCACATGCACTTTTGTCCTGAGCGGTGGTCCTGAGAGTCCTTGGTGGTTTCTTTTTCTCTTCTTGAAGGGGCTGCCTTGTTATTCTTTGGGCGAGCTTTGTGCTCTGTCCTGCAGATTCCTTTCATATCAGTCTCGTAATTGTGCACTTAACCTCCTAGATCGACTTGTACTCACCTCCCGCTCAGGCCTTGAGTTACAGTTCATGCTGTCTGAGTTCTTTGCAGTTATCTCTTTTTACATTATTTCCATTCTGTCTGCAATTTAACCATTTCAGCACCTGCCTGAAAAACCCAATTTTGTAACAATTCCCCCCTTTGAGACTTCTGAAACTTCCTTCAGAAGTCTCACTTCCAAATACTTTTCTCGATTGCCCTTTTAATACATCCAAGACTGATTACAATTAGTATCACTAAAGTTATGAAGAGAATAATCCCTTCACATAACGAGGCTAACCATCCTTTTAAAGACCATCCTCCCATCCCTTGAAGAATCTTGTTTAACCAATTTTGTTCAGCTGTATCTCAAATAGCATGACTATCCTTTGCTATTGCTCTCATTTTCTCTAATTGTTCTTGCAAATCCCCTGTTACATTGGGTATATGTATACAGCTATGTTCTTTATCTAATTTTAAATATCCACAAACTCCTTGTTCTTTTATCAAGAGTAAATCTAGGGCCAATCTATTTTGCAGGGTCATTTTGTTGTTTGCTTGTACCTGTCTGTTTATTAACTGAAATCCTTTCTCTGTGACTTTGGAGAGTACTTCTACTTGCCATGTCAAATTTTCTAACAAAACTACAGCCTCCGAGGGTCCTGCCCATCTATCTTCCTCTTTGGCCTTCCTTCTTACCTCTCCCCAAAGACTGGTTTTTATTGTTTTTTGTCTCCACATGGGACATACTGTTAGAAGTCCTAATGTGATCTGCTGGGTAGCTGGACTTAGGTGGAGTCATGTAGTCCAGAATCCATCTGAAGTGACCCAGACGGAATATCCTGAGGAAGGAATTTCTGTTTTACATGTTTCAGAATTATTAGATTTGCATTGACTCATCAGGGCCATTGTAGCATTAAGAGCTGCAATTTTACTGGTATTTAATTTTTGTGGACACCTCCAATTAGTTCTGCTGATATTGTGAATGGGGCGTGTTCCCCATTCTATAATTTTTTGTATTTACAAAATATGGCTACGAGAGCTTTCTTTTCAAGCGTGGCCATGTGATGCTGGTTTTGGTACTATTTCACAGCTTTTACTTTATTGCTTACAAGTTAGGTCTGTAGGAAGTGAGAATCTTGAACTTAACACATTCATGAGGCCTTACTCATATCATGTAACACCTAGAATACTGCCCACTTGATTATTCCTGCTTCCTTTGAGTGCTGAGCTCAGTGGAGCTCATCAGCTCTGCCAGACATTTTCTTCTAGTGCAGCTGGGAGGATGTGCTGAGAGCTCATCAGGGGTGTGTGAATCCAGAGAGGCACAGGTGCAGCATGTACAAAGCAGTAGACTGTGTGCCAGCCTGTGTGCATTTGCCCTGTGTCCCATCCTGCTGAAATGCAGCCCTCACCTGAAACTGTCTGACTGCCTGCACTGGGTCTGCCTGGGATAGTTTTAATTTTCTTCATAGCAGCCATTTGATGCTGTGTTCTGTATTTCTGACAAAACGGTGTTGATAACGCACCAGTGCTTTGACTATGGCTGACCAGTACTTGCACAGTGTCAAGGCTTTCTCTTTTTCTCAGTCTGCCCTCCCAGTGAGTTGGTGGGGGGTGGGCAAGAAGCTGGGAGGGGACACAGCCAGGACAGATGACCCAAATTGGCCAAAGGAATATTCCATACTATATAACATCATGCTCAACAATAAAAATTGGGAGGGGGAAGGTGTTGTCTTCCAAGGTAGCCACTGCTTAGAGACTGTTTAGGCATCAGTCGACTTGTGGGAGGTGGTGAGTGATTACCTTTGCATCACATTTTTCTTTTTTTCCTCCCTTTTCCCTTCACTTATTAAACTGTGTTTATCTTGACCCATGAATTTTTTTCACTTTTGCTTTTTCTATTCTCTCCCCCTGTGTGTGGGGCAGTGAGCGAGTGAGTGGCTGTGTGGGTGTTTAGCTGCTGGTCAGGGTCATCCCATAACACTGCCTTAGCACAACAGTTGTACCCAAAAGGCAAGTCCATTCAGCTGCCTGGCATGCATCAATGTGGATTTTAGATCAAGGGACCTCAAGGCCTGGTGACTCAGACCTCAGGCAGAGGTAATACCCATGGTATTACCGTGTTTTGTCCTGCAGGCAGTTTGAGAAAAAGCAGTAAATTCACTCAGGCATTTGCTTAAATGTTATATATTAAAGTTATGTATAATATAACTTTAAGTTGTACAAACATGGAGTCCTTTGTGTTAATAGTCAAATAAGACTGCTATTTCCCTGCT
Organism: Pluvialis apricaria; assembly: GCA_017639485.1. Taxonomy (NCBI): domain Eukaryota; kingdom Metazoa; phylum Chordata; class Aves; order Charadriiformes; family Charadriidae; genus Pluvialis; species Pluvialis apricaria. Next base: position 20,955,328 of record CM030043.1, read on the forward strand.
TCATTGCCTGATCAAGACATCTTCACTGATATGCTTTTGGCATTTTGTTTACTGACTTCAAATTGCTTTGTGCAAGTGCTAATGGGAACCATGCATATCTACATTTTCTACCTTATTCAAAAGTTGAATCTTGCATTAACTCTCATAACACCTACTGAATGCTTGGAATTTCGCTTGCTTAGTTGTTCATTATACTACAATTATCTTTTCCCCTTACATTTGTAACTTCTCTAGATCCACTGTACTCTGTAAGAAAAAATGTCTTTTCATTTCAATCCTATCCTACTTATTGGTATGTTGGAGATTGGTCAGCCTCTGAAAAAATATATCCCTTCATGAGATTAGCAAGCCTCCAAACTGAAGTTTTGAACTACTATACTGATCCAGCCCCAACCTATATATTATGGTGCTTCTTTAGCAACGGAAAATTACTACACTATCATTTTTATGCTTATTTGCTCCATTTGATGACAATGTAAAGTAGAAAACAGGACCTATGCAGAGGAGAAATTATAAAGGCAGGTGTCCAGAAGACAGAATAGACTTTTTCAGATTTAGAACTGCATCTTTTACATGAAAGCAGAAGCATGTTAAACCTTTTAGTTACCCTCTCCCTAGTTATTAGTATAGATTTTGTATTTTGCTTCTTTAGAGCAGTGAACAGATGGTACTTGAATCTAGTCTAAGCTTTAATTTCTGCCAATTAGGAGGGCCCATTTCCTTCAGTTATGATGAGCAGTAACGATAAGAAGGTACCATTCTAATTGACTGACATGCAGACATCCTAATACTTTTATTTCTTTCTGCTCAGAGATCATGACACATTTCTCCTGTTTTATGCAGAACAGAAAGAACAATGAATGCACTTAGTTATTTGTCTTATTGACTATTTACAGTGCAACTGAAGAATAACTATTTTTTTCTGAAATGAAGACTTTTTGCCTCTATGCTTACATTTCAGGTTTAAGCTGTGCAAAAACTCTGGAAGAGAAGTGTATATATGAGTAAGCAGGCTTCCATTGCCAAGTGGTTATGGCATTCACATAAACATGGAGATTTCCTGGGACTAACTTCTGCTCCCACTACCATTTATGCTTTTTGCAGGTGGCTGTTTTTCCTCAGTGGCTATGTCACTTAAAATACACAAGGGACCCTGAGGGCAGAGATCAGAGGCAAGGTCTTCCTCTTCCCATACCAAAACTGTCCAGTCTAAAGAGTAACACTCACTGGAGTCTACTTTTTTGGCCTGCTAAATCCTGAAGATTTGTATGCAGTGTTATAAATACAAGAAGACAGTTGGGGAACAACCTTCCAACCACAACTGGTGGTTGGGTTTCAGTCTTACCAAATGGAAGATGTAGGCAAACCCTGCTCCTACATGCGTGGTCTCCTACATGCTATACAGGTGCTTCCACCACTGTGTATATATGCTACTACATAAAAGAAGGAGTCTGTTTATCATTATGTTCTAAAAGTACTCTGTGGTCATACCTGCCTGCTGTAGAGACCCCAAGGGTATATGCAAGGTGCATTTGCAGAACACTGACAGGTGGACCCCTTCAGGCAATTCCAGTGGAAGAGTACCTACAGTTTTACTCCTGATAAATTTTAGTTCACAGCAAAGGCGCTGAGCTGTTTGTTCCTGTCAAAAATGCAGTAGTGCTGGAAGCAGAACGAGAACTTCAAATCTGGGGCGTCAACCAGGATCAAGGCTTGCAGGATCAAGTAATGGCTGAGTGGAGGATTTTTCACAACTGGATTTTGAATGAAGGCACTCAAGTCCTTTCTTACATCTCGCCTTTGCTGTGTGTCAAATACATGATTGAATCATCAAGGAATACATCCTTAATTTGAAAAAATTTGTCAGCTGACTCTTTTCTCAGCTGTAAAACAGCCAATGACTTGGAGACATTGAGTTTTTTACAAAGCTTTAAAGACACATGAGTATGATCCCAACCCTTTCAAATAATATTTGATATTTCAGAAGTGATGCAATTAAGTTTGCAAGCAGTCAAATCTTAATTGGGCATGCTCCTTGCAAATGCATATTTTTTCTTGTGTATGTTGCTAAATTCACTATTTCTGTGGGCTTTGAATTGCCTTTTACAACCTTCTTATTTGCTAATGAACCTTTCTTTATAGTAGTTGAAATATATAGTTGAAAACCCAGTTTTGTATCAAGAGGACCCCCTTGCTTTCTAACCTCCTTCTCAGAGAGGAGTCTAGATGTGGCTGGATCCAATCCTAGTCCCAGACTTAGTCAACGGTTTATGTCTAAAGGATTATATATGCACAGTCACTCTAAGATATAATCTTAGTTCAGCTTCAAAATTTAGCATGCTATTAGTCATTTACCGAGGACCTGTTGCAGCAAGGAATCTCTCAACCTCGAGGAGTAACCTTGAGAGGTGTCCCTATTCAAGGGGAGATCCTGGCGTGCAGCCTGCTGCCGTGCAGGAGAGGTCAAAGGGCTCTTGGGCTGTTCACTATTTATAGGAGTAAGATGATTGACTTATAGTCATATTTGCATATCAACCACAGTACCAGTATTGTGGTTAGGTGGGCTCATTGCTCAAGTTAGCCCTTGGCTATTGTGTTAATCGCATGACCTGTGTTCTGGTTTCCAAGCTCATATGCATCAGTACTCACCATGTCACCCTGTTCCTGTGTGGTTTTTCAGAGAACAGATTTGAACTAGAGAAGTTCTTGTCCTGGTTACGGCCTTTACTTCCTTTGGAGCCTGAACCAAACTACCACTAGTTTGGTCAAAGAATTGAGTGCATCCATCACAGTCTCCACTTAAGATTTCTGTAGATCTTCCTTGGCATTTCTTTCATGATCCTTCTGGCTTTGATAAAGAGTGAGAGACTGACTTCAGGGTATATAATAACCCAGACCTTTTCTGCCAAATGACATGAAATATTCTGGTCGGGAATAAAGGGGCAGGCAGTTGAAACAACTCTCTATTAGCTCTCTTCCAACTCCCATTCACCAATAATTTTGCTCTTGATTTCTTTCAGGAACTTTCATGAAATAAGAAAGTTGAAAACTAAGCAAAATATGAGAGGTATTACCTTAAGGAGAAAGTCTTTCTTCAAATAATATACATTAAAAATATAAAAGAAGCAGCATACATTAACACTGGCAAGGAAGGAACCTGGAATGATTTTCTGAAAGGTGCTTATTACAGGACAGGTTAATGGAGTTATTTTTAGGATGGGGTGCTATTCAAGGTTAGCATGGCAAAATAGAACCTGGGTATAATTAGACTTAGAAAATCAGTCTTATGACCAGCATTCTCCCAGTTCTTTTATTTTTTCATCATCCCTATCCTTTTTATTTTGATTTTGCAGATCACAAGGACATATCTATGTCTCCACCATCTTTATAACAGGCAAATCAGAAAGCCCTGACATAGGTCGACTCAGGGGAAATTCTCTACCCACTGATTTTCCAGGTTTCTCCTCTGTTACTCTAGCTGTTCATCATGAAGACCTGCAAAAATTAAGTGAGAGCAAACATTTTACACTTTTATTCTGGGAAGGCTTGAAAATGTTCCACTGAATTAATCTTGAATTGACACAATGAGGACTCCCAGAGAAGTCAGAGGCATACCTCCTGTGAACACCACTGGGACTCTGATGAAACTGCAGATGACCATAGAAACACAGAAGTTGTCACACCTGCACTGTGTTCAGTCTGTAGCAGGAGTCATTACCAGATACTTCAGAGGAAGGTGTAGGACAAGGACATAAAAATATCAAAGGTCCATTTTAAAAGGGAGCGCAAAATGGTCTGGTACCCCACTTGATTTCTCTTTACTGTCTGTCATTTTAGCTTAGAAATCCATTATGGAGTATCAGGGATTTGGGGGCAGCAAAATTGTCAGTTGTCATTTTACCCTTTTTTCTTTTTGGAAATATATTTTTAGAACATAACAAACTTGGATATTATTGTTGTTCTACAGAAAGATTGTTTTAAGATATTGGTGTTCACTTAAGCCCCCTGAGGATCTTCTTTAGCATCTCTTCCCTGATTCAAGATGTTACCTGGCACTTACAAAGGGTGAAAGAAATTGAAAGTTAAACAGGATCATGCATATTACACAGGAAGTAAAACCTTGGATCAGAATGAAGAAGCCAACACACCCTTTGACTCAGAAAGTTTTTTATTGTTTGTTTTCTTCTGTTTGTAATTGATGATGTTTTCACAAATCAATTTGCAAGTGTATTTTTCTTAATTACTTAAATGTTTTGTATTGTGTTAAAGGCTCTGACAGCCAGAAAACATGGAAGTCTTAGGGACAAAACAGTTTTCGTTTCATCTCAGCTACTACTCTGTGTTCAGTTCTTCAGTTCACAACTTTTGACTTGCTTCCCAAATAGCTGAAGATCAACCATTACAGATAAGTGTTGATTTGGCTTTCAAAAGAAAGCACACATCATGCTGTCTCTGAGTTCATTTAAGATTTGCTTTTCTTATAAGAGCTACAGAAAAGAAATCAAATAGTCTTCACTAAGGAGCATGGCTTAAATGTAAAAATGGGCCTTCAGTGTAATGGTATTAAATCTCACAGAAGCTAAAGGTAAGTTGGCCACTTCTTCCCAATTTAGGCACTTAATTTTCCTCTACATTGTATAGGCAGAGGCAGGCTTTTAGCTGCAGGTGTCTCAGGCTTTTATCCAACATGATGTATTTTTCTGATACAGTTCTAACACAGACAAGTGAATAATATATTAATGACACTGTAGAAGTGTCTACACTTTGTTAGATATCTGACAACACAAAGTTTCACCATTGCTTCTTTGCTCTTGTTTCTGCTTCTTATTCCCATTAGTAGTTTCCATGGTGGTGGTCTCACTCTGGAAAAAAAGCTTCCACATGTGTATATCAAATAATACAATTTTTTGGACAGTGTAACTACCATCTGGCCCACTTCTGGCTAGCAAATGTGCTAGTAAACCTGGAAGGAGTAGCCAAAGAGGAGAAGGAAGAAACCTAGAATATGAAGGAAATGCATGATAGTGGTCTGTAGCATAAAGTGATATCAAGTTCATGTTCAGGAGTATGGACTGGAAATACAGGAAAGAAAAGATACAACTATTGAAAGGAAGAAGTGGCCATGAAAACAAGGCAGGGAGGTGAAGTCTAAATGTAATGTAGAAATGCATGTATGGTAAAGATTAATATATGCAGTTTTTGTAAACTCAAATATATCAGTAGGTATTTAATACTCCCCAACTTTCTCATCTTTATCCCCCATGAAATGGACAGAAACACTCATATACACTTCGGCTATATAAAATCTACACAAGGCCAACTCTGACGGTCTGTCATACTGTTATACTCTTCCTTGTATGCCTTCCCATTTGAACTTCCCCAGTGTGAGGAACCAGTCCAGATCTGATTATCTGGTATGTGCTTGCTGCTTTAATGGAAAATTTATATATATGTGTCCTGGTTTGAGGTAAAACAGGACCAATTTTGTTCAGTAACTTCGCTTCTTAGCTAGGCCTCTTCTAACTACTGAAATTAACAGCATATTGTGCAGACAATGTTCACTCTCTCAGAGTGATAAGATCAATGTTTATAGCTGATGTCCAGGCATGGTATGCAGAGAGGCTCTTGCTTAGACTTATTGCTATAACAACCAAGGCCAACCAACTGTGTTATTTGCCACGTTGGAGGGTCGGAAGCGGAAAAGCGTAATGCGGTCCCAGCTGCGGGAAGGTGCAGACAGGACAGGTGACCCAAAACTGACCAACAGGGTATTCCATCCCATCTGCCTCATGCTCAGTATAAAAGCTGACGGAGCAAAGGGTCAGCCCTCTTCCTTCAATGGCCAGTGTCTGAGGAGGACTCTGTGTGTTCGTCTGCCTTTGGTCCCGATCCTGAATCCAGATCCAGAATCCAGTTCCCGTCTGTCACTGAGTCCAGCCTGGGACTGCCCCAGTGCCAGCTGGTGTCGTGATTGTCATCCTGGGAGCTTGATACGGTTTTGTATATTTCTCATTATTTCTTTTTATTATTAATATTTCATTAAAGTAGTTTAGTTCCTTCTAAACTCATAAATCTCTTTTTCCTCCTCTGCCTCTCTCTTTGAAGAGGGGTAGAGGGGAGCATCTGTCGGTCCCATCTGGGTTCCCCTATGTCCCCAGTGGCTGATTTGGCCTAAACCACGACAGATTAATTGGCGCCCAATGTGGGGCTCGAGCAGTGCTCGACCAGAGCTGTGATAAATTGCCTGAATAGTTTGAATTCCAGCTTGTTCAGAGATTAGAACAGACACCTTACAGCATGTCGTTCTTAAACGAGATGTTGTATCGTGCCTTTAAAGAGCTTGGTTTGCACTTGATTCAGTCAACTCTGTTTAACCTGCCAAATGCATTGCAAAGTTTATTTACCCTTTGTGTTTTTATGCGAAGGTTTAAATGTGCTGTTTTGGTGTGGTTCACAATTCAGGTCTATAACATGATTAATTGGGTAACGGCTCTACCTGCATATCTCGGGCATCGCATGATGGATTCCGTTACTAATTACACTTTCGGTTCTACCTTGGGAAAGTTTACTTTGCCCTTGGATAGTTATACTAACGTGACACCATCAGAGCCAGGGCTTGGAAACCTTCCAGGCTGTGACGATAAGGAGTGTTACCTCCTTAAGATCGTGATTTTGCTGTCGGTTTTCCTGCATCTGTTGCAGGGGTGGTTTCTTGTGAAATACCGCTGCAGGGGTGGCCATAGGGTCACGTGCGCTGCCGCCACTCAGACCGCAGCAGCTGCTCCGCCACGTGCAGTGGCGCGAGCCACAGCCCCGCCTGTCCTGGCACGAGCCGCCCCCGCCCGCAGCGGCACCACCACCGCCAGCCGCCCCCGCCACTGCAACAACACCGGCGCCTCCGCCGCCTGTCCCGGCACAAGCTACTGCAGCTACGACAGCGAGTACCGCTGCTACTCAAACTCCATCAGAACCGTACCAGTTGCCCCAGTAACCAGGAAGCACAAAAAGAAGTCAGCTCATGCCCCTGTTGCTGGCAACAAGGACCAGCTCAAGCCAGATAGCTTGGGAGAGAGAGTTCTGATGGAGATCCCGGAGAGGGCCCTTCTAGAGTAGACCCAGAAGAGAGTCCTTCAAGACCAGACAAAGGAAAAAGACCTTTTAAAACAGATAAAGGAGAGAGTCCTTCTCGGGCAGCCTCAACACAGGAAGACTCAGATGTAGAGGTAGTTGTTAAATCCTTCTCTATGAAGGATTTGAGAAATATTAGGAAGGACTTTAGTCGTCATGAAGGTGAAACGCTCATCTCCTGGTTGCTCCGATGCTGGGATAGTGGGGCTGATACTATAGACGTAGATGGCAGAGAAGCTAAGCAGTTGGGAAACCTGGCCAAGGATGGAGGTATCAATGAAGGGATTGGGAGAAAGACAAGCACTCTCAGTCTCTGGAGGCAACTGGTGTCAGCCATAAGGCGCAGGTATCCCTTTAAGGATGATATCGAATGCCGTCCAAGTAAATGGACCAACATGGAAAAAGGTATTAAGTACCTGAGAGAATTGGCTGTGCGAGAGGTGATTTATAGTGACAGGCAAGTGACTGTAGATCCTGATGAGATGCCATACAAACGATCCATGCTAAAAAAGTTTGTACAAAGTGCACCACCAACATATTCCCACACATTGTCAACAATGGTCTGGGGAGGATCGGATACTGACACACAAACTGTAAATGAAGTGGTTAACAAGGTACGACAGTATGAAGACAGTCTCTCTCGTCCTTTCTCTGTGGCAGCTGTGGAAAAACTGACTGTGGTCACTGAGAAAATGACTGAGACAATGGAGCAAATGACCAAGAAAATAGTTGAGCACACAGATAAACTGCTTGATACATTATCCAAGGTGGAGGAAAAATCCCATTCTTCCCCTGCACAGAACCATGTTGCAGCTGCTAAGAAAACACGCCCTCCTACTCAAGAGAAAAACCACTCTCTGACTCAAGACCAATCGAATCCTTTCCGAGATTTCCTGTGTCTGTGCCTCTGCAACTATGGAGAGGACATGAGGAAGTGGGATGGAGAACCTATCTCAGCCCTACAGGCACAGGTGCTTGAGTTGCAAAGTAAAGCAGACAGAAGAAAGAATTCTTACAGGAGGAAGGCTGCTCCGACCTACAGTAGGTGATCTTATGGTCCAGGTAGGAATAGGTACTATGGTCGACGTTAGAGGTGCCCTGCCTCCAGCCAGGAGGAGGAAAGGGACAACCGAATTTATTGGACTGTGTGGATTCGATGGCCTGGCACATTAGAGCCACAAAAGTATAAAGCCCTGGTGGACACTGGTGCCCAGTGTACCCTATTGCCATCGAATCATAAAGGGGCAGAATCCGTCACTATTTCTGGAGTGACAGGTGGATCTCAAGAACTGACCGTATTAGAGGCTGAAGTGAGCCTAACTGGGAATAAATGGGAGACGCACCCCACTGTGACTGGTCCAGATGCTCCGTGCATCCTTGGCATAGACTATCTCAAGAGAGGGTATTTTAAAGACCCAAAAGGGTATTGGTGGGCTTTTGGAATAGCAGCTGTAGAGACTGAGGATGTTACACAGCTGTCAGCCTTACCCGGTCTTTCAGATGACCCTTCTGTTGTGGGACTGCTGAGGGTTAAAGATCAGCAAGTGCCAATTGCTACTGCCACAGTGCATTGACGACAGTATCGGACCAACCGAGACTACCTGATTCCCATCCATAACCCGATTCGACGGCTAGAGAGCCAAGGAGTGATCAGCAAAACTCACTTACCCTTTAACAGCCCTATATGGCCAGTGCGAAAGTCTGATGGGGTCTGGAGACTAACAGTAGACTATCGTGGCCTGAATGAAGTCACACCACCACTGAGTGCTGCTGTGCCAGACATGCTAGAACTTCAGTATGAGCTGGAGTCAAAGGCAGCCAAATGGTGTGCTACAATGGACATTGCTAATGCCTTTTTCTCTATTCCTTTGGCAGCAGAGTGCAGGCCACAGTTTGCTTTCACCTGGAGGGGTGTCCAGTACACCTGGAATTGACTGCCCTAGGGGTGGAAACACAGCCCTACTGTTTGCCACTATTCATCCAGACTGCACTGGAGAAGGGTGGAGCTCCAGAACACCTACAATACATCGATGATATCATTGTGTGGGGTAACACAGCAGAAGAAGTTTTCAAGAAAGGTAGGAAAATCATTAAGATTCTTCTGAATGCAGGTTTTGCCATCAAACAAGGTAAGGTCAAGGGACCTGCACAAGAGATCCAGTTTTTGGGAATTAAGTGGCAAGATGGGCGTTGCCAAATCCCAATGGACGTGATTAACAAAATAACATCTATGTCCCCACCTACTAACAAAAAGGAAACACAAGCCTTTTTAGGTGTTGTGGGTTTCTGGAGAATGCATATTCCAGGTTATAGCCAGATTGTGAAACCTCTCTATGAAGTGACTCGAAAGAAAAATGAGTTTATGTGGGGCCCTGTGCAACGACAAGCCTTTGAGCAAATTAAACAAGAGATTGTCCATGCAGTAGCCCTTGGACCAGTCCGAACTGGACGGGACATTAAAAATGTGCTCTACACCGCAGCTGGGGACAATGGCCCTACCTGGAGCCTCTGGCAGAAAGCACCAGGGGAGACTCGAGGTCGACCCCTAGGATTCTGGAGTCGAGGGTATAAAGGCTCCGAGGCCAACTATACTCCAACTGAGAAAGAAATCTTGGCAGCATATGAAGGAGTTAGAGCTGCTTCAGAAGTAATTGGTACTGAGGCACAGCTCCTCCTGGTGCCCCGATTACCAGTACTGGGCTGGATGTTCAAGGGTTAAGTTCCTTCTCCTCATCATGCCACCGATGCTACCTGGAGTAAGTGGGATGCCTTAATCACACAGTGAGCTTGAATAGGAAACCCAAATCATCCAGGAATCGTAGAAGTGATCACAAATTGGCCCGAAGGCAAAGACTTTAGAATGCCACCAGAGGAGGTGGTGACACGTGCTGAGGAAGCCCCACCATATAAGGAACTCTCAGATGATGAGAAACAGTATGCTCTGTTTACAGACGGATCTTGTCGTATTGTAGGAAAGCATCGAAGGTGGAAAGCTGCTGTGTGGAGTCCTACACGACGAGTCGCAGAAGCTGCTGAAGGAGAAGGTGAATCGAGTCAATTTGCAGAGGTAAAAGCCATCCAGCTGGCGTTAGATGTTGCCGAACGAGAAAAGTGGCCAATACTCTATCTCTATACTGACTCATGGATGGTGGCAAAAGCTCTGTGGGGGTGGTTAAAGCAGTGGAAGCAGAGCAACTGGCAGCGCAGAGGTAAACCCATCTGGGCTGCTGAATTGTGGCAAGACATTGCTGCCCGGCTAGGGAACCTAGTCGTAAAGGTACGTCATGTAGATGCCCAAGTACCCATGAGCCGGGACACTGAGGAACATCGAAACAATCCGCAAGTGGATCAGGCTGCTAAAATTTTCCAGACAGACTTGGACTGGGAACATAAAGGTGAACTATTCTTAGCTCGGTGGGCCCACGACACTTCAGGTCATCAAGGAAGGGATGCAACCTATAAATGGGCCCGTGACCGAGGGGTGGATTTAACCATGGATGCTATTGCGCAGGTTATCCACGACTGAGAAACATGCGCCGAAATCAAGCAAGCTAAACGGTTAAAACCTTTGTGGTATGGTGGACGATGGCTGAAATATGAATATGGGGAGGCTTGGCAAATTGACTACATCACACTCCCTCAAACTCGCCAGGGTAAGCGCTATGTGCTTACAATGGTGGAAGCAAGCACCGGATGGTTGGAAACCTATGCCGTACCCCATGCCACTGCCCGGAATACCATCCTGGGCCTTGAAAAGCAAGTCTTGTGGCGACATGGCACTCCAGAAAGAATTGAGTCAGACAATGGAACTCATTTTAAAAACAATCTCATAATTGGGCCAAAGAACATGGCATTGAATGGATATATCATATCCCCTATCATGCACCAGCTTCTGGGAAGATTGAGCGATATAATGGACTGTTAAAAACCACCCTAAAAGCAATAGGGGGTGGAACCTTTAAAAATTGGGACAAGCATTTAGAGCAAGCTACCTGGTTAGTTAACACCAGGGGATCCATCAATCGAGCTGGTCCTGCTCAATCAGACCTTTTACATACAGTAGAAGGGGACAAAGTCCCTGTGGTGCATGAAAGGAATTTGTTAGGGAAAACTGTTTGGGTTTCTCCTGCTTCAGGCAAAAGCAAACCCATTCGTGGGTCTGTTTTTGCTCAAGGACCTGGATGTACTTGGTGGGTGATGCTGAAGGATGGAGAAGTTCAATGTGTACCCCAAGGGAATTTAACCCTTGGTGAGAATACTCAATTCTGAGCTGTATGATGCTGATCACTACATAATACTAACAGTGTTCAATAAGTGTTTTTCAGGATAACACAGTGGTAATGAAACCTGAGCTAGCTTCATCAAGTGGCCTCCAGCAAGCTCTTCAAGATGAACATGCTACCCACGGGCATGAACCACAATGAATTTTGTACCATCTTTCCTGCCCTGAGATGAGATCCTGCAATCATGAACCAAATGGACTTAAACTTTTGTATATAAAGATAGTCGTAGATGAGTGACCTGCATGTATCCATATATATATATCTTCTGTGTGTATAGATTTGATAGATAAAAGTAATAGTACTCTAAGCAAGATGCAAATGGTATGGAATAAGGGGTGGAATGTCCTGGTTTGAGGTAAAACAGGACCAATTTTGTTCAGTAACTTTGCTTCTTAGCTGGGCCTCTTCTAACTACTGAAATTAACAGCATATTGTGCAGACAATGTTCACTCTCTCAGAGTGATAAGACCGATGTTTATAGCTGATGCCCAGGCATGGTATGCAGAGAGGCTCTTGCTTATACTTATTGCTATAACAACCAAGGCCAACCAACTTTGTTATTTGCCCCTTTGGAGGGTTGGAAGCGGAAAAGCGTAATGGGGTCCCAGCTGCGGGAAGGAGCAGACAGGACAGGTGACCCCAAACTGACCAACAGGGTATTCCATCCCATCTGCCTCATGCTCAGTATAAAAGCTGAGGGATCAAAGGGTCTGCGCCTTCTTCCTTCAATGGCTGACATCTGAGGAGGACTCTGTCTGTTCGTCTGCCTTTGGTCCTGATCCTGAATCCAGATCCGGAATCCAGTTCCCGTCAGTCACTGAGTCCAGCCTGGGACTTCCCCAGTGCCAGCCGGTGTCGTGATTGTCATCCTGGGAGCTTGATCTGGTTTTGTATATTTCTCATTATTTCTTTTTATTGCTAATATTTCATTGAAGTAGTTTAGATCCTTCTAAACTCGTAAGTCTCTTTTTCCTCCTCTACCTCTCTCTTTGAAGAGGGGTAGAGGGGAGCATCTGTCAGTCCCATCTGGGGTCCCCTATGTCCCCAGTGGCTGATTTGGCCCAAACCATGACAATATGTTTGTATTTTTATTTATTGAAAATGTTGTTGAATTGAAACATATCTGAAACAGATTTGATTGGTTAACTAAATGCTTGCTATTACTTTTTAATATTTGCTATATATTATTTTTTTAAAATAATTTATCTTTTGAGAAATTAATCCCAAAATATTCTGGAGCAAGTTTTTAATTTCCCGGCTATTTTTCAGATAATGCCAACATACAGGGTGAAATGCTCTCATTTTCTCTGAAAATCATAAGTTATTTATTGAGGCAGTCTTGATTTAGAGTAGCTAAAGCCCTAAATTTGAAAACAATAAACCACTTTTTTACAGTGGTGAATAGCTTTGACAATGTTCAGGTTTTAATTTATCGTTAAATCAAACTTTGCATCTACCTCAGAGAGCAGCTGGAAGTCTCTTTGATGGAGGAGCAAAACCAAGGGAATTAAGTAACCATAGTATCTCAGTTCAGTTCTTCAAGGCATCCTGTGGTGGGTTAACCTTGGCTGGATACCAGGTGCCCACCAAGCCACTCTATCACTCCCACTCCTCAAATGGACAGGGGAGAGAAAATACGGCGAATGGCTTGTGGGTCGAGAGGAGGACAGGGAAATCACTCACCAATTAATGTCACAGGCAAAACAGGCTCAGCTTGGGGAAATGAATTTCATTTATTGCCAATCAAAATCAGAGTAGGATAATAAGAAACAAGAACAAATCTAGACACACCTTCACCCCACCCCTCCTTCTCCCTGGGCTCAAATTCACTCCGATTTTCTCTATGTCCTCCCCCCTGAGCTGCGCAGGCAGATGAGGAATGGGGATTGCAGCCAGTTCATCACACGTTGTCTCTGCTAATCCTTCCTCCTCAGGGTGAGGACTCCTCACACTCTTCCCCTGCTCCAGCATGGGGTCCCTCCTAGGGGAGACAGTCTGCCACAAACATCTCCAACATGAGTCCTTCCCATGGGCTGCAGTTCTTCATAGAATCATAGAATGGTTTAGGTTGGAAGGGACCTTGAAGATCATCGAGTTCCAACCCCCCTGCCATAGGCAGGGACACCTCCCACTAGACCAGGTTGCCCAAGGCCACGTCCAGCCTGGCCTTAAACACCTCCAGGGATGGGGCATCCACAACTTCTCTGGGCAACCTGTTCCAGTGCCTTACCACTCTTAAAGTGAAAAACTTCTTCCTAATGTTTAATCTAAACCTGCCCTCTTCCAGCTTAAAGCCATTCCCCCTCATCCTATCACTACATGCCCTAGTAAAAAGTCCTTCCCCAGCTCTCCTGTAGGCCCCCTTTAGGTACTGGAAGGCCGCAATAAGATCTCCCCGGAGCCTTCTCTTCCCCAGGCTGAACAGCCCCAACTCTCTCAGCCTCTCCTCATAGGAGAGGTGCTCCAGCCCTCGGATCATCTTTGTGGCCCTCCTCTGGACCCACTCCAACAGGTCCATGTCCTTCTTATGTTGGGGACTCCAGAGCTGGATGCAGTACTCCAGGTGGGGTCTCACGAGAGCGGAGTAGAGGGGCAGAATCACCTCCCTTGACCTGCTGGCCACACTTCTTTTGATGCAGCCCAGGATACGGTTGGCCTTCTGGGCTGCGATCGCACATTGCTGGCTCATGTGGAGCTTCTCATCAATCAGCACCCCCAGGTCCTTCTCCTCAGGGCTGCTCTCGATTCATTCTCCACTCAGCCTGTATTTGTGCTTGGGATTTCCCCGACACAGATGTAGGACCTTGCACTTGGCCTTGTTGAACTGCATGAGGTTGGCATGGGCCCACCTCTCCAGCCTGCCCAGGTCCCTCTGGATGGCATCCCTCCCCTCCAGTGTGTCTACCTCGCCACACAGCTTGGTATCATCGGCAAAATTGCTGAGGGTGCACTCAATCCCACTGTCCATGTTGCTGACAAAGATGTTGAACAGCACCCGTCCCAGTACCGACCCCTGAGGAACACCATTCATCACTGGTCTCCACTTGGACATTGCGCCGTTGACCGCAACTCTTTGAGCGCGACCGTCCTCTGGCCAGTCCCTTATCCACTGAGTGGTCCATCTATCGAATCCATGTCTCTCCAATTTAGAGACCAGGATATCGTGCAGGATAGTGTCAAATGCTTTGCACAAGTCCAGGTAGGTGACATCAGTTGCTCTTCCCTTGTCCACTGCCGCTGTAACCCCCTCTTAGAAGGCCACCAAATTTGTCAGGCATGACTTGCCCTTGGTGAAGGCATGTTGGCTGTCACCAATCACCTCCTTATTTTCTGTGTGCCTCAGCAGAATTTCCAGGAGGATCTGCTCCATGATCTTGCCAGGCACAGAGGTGAGACTGACTGGCCTGTAGTTCCCCGGGTCTTCCTTGTTTCCTTTTTTGAAAATGGGGGTTATGTTTCCCCTTTTCCAGTTGGCAGGAACGTCACCAGACTGCCACGACTTCTCAAATATGATGGATAGTGGCTTAGCAACTTCATCGGCCAGTTCCCTCAGGACCCGCAGATGTATCTCATCAGGTCCCATGGACTTGTGTACCTTCAGGTTCCTCAGGTGGTCTCGTACTTGATCTTCACCTACAGTGGGCATTTCTTCATTTTCCCACTCCTTGCCTTTGCCTTCTGCCTCATGGGTAGCGTGGCTGCAGTCTTTGCCAGAGAAGACTGAGGCAAAGAAGTCATTGAGTACCTCAGCTTTGTCTCTATCCCAGGTGACCAGATCTTCCTTTTCCTTCTGGAGAGGGCCCACATCTTCCCTAGTCTTTCTTTTCTCACTGACATACTTACTTATAGAAGGATTTTTTGTTTGTCTTGATGTCCCTGGCTAGATTTAATTCAATCTGGGCTTTAGCTTGCCTAACCTGATCCCTGGCTGCTCGAACAATTTCTCTGTATTCCTCCCAGGCTACCCACCCCTGTTTCCACTCCCTATAGGCTTCCTTTTTACTTTTGATCATGTCCAGGAGCTCCTTGTTCAGCCATGCAGGCCTCCTGGCTTTTCTGCCTGCCTTCTTCTTTGTAGAGATGCATCGGTCCTGGGCTTGGAGGAGGTGGTCCTTGAATATTAACCAACTTTCTTGGGCCCTTCTTCCCTCCAGTGCTTCATCCCATGGCACCATACCAAGCAGATTCTTCAAGAGGCCAAAGTCAGCTCTCCTAAAGTCCAGCGTGGTCAGTTTGCTGCGCACCTTCCTCGCTGCCTTGAGAATCTTGAACTCCACCATTTCATGGTCATTGCATCCCAGGCTACCCTTAAGCTTGACACTGCCTACCAGCCCTTCCTTGTTGGTAAAGACAAGGTCCAGCATAGCTCCTCTCCTCGTTGGATCCTCTACTGCTTGGAGAAGGAAGTTGTTGTCAGTGCAAGCCAAGAACCTCCTGGATTGCCTATGCCCAGCTGTGTTACCCTTCCAACAGATGTCGGGGTGGTTGAAGTCACCCATGAGGACCAGGGCCTGTGAACGCGATGCCACCCCTATCTGTCTATAGAGGGCCTCATCTGCTCAGTCTTCCTGGTCAGGTGGTCTGTAGCAGACCCCCACTGTAATGTCCCCTGCTCCTGATTTCCCTTTAATCCTGACCCATAAGCTCTCAGTCAGCTCTTCATCCATCCCTAGGCCGAGCTCCATGCACTCCAGCTAGTCGTTGATGTATAAGGCAACACCAGCTCCTCGTTTCCCCTGCCTGTTTTTCCTGAAGAGCCTGTAACCTTCCATGCCAACACTCCAGTCGTAGGAGTCATCCCACCATGTTTCCGTGATGCCAATGAGACCGTAGCCTTGGAGGTGTGCACACATCTCTAACTCTTCTTGTTTGTTCCCCATGCTACGTGCATTTGCATAGAGGCATTTCAGCCATGTCTTCATTGAGGCTTACTTGGCTGGAGCAGTTGTAATTACTTTGCACTGCTCTCCAAGCGGCATTCCTTTGCAATGTATTAACGGTGCCTCCCCATTGGCTCCTGTTGCCCCAAGAGCTCCTGGCTCATCTACGTAAGACTTTAAGCATGCTGCAGTGTAGCCAGTACATCTCGGAGAAAATGGCTGCAGGCCCTTGCTAGCACCCCAGTCCTCTTTCCTTGGTGCATTGTCCCTTGGCTTGTCACAGGCAAGCCCGATAATACCCCCTTCCCCAATCAAGTCTAGTTTAAAGCCCTGTCAATGAGCCCCACTAACTCTTGGGCAAAGACCCTTCTCCCCCTTTGAGTGAGACAACCCCCGTCTGTTGCCAGCAGGCCTGGTGCTGTATAGGCCATTCTATTGTCAAAAAACCCAAAGTTGTGGCGGTGACACCAGCCACGGAGCCATGTATTCACGGACTGAGCTCATCTGTGTCTTTCAATGTCATTGCCCCTGACTGGAAGTAGGGAAGAAAAAATAACCTGTGCTCTGGAGACCCGTACTAGCTGTCCCAAGGCCCTGATATCTCTTTTAATCATCCTCACACTCTGATTTGTACTTTCATCGCCCCCCACATGGAAAAGAAGCAGTGGGCAGTAATCTGAGGGCCGCACCATGCTAGGGAGTTTCTTCGTGATGTCCCTAACCTGAGCCCTAGGGAGGCAGCAGACTTCCCTAAGAGTGGGGTCTGCCCTACATATTGGACCCTCTGTCCCCCTCAGAACTGAGTCACCCACGACTATAACCCTCCTTTTCTTCCTCGTAGAGGTAGTCATAATATAGAGGGTTAGGCCTTTTCGGTCCTGGCAACTCCTCTGGTGTATTTGGACCATCAGCCTCATTGTCCTTTGGCTAGTCTACCATGCCCAGGGCCTCATACCTGTTGTAGAGAGGCACCTGGAGAGGGGAGGTGGGCAAGGAGAGGGTTCGCTTGCCGCCCCTAGCACAGACTTGCTTCCATTCACCGTTTTCTGATAGCTCATTAGAACTGATGAGGAGTTTTGCAGTGAAACAGGTTTTAAAAAATTCATCAGTTCATCAAAAGAGAAACCTCTCTGTGAAAGAATTGTTCTTTGACAGATTTATGAAGTAAAAATGAAAGGGAAAAAACCTTCCTTGATATTGAATACCATTTTCTAAGCAATGTATGCTCTTATGATATCAAAATTACTTTTTCTTTGAAAATGTAAGATATAATTTTAAAATGTTTAGTCTCTTTCAAATATTGGTAAAGATTATTGACAATATTTAAAAAAAAATCAACTCTATACATGGTTTATAAATTTTTGACATATGACCCTGGTTTTAAGAAACCATGAAGATTTTACAGTGGTAGAAAAGATTTTTCCATTTTTACTTTAGTGAACAGTCATTTCCTAGCTGTCTCTTCTTAAGATACTTCAAAAATCTAAAACAGTTTTGTACAAATTCTATTGTTGTACAAAGGAAGTTCTATGTTGGCATTACTTCTTCTCTTTCATGGGGCTTTCATTAGCAGAGAACTTGGCCTCTTATTCTGGCCCTACATCAAAGGAAGTCCAGCACTCGCATCTAAGGGTGCAAATTTCTGAGGAGTAACTTATTCCGCAGCTTGACTAGGGATTTAGTTGTCTAAATGAAGTTACCTGACCCTGAAAAATCGAGGCTCAGATCTTGATCAACTATTTGAATCATTACTTTCACTGGTATTTACCTCACAGTTTACTTTCCTCCTAGTTATTAAAAAATAATAATAAAAGAACCTCAAATGTATCAAGAATAAAAGTCCTACAGCAAGAGTTGTAATGGCAGTGAACTAGCAGTGACTGTAGTAAACTCTCTTCTTTCCTAAACTTTAATTATCATGCTCCTCACCTTCCAATTGACTATATGTGCTCAAAAGGAGTAATATGAATAGATCTTTAAGAACAGACCCAGGATAAGACTTTGCCTAGTATGTGACACAGATCTTTTACTTGAGCCAAACTATGGTGAATGGGTTGTTTTAGTATTATGTCTGTGGTGACCATAGGGTGAGATATATGGTTAAAAAATAAAAAATAATTAAAAAAGGCATACGCCAAGTAACAGAGAAATGATTCATGATTCATGAAACAAAGAAAAAATTTAAAAATTGTTTTGCTTTACTCTTTTCCGATTTAAAGCCACTAATGAAAGTTATATATTTCCTATTTACTGAAAAGTATTCCTTCTGACTCAAGGTTTCAGTCAATCATGATTTCTGTTTAGTAGAGGCAGTCCACTGCAGTAGGTGTATCATTGTAGCTTGACTTTTTTTTCCAAATGTGGAAATGTCATATTTAATGACACAACAAAGCCAGAAATGCTGAATGAGTTGAAGTAAAAATGAGGCATTCAGTTGATTAATTAAAGGGTAGGCTAAATGTGTCTATATAAAATCACACCTTTTTATGGTTCTGTCTTCTGTGTTCTGAGCACAGGCTTGCATGTGTGTACTTTGTCTGAGAAGAGAAGAAAATCACGAGAAGAGTATATTGTTTAGTCACAGTAAACCCAAAGTTTTTCATGGTCTCTTTCTCCTACTGGCTTATTTGTTCCTGGTTTTAGCAGCTTGAAGTGACATTTCAATAATCATTGGTGTTTTGAAACAGTGTCCTGATGTAATTTAATTAAAGACTGGGCAATCTTTTCTCTCTTTGCTGGTTTTTATCTCAATTTCTTAGCCATAGCACCCTCCCATGAGGGGAAAAAAATGAAACATGTTTGATACCTGTAGAAGATGGAAAGAACTTGCCAAGGAGATGCTGTGTGCACTTGCTGGAATTTTTAGTGGCTTTGGGAGGAAAGAGTGTAACCCAATCAAAGGTAAACACAATAATGGTAACAGTTTTCCCTGTCTGCTGTCACTAAGGTATTGATTCTGTACTACCAGGCGTGTTTGAAGTCACCTATGAGCATTCAGGAAGGAAAAAAAAACAACCCACAATTATTGACAGCTTTCACCAGGCATACAGTCCGTGGTGGCAAATACATGAAGATGTGGTCTTTCTCTGTTATTTGGGTGTCAGACAGTAACCTGACACAGGAGCCAGTACAGCTGCCTTCATTTAATGTCCTTCAAATTTCATGAAATGTGATAAATAATTAAGGATCTGTGTTAGCCTAAAAAAATTAACCCTTTCCATACATATTTCCATTGTCTTTTTCATCCAAAACTACAATGAATTTCAACCTTTGCAATAAATGTATTACACCAGCATTTGTACAAGCACTTCTAATGTCTTTTGAGAGAAAGTATTGTTCAAAAAGACAAGGGTTGACAAGGGTCTCTCCCAAGGCTAAATTATATGCAAGATAACTTTCTTGTTCAGAGTTCATCTTACCGAGGAGCCTAGGAGTTCTGAAAGTACTTGACATGTTTATGTTAATAAAGTTCTTTTTACTGCTCCTATTATACACCTAGCATACATCTAAAATTTTACATTTCTCAGAAAATGTTTTGTCAGGAGATCTGGATAATTTATTTATGAACTACTTTCTACAGAGGAGTTAAATCTAACTGATATGCCCTGCCTCTCAGGATGCCATTAACTCTGTGACACTTCACAGCTTTTGTTAATCAAAATTGCTTTAGCTGACTTTTACTAAAACAGAGGCAAATACAGCCTTCCTTGTCAGTCAGTACAAGCTCAGGGTACACATATTTACATTTTCTTGTGTTGAAGCTAATATAGAAACTCCATATATTTAGAAATTTCATATCTTTAAATTTCTGTCTTACTTTTTCTAGTGTATTCCAGCTACAGTTTGTCTCTCAGTCAGACTTGGAAGCTTTTCTGTATATCTGTTAATTTCAAAACACAGAAAAGTAGCACTCAACTTGATTTCCACTGTTGTCTTGTTCTATGCTATTTCCAAAATAGTAGCACCTAAAAGAGTAACAAATCTCCATGAAATACAAAAATGTAGGAGTTAATTAAAACTTGATGCTCTGGAAGTGAAATCTGGCTACTGTGGAAAATATTGCATTGCCTCCTTGCTTTCCTGATTCTGTTAGCTGTGTCTTGACAGCATGTTCGCCATTGTCTAGACACTTAAATTGCATTCTGGCAACACTCAAATCTCTATTGTAATCCAGACAAAGTCCCTTTTACTAGGCAACCACATGTTAAAAAAAAATAATCTTCTGTGCACTGCTTTGACATTTCATGTTCCAATAAGTAAACTAAAATTAAATGGTTCCCAAAATTAAATATCTCCATTTGTGCAATCATATGTAAATACTCATTAACCAGGAAAGGCAAACCAATGCAGTTCAAGGCTAGGTTCTGCATAGAGCTTGTTCCTGACTTCAGTTGATGCTCATATAGGAGAATAAGCTAGGAAAGAGCCAACCTCCCTAGTGTTTACAAATTGTCAAGAAAAGGAATTTCATTCATCCCATCAAGCTTCAAGTATTTTTCAAAGCTAGACTTGGTCTGACTTTTAAATCTACATTCAAATATTCATGGCTTGTTCCAAATTGTATTCAGTTTATGTTCTTGGACTATATAACTTATTATAGCGTTAAAGCTCACAAATTAGTTTTACAGCCATTCTAAGAGTCAACACTACAGACACCAACTACACAGGATTATACAGTTACAAAATATGCTTGTAGTTACTGAGGGAACATATTTTTTAATTAAAGTAAATTGCTCAAAATGCCAGTATGAGAGAGCCAGTTATGGGCTTTTAGAACCCACTGAGATCTCTCTTGTTATCTGTCATCTCACCTGCATCACTTTTTGTTTTCCTTCTATCCAAATGTACAGCAGTTCCAGCATTCAGGCTCTCCTCCTCAACTTTCTTTAACTGATGGAGTTGAAGCGGTCACAGCTCACTCTGCTGCTTCCTCCCAGTGGAGGCAGCCTCACAAGCCTCCTGACTCTAGTCTCAGGCTTCTGTTATGGTCTCCCTTCCAAAGCCATAGATAAGAAAAGAGGTATTCATTGTCTCTCAGAAATATGCAGTTATGAAAATAGGACTATTTTACTCTAATGTGTAAATCAGGAAAATATGCTTTTCGCTCCTCCAAACTGAAACAAGGAGTAATGTGGGAAAATAACAGAAGATTGGTGAGGAGGATTGTAAACACGCTCAAGTGATCTGCAACTGAGGTGTCAAAAAACACATATATCACACTAATAATTGTTTAGTCTTTTGTGCTTGACAAGTAGAACATCTGTGCTTAGATAACATAGGCCTGTGATAGACTCAGAGGCACCCTATCAAACATGCTTGAGATTCCTGCCCTGCTGTCGGAAAGATCAAAGTACAGTGGTAAACTATGTCTGACTGAATCCCTGATATATAGGCAAGAACAGCAGGTTCGAAAACACTCTCTAGCAAGGACCGAGCTCCGTGGTGCCTGCATTCCTGCTTGCGTGCCTCTGCCCGGGTGCTGCTTCAGAGATCCCCTGGTTCACAAGGTGTTGAGATTAAATTTACTCTTTGCATTTCATCCATGGTTTTGTGGTTGTTCCTGTGTCCTGCCTGTGTCAGCTCACATGAAGATAGATATACTTTTAAGTGTAAATAAATGAGCGCTATTTTTTTCCAATGTAAACAAACTACTACTAATCAGAGAACAAATGCAAGTTTTAGCAGTTCCTGCTCCTACAGTGCAAATGCTGCCAGCCCCAGGGTAGCTCCTGTGCAGCTCACTGTCCCCCAGGGCCCCAGTGACTTTTTTGCAGAGTTGCTGCCCAGGCAGGCAGTGTTCAGCCTGGGCTGCTGCCCGGAGCTCTGCCTTCTCAGGGGCAGGGCTCTGCATTTGTCCAGGCTGAACTGCACAAGGCCCATTCATCCAGCCTGCCTCAGTCCCTCTGGATGGCAGCCCTGCTCTCTCAGTTCCCCCAGTTTGGTGTCACCTGCCAGCCTGAGGAGCAAGTGTTCCCTCACCTCCCCCTGGCCATTGAGAAAGATGTTAAACAAGACACATCATGGTATAGACCCCTACATGTTACCAGTTTTTAGGCAGAGTCCAAGCACATATACCACTACTCCCTGAGACCAACCATCCAACCAGGTTTTTGTCTATCTGGTTGGCCTTCCATCCAGATCGTGGCATTCAATATTGTGGAAAGTAAGTGTCAAAAGCCTGGCTAAAGTAAAGGTAGATGATATCCTCTACTCTCTCCTTGTCCCAAAATCCAGTCATTTTATCATAGAAAGCAATCAATTTAGTCAGACATGATTTAGGCTTGGTAAATTCATGGTAACTGTTCCAAATCACTTCCTTCTTCCTCATGAACCCAGAAATGTGTCTCTGACCTCTGTCCTCCATGTGTCTTATACGTAGTCTGTTCTTGCAGTAGGTGCTGATCTCTGTCAAGACAGGTCTCTAAGCCAGAATGACTACATGAATTCAGAATTCTTCTCATAAAAGCAACTGTTACATAGAGATTAATGGCAGCCTTTCAATGGAAGCTACAGGTTCTCGGCACCTCTTAAAAACGGAGTTAAAGTGGTTTTTCTGTGTCTATGCACACAGCCTCCAGGCAAGCTGGGAATGAATCCAAGATCTCTTCAGGATTCGTATTCCCAGTATAGGACAGTAATTTCTCTCTGTATCATAATGCAACATGAACTTGTGTGTTGCAACTAGTTGCAAAAATGCTAATGCACCCAGATGTAACAAGTAGAGGTGTGGAACCAAGGAGTGTGTTCAGTGTCACCAAACTGAAAATTATCTGTCAGTAAACTGAAATCATAGGGCATCTCAGATAATAAAAGACAAATATAGCCAGAGCTAGCTCCTTTGACAGGCTAATTAGACTGTGCTGAACAGGCTACACAGACTCTCCTGAGTATTCTCTGTCTCCTACCATATGTCAGAACTGTTATCCTCTAGACCATGATCTGCTACTATTCACAGGACACCAGTTCTCCCCACCACCAGCCAGGCACCAGCAGCTTTATGTGTGCCATTGCCAGTATGAGAGCCAGAGGTGTATTTTCAGCATTGTTCCATAGTGCCAGTCACGAACTTTTGATACCTGCTACCACTTATGGTTAGAAGAACAGTTATGAGATATTTATTAAGAATGCATTGTTGACATCTCTCATTCCTTTTACTGTGAGAAAGTAAGATTTTTACTTAAGAGAAAGTAAGATTTTAGCACTTTATACAATGTACAATTTGTACAATTTGTACATGAGGACTTGTACAAATCTGGAATTTGTACAATGTACATTTTTACATTCTTTTGAGTTAAAACTCAAAACTCAGAAAGCAATTAAAGAAGAATCTACGTGTCTTTATTATGTTAAAATGAGGATTTTAGATTATGCTAATAATAATTAAAATTTCCATGTGAGTTTCTATTAAATGAAATAATGGCCTGTGTCTGTTTCCCAAGAAAACATCTGGGGTCCGATTACAAAATGTGGAGCTCATTGCTCCCATGTTGATTTTAATAGCTTTGTTCAAGTTTGGATTTGAACTCAGTGCCTCCTGTGTTCATACCGCCTGTGGGGACAAAAGTCAGATCTGAGACTCTACCTAACCTCTCTAGCTAGTGAGAGATTTGAATCAGTCCAGATTCATGGCACAGGTTGAAGGGCTGGTACCAAAAGACCATATAAATGTCAAAGAAACAACCATGCACTGGGAAGGTTTTAATAGATATTAGATAGTCACAAAAATATAGGATAACAGAAAATCAACTTAGCTGTTTTACAAACCATTCATGTATGACATTTTCTTTCCATATAAAATTAGATTAGCAGAATCTCAATGATTTAGTTTAGTTAAGAGAGGAAAATGAGATCAGAGACAAGCAGAATGATGAAGAAATTAGACCATGAACTGTAAAAGGAAGCATTCTATGGAATTTAGTTCAAAATTTAAATTACAGCCAAACAGAATCTTTTCAAACAACTCTATAAAGTTGCCAGACTCTAGAAGCATTTCAGATGAAAAAATAAACACTAGGAATCAGACTTGTAGTATATTGATTTTATCAGCGATGATACACTTATCAACCATAAATATAAAATATCATTCTTCAGAGAACAAACTTTGAGCTAACTGAAAGGAATAAGGAAGAAACACTTTATGAGCTTATTGACATACTTTTCCCGTGCTAAGTACTTCTTTCAAATGTCTGAAGCATCTACTACTAAACAGTATTGAAGATCTTACATTACCTTATTAAATTAACATCTGCAGTGGCAATTCCTAATTCCTGTAATGATCTCAACACGCTGGCACCGAGCATGGACATGCCAAACAGTATTGGTATTTGTCAAACACTATGTCAAACAGTATTGCAGAAGTAGACAGACAGAAACTGTATATATCTAGATATAAAACAGTTGCTTTAATAATCTATTATTACAATTGCACAGTAATTTATTAGTAAAAGCTGTAAAGGTGGAATCATTAAAGCATGAACATGCCTGTACAGCAAAAATAAGGCTGTATGCTAGTAATCAGTACTGTGTGCAGAGCACAGAGCAAGAAAGGCAGCACAGCAACAACAAAACTATTTAACATAACACTGAATCAGTCAGGCTGGATGAAACAGGGTCTGGAAAAATAGGAGGTCAAATTGATGTAGGGCATCCTGACCTAAGAAGTTAGCTTATGTTCGTATTGTCAATGATAGCCTTAGTTAACTAATAATGAACAGAAAAATGTGTTGTTTGAAGTCCCTCTAGTCTTAATTAACTAGTAATGAACAGAACGCTGTGTTGTTTGAAGTTCCTATTCACTAGACCTTAACATCTGGGATTGATTGTATATAGGATGAATTATATGACAACCTGGCAAGAGAAGAATCCAGTTGGCCAACTTGGCAACAGAACTTACTTTCAAGGTATCCTGAAGTGAACTGCCTTCATTATAATACTAAAAAACACACCCACAGTTTCAAGAAGACCCTTGCCCAGGTGAAGACCCTTCCCCCGAGCATGTGTGATCATTAAAAGAATGACATAGCAGATATTATAATTATATATAAATTACTAACCAATCATTGTAACTGGGAGTGTATTACCTTGTAACTTTTGTGTATAAATATAGCAAGAAGACCAGCATGGGGAGTGTTTGATTTGTGGAAAATCCACTGAGCACCCAGGCCTGTATAAATACAATATCTCTCCTGAGCGTGTGAGATCGGTTAATTGCACGCCGGGCACGAATCTGCTTTTCGGACATCAAAATGGGACACAGCAAGCAGAGAAGGCTGTGGAAGTACTGTCTACTGAGCATCTGACAGTTATTTAATGCTTCAAAATAGATGTTCACAGATCTGAGAATCAAAGTAGTTTAAACAAAAGTGTATAGAAAGCATGTAAGCTGAAGCTGTTAGAAATTGCATATTGTGATTGTAACTAAACGGGACAATTAAAATGTGTATAGTAGCCCTAAGCCATAAACTTGTCATGCTGTAAAATGCAACAGAAAATTACATAGATTTTAAAGTGTGACTCTGTCCTGAAAAAAAGGAACTGTAAACAAGTCATCTCTGATTTAACTGAACTGTGATATTCTGGTAATGCGTTTTTTGGAGGGATGGGGCTGATTGTTGTGTTTTTTTCATTTACACACAGTGTTTTGAAGCAAGTGTAGTTTTAATTCTGTAAATATCTGGGCTCTACACTGGCATATTGCACGTCAACAGCAAAGTCAATTACTTTGGTAAATGTAGGACAAATTTATTCATAATGGTTGCACAGTTGCCTGTGGGTAGTAGGAATGATGATGAAGGAAAATGAAGATGCTAAGACAATAGAGGAATAACCAAGATAAAAGTTCAAGTATAATTAGGTTCTGAACAATTTTCATATTCAGGCTGTTTTTATGCAGCATCTCCGAAATGAATAACTTTTTAAGGCACTCTCGTTGCTCTCTCAGACTAAGATATTATTGCCTACAACTGCATTTTGCAAGTGATTTTCAACAAAAGTTTATTGTATAAATTTTAAAGTATGAAAAAATATTTTTCCAGCTGGGGTTTCTGACCTCTCTGCTACAGTAGTCAAAGATATACATCAAATTAATCCCGGACAGAATATCCTTTCTTTCAAGAAAAAACAGATTATATTTTTCCATGAATACCCCAATATTTTTCAGAAACTGGCATCTGCAAGTTGTAGCAATGTATTTATTGATTTCTATTGATTTTATCAATACCCATGATAAAATTTTCCCAGTCATGCTTCATTTCTCAGAAGGTTCCCAATTTTCAGCAACTGTCTTTGTGCATGAAAAGTCTGTTGAAGGCTTTGTATTTACATGAAAATGAAAAATTTACATATTTATTGCTTGTGATTTGTGTGCTAGCTGAACCATAAGCAATGTTCATAGAACTGTGAAATGTGGAATAGAAGAGGAGCAATTCATGTGTCTGTGAATGGGACCAAAAGAGCAACGAACAAGTATAAAGAGATTAACAACTGAATATTGTTCTGAAGAGGAAAGAATGAGTATGTATGTAGAAAGATTATCAGGGAAACAGTGTAATGCAGTCTTTCATATTTCTGAGGTGCTCATCACAATGTCACCTAATTACTATATATATCAGATCATTTATCTCCCTGGATTTCATCTCTTCATGATTCTACATTATTTCTTCATCTAGAATTCCTGAATAAAACAGAAGTAGTTAAATTTATAAGGATATTTATAATATCAAAATTCTCCTTTTATCAGGAAATGGTGTTTTAACTGTGTGTCCTGGTTTAGTCTGGGATATAGCCGAATTTCTAACTGGCAGCTGGTGTGGTGCTGTGTTTTGGATTTGGGATGGGAATGGTGTAGGTAGCGCACTGGTGTTTTTGGTTGTTGCTAAGCAGTGAAGGCCTTTTCTGCTTCTCATACCGCCCCGCCAGTGAGTAGGCTGGGAGCGCACAAAAAATTGGGAGGAGACACAGTTGAGGCAGCTGACCCCGACTGACCAAAGGGATATTCATAGAATCATAGAATCATAGAGTCATAGAATTGCTGAGGTTGGAAGGGACCTTTAAGATCATCAAGTTCAACCATTAACCTACCCTGACAAAACCCACTTCTAAACCATGTCCCTAAGTACCACATCTACCCTTTTTTTAAACACCTCCAGAGATGGTGAATCCACCACCTCCCTGGGCAGCCTATTCCAATGTTTAATAACCCTTTCAGTGAAAAAATGTTTCCTAATATCCAGTCTAACCCCCCCCTGACATAACTTAAACCCATTTCCTCTTGTCCTATCACTTGTCACCAGGGAGAAGAGGTCAGCCCCCACCTCTCTACAACCTCCTTTCAGGTAGTTGTAGAGGGTGATAAGGTCTCCCCTCAGCCTCCTCTTCTCCAGGCTAAACAACCCCAGTTCCCTCAGTTGTTCCTCATAAGATTTGTCCTCCAGACCCCTCACCAGCCTTGTAGCCCTTCTCTGGATATGCTCCAACACCTCAATGTCCTTCTTGTAGTGAGGGGCCCAAAACTGAACACAGTACTCGAGGTGGGGTCTCACCAGTGCCGAGTACAGGGGGATGATCACTTCTCTAGCCCTGCTGGCTACACTATTCCTGATACAGGCCAGGATGCTGTTGGCCTTCTTGGCCACCTGGGCACACTGCTGGCTCATATTCAGCCGGCTGTCCACCAACACCCCCAGGTCCTTTTCTGCCAGGCAGCTTTCGAGCCATTCCGCCCCAATCCTGTAGCGCTGCATGGGGTTGTTGTGACCCAAATGCAGGACGTGGCACTTGGCCTTGTTGAACCTCATACCACTGGCCTCAGCCCATCGGTCCAGTCTGTCTAGATCCCTCTGCAGGGCCATCCTACCCTCAAGCAGATCAACACGCCCACCTAGTTTAGTGTCATCTGCGAACTTACTGAGGGTGCACTCGATCCCCTCATCCAGATCATTGATAAAGATATTAAAGAGAACCAGCCCCAGCACCGAGCCCTGGGGGACACCACTTGTGACCGGACACCAGCTGGATTTAACTCCATTTACCACCACTCTCTGGGCACGGCCATTCAGCCAGTTTTTTACCCAGCGAAGAGTCCACCTGTCTAGGCCATGAGCAGCCAGTTTCTCCAGGAGAATGCTGTGGGAGACGGTGTCAAAAGCTTTGCAAAAATCCAGGTAGATAACATCCACAGCTTTTCCCTCATCCACCAAGTGAGTCACCTTATCATAGAAGGAGATCAGGTTGGTCAGGCATGACCTGCCTTTCACAAACCCATGCTGACTGGGCCTGATCACCCTGTTCTCCTGCATGTGCCGTGTAATGGCACTGAGGATGATCTGTTCCATAACGTTCCCAGGCACCGAGGTCAGACTGACTGGCCTGTAGTTCCCTGGATCCTCCTTCCGGCCCTTCTTGTGGATGGGTGTCACATTTGCCAACCTCCAGTCAGCTGGGACCTGCCCGGTTAGCCAGGACTGCTCATAAATGATGCAAAGTGGCCTGGTGAGCACTTCCGCTTAGCTCCTTCAGTGCCCTTGGGTGGATCCCATCTGGCCCCATAGGTTTGTGCACCTCCAGGTGCTGAAGCAGGTCCCTCACCATTTCCCTTCGGATTACAGGGGCATCATTCTGCTCCCCATCCCCGTCTTCTAGCTCAGGGGTCTGGGTACTCAGGGAACAACTGGTCCTACTGCTGAAGACTGAGGCAAAGGCGGCATTAAGTACCTCAGCCTTTTCCTCATCCTTGGTCACTATGTTACCAGCCCCATCTACGAGAGGACAGAGATTATCTTTAGTCCTCTTCTTATTGCTAATATATTTATAGAAACTTTTTTTGTTGTCCTTGACAACAGAAGCCAGGTTTAATTCTAGCTGGGCTTTGGCCCTCCTGATTTTTTCCCTACATAGCTTTACTACCTCTTTGTAGTCCTCTTGAGTGGCCTGCCCATTCCATACCATATGACATCATGCTCAGCATATAAAGCTGGGGGAAGAAGAAGGAAGGGGGGGATATTTGGAGTTATGGTATTTTGTCTTCCCAAGTAACCGTTATGCGTGATGGAGCCCTGCTTTCCTGGAGATGGTTCTAAACACCTGCCTGCTGATTGGAAGCAGTGAATGAATTCCTTGTTTTGCTTTGCTTGCGTGCGCAGCTTTTGCTTTACCTATTAATCTGTCTTTATCTCTTTTTCTCAGTTTTACTCTTCCGATTCTCTCCCCCATCGCAACCAGGGGGAGTGAGCGAGTGGCTGCGTGATCCTAGTTGCTGGCTGGGGTTAAACCATGACACTGTGTTAGTTATACAATCATATACAATTCCAAATAAATGAAAATAAGTATCACTTCCATCATATACTGATTCTCACTTGTGTAGTCATATTTACTTAAGTAACATATTTAATCTGATGGAAGGCAGTCACAAGTGGAGATTTCTATGCATTTGTAGAATTCAATCCACAGATACAGTAGGCCCTCAGATTTTGTACTCTTCGAATGTAGAGAAAAAAACATAGGACAGTTCAGTAAATGAACTTCAGTATACAATCTAAGGTAATTTGCAGCTACCCCTGAAGTGTAACATAGTAGAGCAGAAATATGATATACTAATAATTTGGGTTTGAGTGAAGGGTGTAAGAGAATGTGACAATATCATTTATGGCTGTTGACGTTTTGTCTTTTGTTGTCTTTTTATAAGTTGGTGACCCATAGGCACGGATTGTTTATCTATAGCAGAATTCTTTCATTTCCTCTGAAACATTTGCACTGGTCCCTGCTAGGGTCAGAAGACTGGACTAGGTGGACTTGAGATCTTATACCATACAGTATGGTTTGCAATAAAAATAACCACTTTTTCACATCAAGTGCAATTACATAGTGGAAATTATTGCTGCTAGATGTTATAGATCAGAGAATTTTTGGAGGCTCTTTTCTTAGGTATACCAAATATGGCTGTTGTTACGCTGATTTTCTTATGTCATAATGATTGGGATAATTTTATAAGTGTTTTTAATTCTTTCTTTTTCACCCTTTGGTTTTTATTGCAAACAATCTTGTGACACCAAAGCTAATGCAGGTTTGCCACTCATTTCAATGAAAAGGGACTGAGCTTTCTTCTGAACCCAAGTCACCAGAGCTAGTTTAAAAGCAAGTAATTCATGCAATGATCCAAGCCTCATATCCAGGGGGAAGAGAAAAGAAGTGGAAATTTCATCAGGATAACAATGCAAGTCATCCAGTCTACAGACAGAAGATGGGAGAGGCCCAGACCTCTGTCTCTGCTTGAAGCCTTCTTAAACTGCCCCGACTGCCAGTGCCAGTGGACAATAAACTCTTACACATATGAAACTCATTTGTCCTGTATATTACACATATCAATACATCAGAAATGTTATCACCCTGTGTGATAACTGCTTTGTATATTTATATTCCTATTCCTCCCTTACAGTAGCGATTTGTTTCAGATAACTCTCCTTTGAGCTATGTGAAGAACTGATAAAGTACGTACACAGTATGCACTGTAGATTCTTGTTGAAAGTTCATTGATCTTACTGGATTGATAATGATTGTACTTTACCACTTGGCACAAAAGACTCATATTTTAAAAGTGCATTAGCTTACTGGGCACTCATTTATAAAAATTGCATAGTAGTCCTGCTGGTGACTTCACTGTGGCAGACTCCTTTGAAGTGCAGACTTTTAGAATGTTTGCACTTTTAAATGTCTGTATCACCAGACTCTGCTTACATTTTGCTTCATGTATCTCCTGGGGTCGGTAGTCATAGTGGTAAATATTGGCACTAAGAAGCTGGCAGGGTGCAAATGGGTGTGTGTGGGGTTATGTTTAATAGTTTTTTTACTATCTGCTCTTTGTTTAGGGTTAAATTCTGCTATCTCTACTGCTGTGGATTAGTGGTCTATAACTCAAGCAGCACTGTAAAATTATTGAAAAAATTCACATGCGGAGATAATACTAATCTGAAATAAAGGTGGTGGGTTGGGAGTTATGTCCTTTTGTTCTAGAAAATTTTTCAACCTTGTTATAGAATATCAGGTGTGTGTCAATTATATTGGCTAAATTCTTCGAATTTGTTATAGTATGTCAGAGATGTGGCAATCTATGTTAGCTACTGACCTGGCTCTCATTAACAGTGTCTAAGCACATTTCAGGCATTTCTGGAAAGTGTTATTAAATTGCCTTCATAAATGGGAGATTTTGGTAGCAGGAGGATAATCCCTATATTTTTAAATATTTGGGGCATGTCTGCTTCAGATGGTTGGCCACAGTGCAGAAATCCTAAACTAGTTGAACACAAAAAGGTAATTTCACAGGAACAGGGCAGTGTCCTCTTTCCAGATCTGGAAATGAAGACATAGGAAGTTTCATCTGGAACCATGTTCATGTTGTGCCTGAGCAAATATTCTTGAGGAACAGGATTTATTATCTTGAATGGAGCAATTAATGAGCATGGCTTTGTTGCTTCTAGACCTGATCTACTCAGGGGCAGCTAAGTCAGACTCTCTAGCACTTCTAATTCTAGAGCTGGCTTAGGCAAATTTTACATGCACTGTATAGATTTGTCAGACCTTAAAGATCCTAGTCTCCTAACTATCTGTATGTTTAGCTGCATACATTCAAAAATTTCATCCTAAGTCACTTGTGCAAGATCAAGAGGTGAAACAGGAGCATAAATTCAAGTCTGTTAAGTCTACTTACTAGGATGCTAACTACCACTATTCTTTCTTTGTAATCCTGATAAAACAGTGAGGTGATATTCAGATTTTAGACAGACAATGTTGAGGATAGGATTCAAGTAAATGATTTCTGGACTATCCTCTCATTCTTGAGAGGCATGTCATTATATTGTCACCTAGTACCATGCTATTAGGATTCTGTTCCAACCAGTTCAAAGAAGGCTAACTCCTTAATAAAACTCTTATGTGGGAAGCAGTGATACACAAGGTTATATAAAATACCTCTACATTCTGATTAGCTTGACATTATTTTATAATCATTCATAAACACATTTTTTCTCCATTCCTAGCTATGTCCAATATTACCATTATTACATATTTCTAATTTTCAAAAACAGTGGTTGATGTTTTTAAGAAAAAAAAAATCACAAAACTTTATTCCAAAGGAAAAAATGTAAATGAAATTTAAGCAGTCAGATAAAAAAATTCTGAGAAGACATTATAAGGAAACAAAAAATATAATGAATTATTCTTGGAGAGTGGAATGCAACACTGCTGTCAAAAGTATTCTATGAAAACTGAATAAAATAATAACAAAAAGAGCAAGTGTGGCAGAAAAAAAACATTAATCTGCTAAAACTATATTAGAGGTGGATTCTTCATAATTCTTTGATCTGTTGATTTTGCTTAACCACTGTATGCTTCATGTCTGTGTGATGGGGTTTTTTTAGGTATGCTCAGTAATATATATGTATTCTGTCTCCTTTTTGGCTGCTGTTTCTCAGTGATCCCTTCCCATTATTTTCATTTCTGTTTATTTGTCTTCCCTTCTATAACTGAGGGCATATATTTTAATGATGTCATTTTACATGGCCATACAGAGGTTAGTGCGTCTGTTTTTGTCTTTCAAGACCTCTGTTCAGATAGACAATACTATTTCAGTATACTATAGTCTATAAAAAAAAAAAATCTAACACTATAATTCTTTATTTAGACAGCAAGTACAAAGGTATTTTCTACATTTTGCAGACTTAATTTGTAATTTTCAATTTATAACAGCTTCTTCATTCCTCACTAACCAACAATTTATATCAAGCTTCATATGTGCATTGTACAAATAAAGCACACAAAATTAGTAAGAAAATATTTACACACATTTACATTCTATAGAGATCTGATTCATATTTATACTGCCCCTTGAGCTGAGTGAGTATTATTCTTCCTGTTTTACAATGAAAAAAATTCAAACATGAGAAATCACTTATTGTCCATAAGATATTAAGGGAAAACCAGGCCCAGATCTCAGGCACTCCTGGCTTCTAATTTTATATTTGTTTTTCTAGACAACTGTGGAGACAAAGTTTTGGAGGTGTAGGAAGATACCCTCCTATTACTAGAGTGCCTTAAAGAAGGAGCAAAGAAAGGGTTACCAAGCTCCAGCTGTGATACTCATGGAAGACTGGGAGAAACTCTGCTGCACCTTGAACCTTCTCATGCCTTTAAAAGGTAAGAAGAATGAATGATGTTCTCTGTTTGGAGATTTCCAAACAACAGAGATTTAAAAGATGTTAGATCTCCAAACATGTCTTCAAGGTTCCACCCTATTCAAACTTATCTTTATTTATTATAGTACCATAATAAACCATAAATGACAAAAAGAATAGGTACCTCCTAATTGTCACTCTATCTGCAAACGCACCTCTGCTTAAGTATAAACAATTTCATACCACTTGTGTGACAGTGACGAGTAGACAGTATGAGAATATACAAAAGTGATTTTGAGGAAAGAGAAAGCAGGTGGAGGAGAATAACAGGACTTCACTCTGAAAACAGAAAAGCTTCTGAGAGCACCTTAGCTCAGACTTCAGGCAGAGGCAACCATGTCAAGAACTCAGTGTCGATATGTACAGCCAATAAAGTAGCAACAGCTGCCTGTAAAAGCCCAGGCCAAGCTCTGAACAGATCAGATACTGAGTCTAGAAATACAGATCACAAAGCATTAAGGCAGAAAACTAATTGTCCTGGTTTGAGGTAAAACAGAACCCATTTTCTTTTCAGTAATTTTACTTTTCAGCAATTTTACTTTTCAGCTAAGCCTCTTCTAACTAACGCTCTGAAATTAACGGCATATTTTTTAGACAGATATCTGCTTCTAGCAGATAAGGTCTGATGTTTATACCAAGGAATGATATGCAGCGAGGCTCCTGCTTATGCTTATTGCTATAACATCCAAGGCCAGCTAACTTTGTTGTGTGCCACATTGGAGGATTGGAAGTGGAAAAGCGTAGAGGGGTCACACCTGTGGGGAGGAGTGAACAGGACAGGTGACCCAAAACTGACCAACAGGGTATTCCAACCCATGTGCATCATGATCAGTATAAAAGCTGAGGGATCAAAGGGTCACTTTCTCTTTCTTCAATGGCCAACATCCAAGTCTGTTCGTCTGCCTTTGATCCCAACCTGTGTGTTCCTGAATCCAGATCTGGAATCCAGTTCCTGTCCATCGCTGAGTCCAGTCTGGGACTTTCCCAGTGCCTGCTGGTGATGTGATCGTCATGCTGGAAGCTCAATACAGTTTTGTATGTATTTCATTATTGTCTTATTAATATTATTATATGTTCTTTTTATTATTTTATTATTAATATTTCATTAATGTAGTTTAGCTTCTTTTAAACTCATAAGTCTCTCTCTCTCATTTTCCCTTTTCTCTGAAGGGGAGAGAGGACAAGGAGAGCATCTGTACTTTCAGTGTCCAGTCCAGCCCAGCCCAGCCCAAACCACAACACTAATTGATGGTGCTCATAAATAATAAAATAATACCTTTGTACTGTAGCCTTATCTTTCAGGTTTCATCGATATTGAAATGGCTAGGGTATTTGCAAATGTTGGAAACAAATGAAGCAAATATGCCTCCAGACAAGTACAAATCCATCCCATATATCTTAATAAACCATTAACATAAAGATATAGTTTAGTCCTATGTTTTCATTACTTTATACACCTAAAATCATCCATCAACTAAATAAATTGAGCATGAAAAGTCAAATCAATAAATGAGTGATCTCAGCTTTTTTGATTCACATTCTTATATTACATCATCTATAAAATCTCTCTTAGTACAGCTTGTACAGATGTCTGAATCTGAAGAATCTGGGGAGAATATCTGTTGAAGGGATAAACAGCTATTGGTTCATATATCTACATTAAGTGATCTTGATAACTAAGCTTTCCAAATGGACTAATACAATCATTCAGCACCATGGAGTAAGTGCATTACCTCATATAATCTTTGGCTTGTCACAATATCATGTTAACTCAGATTCAAGACCATTCTACATTCCATGTCTGATTTTCCTTGCATGCCCCCTCCACCCCTGTTTCTTAAAAAGGAATATATAGCTACTTAGAAACAAAAGTCAAGATCAGTCTGATTTCACAGCTGCTTTATATAAAAAATGTTTTGTTATATGGGTTTATATTCTGCTTAGCCCAAGGGAAGAAGAAACAGTGTTTGAAAGTCAGAAAAAAATAAAGCTGCAGTAATGTAGTAGTGTAAAAGGAAATCATAGAATCATAGAATCATAGAATGGTTTAGGTTGGAAGGGACCTTGAAGATCATCGAGTTCCAACCCCCCTGCCATAGGCAGGGACACCTCTCACTAGACCAGGTTGCCCAAGGCCACGTCCAGCCTGGCCTTGAACACCTCCAGGGACGGGGCATATGTAACATATGTGTGACCCCTCTACGCTTTTCCACTTCCAATCCTCCAATGTGGCACACAACAAAGTTAGCTGGCCTTGGATGTTATAGCAATAAGCATAAGCAGGAGCCTCGCTGCATATCATTCCTTGGTATAATAACATATGTATTATTTTACATATGTATTATTATTCCTTGGTATAATAACATATGTATTATTTTTTGAGATTTTTTTACTATAGCTTTCAGCACTGTATTATACTCCTCTAACACAATATAAACCTAAAGCCACAGAAACAGACAACTTATTTAGGATATACATATGTAGTCTACTGTGAAGCTTAAAAGATTGTCTGTCTAGTAGATGGCTATGTGCTTGCAAGAAGTTCAGTTACAACATCTAATTGTTACATGATTAAATCCAAACTACAATGAAGATGAGCATCATCACAGTATTCAACATATTTTTGTTTGAAATTCATCCATGAAATGCTTTCAGAAGCTGTTATAAGTGAGACTGAAAACTAATGTGATAGTGTACATAGAGGAGCACATAGCACCTCCAGAGCTTAAGTGCTCTAACCTACACAGTAAACAAGCAGGAGCTTGTCTGGCGAAAAGGCAGGCATTTCAAATAACAGACCTTACACTCAAGCTCATAATTCTCATCTCAGGGAGCTTCCAAATTGCCACTGTAAAATTAGAATCATTATTTAGTGAGCATGCCATACTCCTTTTTTGTGAGACAAGGCTAAATCGAAGGACCTGGGAACATAAGAAAACAGATGTCATCCAAGTTCTTTGCCCCACCTCAATATGTGCGTGGATCCAAGCTTTCTTCAACTCAGAATACTCATTTCTGTGAGCTTCATTAGACTCTAAACATTCTTAATGCAATATATTTATATATTAATTTTGTGTATCTTTGACATCTGGAAGAGCCAAGAATACAGGTATCTTTCAGACCCTTATTGAGACTTTAGCAGTTACAACAGTTCCAAGGCATCCTAATAAAATACAGTACCCTGATTCATGTAGAAAATATGTGTAAAATTGGATGATAAGGAATAGATTTATTTGGGAAGGAACAGTAGCAAAGTCACTGGAACATCCTGTTTGTGGTTTTTTTTTATAGTCGGTATGCACTGTTTGTCTGGACTTTAAGGTACACTCTAACACACTTTTTTTTATAGTGATCACTCTCCTGCAATGCAAATAACGTGTTCTGCTAAGCCCTTCAATAATCTGCTGATGGTGTCATTATTTCACTCTTGAGGGGAAAAAAAAGTTAATAAAAGATAAGGGGCTTTTGAAGAAGGTGTGATTATATTATTTAAAAATTATACATTTATCCATAAGGTTTAAACACGTCAGGAAAATTCAACATTGCATTATGAATGGTAGCGATTATGTTATCTGTAAACTTTGAAGCTTTACATACTGATGTGAACAACTGACTGTTGTTTTGTCATTACCATCAGCATTCCCCTTTCAGAGCTGCTGAACTGACTGCTGCTTGCATAGCTAGAAGTAAGGAAAGCTTGTTTTCCCACTAATATTTCATTGACTGTTTAGCCTGAGTTGATAGTGACTTTTCACCTTCCTGTCTGCTGGATTTTTTTGCCTGGATTGTAAAATTGACTGGATAGCTAACTTCTTCACCTGAATAATCAATAAGTTAATTTTAAAGAAAATTTTACCTAAAGCATCAAGATCAGCTCCTAAAATTACACAATTTGCTAAAGCTTATAGACATTATTACTACTTCTTTAATCTCATTTCTTTATTCTATTAAGTTGGATTGCAGCACATGGTAAATATTTGGCCATCAGATCAATGTCCTGTAGCTAAAATGCAAGAAGAAATATTTATTCTTTTAATTCA
This sequence comes from Pluvialis apricaria, assembly GCA_017639485.1. Classification (NCBI taxonomy): domain Eukaryota; kingdom Metazoa; phylum Chordata; class Aves; order Charadriiformes; family Charadriidae; genus Pluvialis; species Pluvialis apricaria. Next base: position 20,992,881 of record CM030043.1, read on the forward strand.
TATATTGATTTTGCCTGAAAATTATAAGTACTTTCATTATTTATTCTACAAACCACATTATTTTAACGGTTCTGCTACTAAAATGCTTGCTCAAAATAAAAACTGAATTTTATTCTTTTTGTATCTGATTAAGTATATTAGAAAGCACAAGAAAACCATTTTTCCTTCCTACCCTGCCAGCCCTTCTCCAAGCCCAGTCTTCCTGCCTCATTGCTCAATGAATGAAAATAAAAATTATTCTTCCACTGTTCAATCCCATTTAAAACAGAAGCATAGAATAAGAGAAGTGCAACATTCTTTGACTAAAATGGAGCTGAGCCAATAGCAAAATATTTTATGACTCAGAGAAAGCAAGGAGCAGGGAAAGGTTTTGTCAGCTGTTTCTTCCAAAGAACTTGTCTCAGATTTACTTTGTGCACTCTGATTATCAGTGGATATTTTTTTGACATTTTGTTGGGGTTTTTTGTCTTGTTTTTGCAAGCTTTAAATTGTTACAATGTAGTCTGTAAAGATTTTTTTTTTCTGGAGGTATCTAAATATATCACTATTTAACTACAGATTTTACATTCTGAGTGCTCAGTTATCAACACGTAGCCTGGATTTAAAGAATATTGGGGAAAAATCAAATTATACCTTGATGTTGATGAAAGTTCCTTTATAAAAATCCTGTGGATCCACTGTAGGCATTGTCCAAAAAATACAGCTTGCTTGCTTTTCCATTAAGAGAACCCTGAGACTTAATAAGCCAAGGAAGGTCTTCGAATGAAATACACTACCCTGTTATTTTGTTGCCCATAGGATTTAATAACAGAATGCATTGTTCACTGAAGTACAACAGGGGCTTTTTTCTGGTGAAAATTAAAATACAACAGTAAAACAAGGTAGAAGCTTCCTCTTCCTGCCACAGGACCAGTTCAAAGTTTTTCCTTTCAAGAGCACTGAATTAATCATAGAATCATAGAATCATAGAATGGTTTAGTTTGGAAAGGACCTTGAAGATCATCGAGTTCCAACCCCCCTGCCATAGGCAGGGACAAATATAATATGGTACAGCAAAACATAAATTCAACTTAATTAAATAAAGAAACAGCATTCAAATAATTTCATTCTTCTGAATGGACTAAAAGAATGAAATAACGTCATCAGAGTTCCGACATCTCTTGTATGATCTGGTGCTGTTAATTTGATTTGCAGTCCAAAGAGTTTCTAGGGACAGATAATTTATTCTTCTGAGAAAATCAAGAGAATTAACTCCCTTCCTCTAGAAGGCATAAGAATAGTATAAATCTATTTCAAAAAAATATTTTACAAAAGAACCAGTTTTTCTGTAGCCATGAATATTTTAAGTATTTTCTGAATCCATTAAAAATGTGGTATTTACTTATGACTCTTTAAAAGAAGAAAAACACAAGTTAAAAAGACATAACGGGTCATGAACCTGATTCAACATTAAGCTTAGAATATATTTACAGGTGTGTGCCATTCCAGTGAGTTCAGGATTACCAGCAAGTTTTATTTTAAGGAAGTTTTTGTCTCTGCAGGAATAGAGCCTATCTCTGCTGTTACTGTATTTTTTTTCTCCTGATTTTCTTTGATAGAAAATTCATGATTATATGTACCTGTATTGGGTTTGCGTGGCAAGGCTTTGATAACAAGGGGCTACAGGGGTGGTTTCTGCTAGAAGCTTCCCCCATGTCCAATACAGCCAATGCCAGCCGGCTCCAAGATGGACCCAAGGCTGAGTGACGGTGGTAGCTCCTCTGTGATATCATATTTAAGAAAGGGTAAAAACCTGCTGCGAAAACAGCAGCCAGACAGAGGACTGAGAATATGTGAGAGAAAGAACACTGTAGACACCACAGTCAGTGAAGAAGGAGGGGGAAGAAGTGCTCCAGGCACTGGAGCAGAGATTCCCCTGCAGCCTGTGGTGAATATCATGGTGAGGAAAAAAATCCTTCTATAAGTATGTCAGCGAGAAAAGAAAGACTAGGGAAGATGTGGGCCCTTTCTGGAAGGAAAAGGAAGACCTGGTCACCAGGGATAGAGACAAAGCCGAGGTACTCAACGACTTCTTTGCCTCAGTCTTCACTGGCAAAGGCTGCAGCCACGCTACCCATAATGCAGAAGGCAAAGGCAAGGAGTGGGAAAATGAAGAACTGCCCGCTGTATCCATCATATTTGAGAAGTCGTGGCAGTCTGGCGAGGTTCCTGCCGACTGGAAAAGGGGAAACATAACCCCTATTTTCAAAAAGGGAAACAAGGAAGACCTGGGGAAATACAGGCCAGTCAGTCTCACCTCTGTGCCCGGCAAAATCATGGAGCAGATCCTCCTGGAAACTCTGCTAAGGCACAAAGAAAATAAGGAGGTGATTGGTGACAGCCAACATGCCTTCACCAAGGGCAAGTCATGCCTGACAAATTTGGTGGCCTTCTACGATGGGGTTACAGCGGCAGTGGACAAGGGAAGAGCAACTGACGTCACCTACCTGGACTTGTGCAAAGCATTTGACACTATCCTGCACGATATCCTGGTCTCTAAATTGGAGAGACATGGATTCGATAGATGGACCACTCAGTGGATAAGGAACTGGCTGGACAATCACACTCAAAGAGCTGTGGTCAATGGCTCAATATCCAAGTGGAGAACAGTGACAGGAGGTGTTCCTCAGGGGTCGGTACTGGGACGGGTGCTGTTCAACATCTTTGTCAGCAACATGGACAGTGGGATTGAGTGCACCCTCAGCAATTTTGCCGATGATACCAAGCTGTGTGGAGAGGTAGACACACTGGAGGGGAGGAATGCCATCCAGAGGGACCTGGACAGGCTGGAGAGGTGGGCCCATGCCAACCTCATGCAGTTCAACAAGGCCAAGTGCAAGGTCCTACATCTGGGTCGGGGCAATCCCAAGCACAAATACAGGCTGAGTGGAGAATGGATTGAGAGCAGCCCTGAGGAAAAGGACCTGGGCTGCCGATTCATGAGAAGGTCAACATGACCTGGCACTGAGCGATCACAGCCCAGAAGGCCAACTGTATCCTGGGCTGCATCAAAAGAAGTGTGGCCAGCAGGTCAAGGGAGGTGATTCTGCCCCTCTACTCCGCTCTCGTGAGACCCCACCTGGAGTACTGCATCCAGCTCTGGAGCCCCCAACATAGGAAAGACATGGACCTGTTGGAGTGGGTCCAGAGGAGGGCCACGAGGATGATCCGAGGGCTGGAGCACCTCTCCTATGAGGAGAGGTTGAGAGAGTTGGGGTTGTTCAGCCTGGAGAAGAGAAGGCTCCGGGGAGGCCTTATTGCGGCCTTCCAGTACCTAAAGGGGGCCTACAGGAGAGCTGGGGAAGGACTTTTTACAAGGGCATATAGTGATAGGATGAGGGGGAACGGCTTTAAGCTGGAAGAGGGCAGGTTTAGATTAAACATTAGGAAGATGTTTTTCACTTTAAGGGTGGTAAGGCACTGGAACAGGTTGCCCAGAGAAGTTGTGGATGCCCCATCCCTGGAGGTGTTTAAGGCCAGGCTGGGTGGGGCTTTGAGCAACCTGGTCTAGTGGGAGATGTCCCTGCCTATGGCAGGGGGGTTGGAACTAGATGATCTTCAAGGTCCCTTCCAACCTAAACCATTCTATGATTCTATGATATTGCTGACACTGTTGCTAATGACAAAATTCACTTAGGCAAAGCTTCCTGCTGTGAGGGGAGCATAAGCTGCTCCAACAGGCAGTGGTGCCTCAGTGAAGTGCTGGAGTGTAGAGTGATGGCCTCCCTCTTTCCTCTTTGTGCTTTATATCCCTGGCATCAATAATACCAATGGCTCAGCTTCATTCTCTCTCCTGTATATTTTACATATTGGTAGCAGTAAAAGAGGCAGGCTCCCAATTCAAGTTAAATTGACTGCTTTGAAATACAAGGTTCCTGGTTTGAGGTGAAAGTTAGAAAGCATTTGGAAGTGCATAAAAGTTTTTCCAGGCAGACTAAGGGTGCGTGAGCATGGAGCAGGGTTCCATGGGAGTTCAGGGCGTCCCAGATCAGTGCCCAGTGTTCTCTTTCACCCTCAGACCCAGAAACACCGGAGAGAGGATGCAGAGAGAAATTGAAATACTGTGCAGACCCTGAGGCTTTTATCTGTATGCAGGCCTCTTCCAGGGGCTGCTCCTATTACATAAAGCTTAAGAGAAGGAAGAGAACAGGATCAGCCCCTACACTTATCCTGGGGCTATACAGAGCTGTAATTCATAATCACATTTGTGTGGACTTTTTCACATATTACTGAGTCCTTCATGTCACTACTGAGCAGATCTAGTGACATCTTTTGGCACATGCTCCAAGGCTTCTTAGCAGTGTCACTGAACAAACATAGTATTGCCAATAAATAACATTTCACAAGCAGCCAATAGCTATCACTTACAGCATTGTTATTATTTACAATACTGTTGAGTTTATGTCAGGTGAACATCCTAACTCTTCAAAAGGAGTTCAAGCTTGAGCATTAATTTATCTTTGTGCCTTTTTTTTCATACTAAATGTACATCCATGTCTGCATTCCCTGTTTCTACTCAACACCATGGGTCATTCTGCACCACTTCATGAAAAATAAATTGAATCGTCCCCAGTAATCTCAGTAGATATCTTCCCATAAAGATAAAAATAGAAGAAACTCTTTCATATTTCTATTCAGAAAGAAGGCAGGGAGTATCCAAGATATAAGAAGTTTGTTCTGCAATTTACGAGGACATTTAGCCAAATTTTACAGATTCGCATGGCTAAGATATCAACCTCCTAAATTTGGGAAAAACTGAATTGAAACAGGCCAGTCTATGAATCTTTTCCATATACTGTCTGATAAACTATCTTTCTACCTGTGTAGACAGATTTCTGTGCACTCAACTACAACAAATATAACATTTTTTAGTCTAGAGAAGTCTAGAAGTCTAGGTCTTTTTAGTCTAGAGAAAAGACAACTGAGAGGGAATCTTATCAATGCTTATAAATACTTAAAGGGAGGGTGCCAGGGCAATGGCAACAGTCATTTTTCAGTAGTGCCCAGTGATAGGACAAGAGGTAACGGGCACAACCTTGAACATAGGAAGTTCCATCTGAACATGAGGAGGAACTTCTTTCCTTTGCGGGTGGCAGAGCACAGGAACAGGCTGTCCAGAGAGGTTGTGGAGTCTCCCACACTGGAGACATTCAAAACCCGCCTGGACGCCATCCTGTGCAACCTGCCGTAGGTGTCCCTGCTGTGGCAGGGGGGTTGGACTAGATGATCTCCAGACGTCCCTTCCAACCCTGACCATTCTGTGATTCTGTGATTTATCATAATATTGGAGAGTAATTCCAGTGGCTGTAGACATGAAGAAATCTATTTTGTTGAAAGGATAAATTGTCAGTGCAGTATGAAAGGAGTTCAGGAAGAAAATGTATGTCACTGTAAACACTGTTTTCTATGAGATTATGCATTGTGTGATCTCCTTTAGACATATGAAAAGACAGGAATAAATGCAATCATTATAATCTACTGAATAAGACATCTCTCCTAAAAGTTTTGTATAAATCATCCAGTCCTTAAAAATTCTGATAACAATATTTTTCTTTTCCATTATATATTTTTTTAAATTAAGTATCATAGACAAACATTGTTTAGATAGAAACCTAATGTTATTTCTTTGAATGACCTTAAAGAAAAGTAAAACGTAGGAGGATATAATATGAGTCTGAAGTCTTTGGTCAATACGAAACTTTCCCACAGCCCAGTCTAGTCTTTCTAAAGACTGGGATATTTGGTATATGTTATGCTCCTGGATTCCAAACCAAAATAGATAAAATTATTTTATAAAGGAAATATTTAACAACAATTAATCTAAATTCAGAAAATAAATACAGTAAATAAAGAAGTCACATGTAATCATCACCTCTAACATATGTCGTGGTTTGGCCTCAGCCAGCAACAAATAACCACGCGGCAGCTCGCTCAACCCCCACAGCCGTGGGGAAAATCAGAAGAAAAAGGCAAAACTCATGGGTTGAGATAAAGGCAGTTTAACAGAACAGCAACAGGAATAGAAAAACAGTAACAATAACACCGATAAAGGAATATACAAACGCGATTACGGTACCGCCGCTCACCAACCGGGCGCTCACCAACCACACCCGGACTGCTCTGAGCGGCAACTTCCTGCCCCCCCCCCCCGCTCCCCCGGCCAGCTCCCCCTTATATACAAACGCGATCAGGGCACCGCCGCTCACCGACCGGACCCGAACCGCCGCAGCCCGCGCTGAGCAGCGACTTGCTGCCCCCTCCCCCCGGCAGCTCCCCCCTACCGCCAGGGCATGGCTCACATGGCATGGAATACCTTCGTCCCCTCCCCATCCTTGGGGAAATTAACCCCATCCCTGCCGGAACCAGGACATTATCCACCCCTTATTCCATACCATCTGCACCATGCCCAGATCTTACAGTTCCAAATCAATTACCACCACTTTCCCCTGTCTTTTATATATATAAGTACATATATATACATGCAGATTTAATTCCCATAGTCTATGGGCCATCCTTCTAAAATGTCCATTAAGTTAATTTAGTCCATCACTGTGGGCCCCATCTGTGAGAACAGTCTCTCAGGGCAGGCGAGATTGTGTGGTGCTGGACTGTTGCACGCTGCATTTGGAGCTCATGGCTGGTGTACCCGGTGCAGCCGATGCCCACAGGTTGCAGGCTGAAGATGTTGATCTCAAGGAAGTTGCTGGGCACCAGCTGATGAGGTCAGTTCTTATTACCTCACCGCTGCACTTTACTCCATTTTATCAAAGTCCATCTGTCATTGGTTTGGGAGATTCTCACCGTAGTCCCCTTGGTAGCAGTTATAGTAATGATGACATACAGTGACAGGGTTATTTAGCACATAACATCGTAAGATTTGATTCATTGACTATTCTCACCCAGAATCAAATCCCCATGAGGTACACATCGGACCTCCCCATCCTCCCGCATCACCCACCACGTGCACCCAGGTCCTTGTGCAAAAGCAATCCCACGGATGGGTTTGCCTTTGCCTGAGGCAGGGCTAACCCAGACTGTCTTCCCTAACATATTCTTCATGTGCACTATGGGGACTTTATCCCCTTCTATTGTATGTGGAAGTTGTGATTGGGCAGGGCCAGCTCGGTTGGCAGATCCCCTGGTGTTGACTAGCCAGGTGGCCTTTGCTAAATGCGTATCCCAGTGTTTGAAAGTCCCACCACCCATGGCTCTCAGTGTAGTCTTTAACAGTCCGTTGTATCGTTCTATCTTCCCTGAGGCTGGTGCGTGATAGGGGATGTGATACACCCACTCAATGCCATGCTCTTTGGCCCAGGTGTCTATGAGGCTGTTTCGGAAATGAGTCCCGTTGTCTGACTCAATTCTCTCTGGGGTGCCATGTCGCCACAGGACTTGCTTTTCAAGGCCCAGGATAGTGTTCCGGGCGGTGGCATGGGGCACAGGGTATGTTTCCAGCCACCCGGTGGTTGCTTCCACCATTGTGAGCACATGGCGCTTGCCTTGGCGGGTTTGTGGGAGTGTAATATAATCAATCTGCCAGGCCTTCCCATATTTGTATTTTAGCCATCGTCCTCCATACCAAAGAGGCTTTAACTGCTTGGCTTGCTTAATTGCAGCACATGTTTCACATTCGTGGATGACCTGTGCAATAGTGTCCATGGTCAAGTCCACCCCTCGGTCTCGAGCCCATCTGTATGTTGCATTTCTTCCCTGATGGCCTGAGGCATCATGGGCCCACTGAGCTATGAATAATTCACCCTTATGTTGCTGGTCCAGATCCACCTGAGCCACTTCAATCTTAGCAGCCTGATCCTCCTGCTGGTTGTTTTGATGTTCCTCTGTGGTGCAATTCCTCGGTACGTGGGCATCTACATGACGTACTTTCACAGCCAGATTCTCTATCCAGGCAGCAATATCTTGCCACAGCTCAGCCGCCCAGATGGGTTTACCTCTGCGCTGCCAGTTGCTCTGTTTCCACTGCTGTAACTACCCCCACAGAGCATTTGCCACCATCCATGAATCAGTATAGAGGTAAAGTACTGGCCATTTCTCTCGTTCAGCAATGTCTAAAGCTAGCTGGATGGCTTTCACCTCTGCAAACTGGCTTGATTCGCCTTGTCCTTCAGTGGCTTCTGCAACTTGTCATGCGGGACTCCACACAGCAGCCTTCCACTTCCGATGCTTCCCCACACTCCGGCAGGACCCATCAGTGATCAGGGCATGTTTCTTCTCATTTTCTGGTAGCTTATTATACGGTGGGGCCTCTTCTGCACGCGTCACCTCCTCCTCTGGTGATATTCCGAAATCTTTGCCTTCTGGCCAGTCCATGATCACTTCAAGTATTCCTGGGAGATTGGGGTTTCCCATTCGAGTTCACTGTGTGACCAGTGCAATCCACTTACTCCATGTGGCATCAGTCGCATGGTGTGTGGCAGGGACCCTTTCCTTGAACATCCAGCCCAGCACCGGCAGTCGAGGTGCCAAGAGGAGCTGTGCTTCAGTACCAACCACTTCCGAAGCAGCTCGAACCCCCTCGTATGCTGCCAATATCTCTTTTTTGGTTGGAGTATAGCGGGCTTCAGATCCTCTGTATCCCCGACTCCAAAACCCCAGGGGTCGACGTCGAGTCTCCCCTGGTGCTTTCTGCCAGAGGCTCCAGGTAGGGTCATTCTCCCCGGCTGCGGTGTAGAGCACATTTTTAACATCTTGTCCTGCCCAGACTGGCCCCAGGGCAACTGCATGAACTATTTCCTGCTTAATTTGTTCGAAGGCTTGTCGTTGCTCGCAGCCCCATTTAAAATCATTCTTTTTCCGGGTCACTTGATATAGAGGATTCACAATCAGACTGTAATCTGGAATATGCATCCTCCAAAAACCCACAGCACCTAAGAAATCTTGCGTTTCCTTTTTACTGATTGGTGGAGACATAGCTGCTATTTTGTTGATCACATCCATTGGGATCTGACAGCATCCATCTTCCCATTTTACTCCTAAAAACTGGATCTCCTGTGCGGGTCCCTTGACCTTACTTCGTTTTATGGCAAAACCAGCTTTCAGAAGGATTTCAACTATTTTATTCCCTTTCTCAAAAACTTCTTCTGCTGTGGTGCCCCATACAATGATGTCATCAATGTACTACAGGTGTTCCGGAGCTTCTCCCTGTTCCAGTGCAGTCTGGATTAGTCCATGGCAAATGGTGGGGCTGTGTTTCCACCCCTGGGGCAGTCGATTCCAGGTGTACTGGACACCCCTCCAGGTGAAAGCAAACTGTGGCCTGCACTCTGCAGCCAAAAGGATTGCGAAGAATGCATTGGCGGTATCAATTGTTGCATACCACTTGGCTGCCTTTGACTCCAGTTTGTATTGAAGTTCTAGCATGTCCGACACGGTAGCGCTCAGCGGTGGCGTGACTTCATTCAGGCCACGATAGTCCAGTTAGCCTCCACTCTCCATTAGATTTTCGCACTGGCCATATGGGACTATTAAAGGGTGAGCGGGTCTTGCTGATCACTCCTTGAGTCTCTAGTTGACGAATCAGCATATGGATGGGAATCAGAGAATCTCGGTTAGTGCGATATTGCCGCCGATGCACTGTCATGGTAGCAATCGGCACCTGTTGTTCTTTGACCCTCAACAAACCTACCACAGAAGGGTCCTCCGAGAGACCAGGCAATGTAGACAGCTGTTTAATTTCCTCCGTCTCCAAAGCAGCTATGCCAAAAGTCCACCGGTATCCTTTTGGGTCCTTGAAGTATCCTCTCCTGAGGTAGTCTATGCCAAGGACGCATGGAGCCTCTGGGCCAGTCACAGTGGGATGCTTTTGCCACTCATTTCCAGGCTCACTTAAGCTTTCCAATATAGTCAACTCTTGGGATCCCCCTGTCACTCCAGAAATACAAATGGGTTCTGCCCCTCTGTAACTTGATGGTATTAAGGTACATTGTGCACCAGTGTCCACTAGAGCCTTATACTCCTGTGGCTCTGATGTGCCAGGCCATCGAATCCACACGTTTCAATAAACCCGGTTGTCCCTTTCCCCCACCTGGCTGGAGGCAGGGCCCCCCTAATCCTGATCATAGTATCTGTTACTCACTTGTTGTAGAAATGACTTGGAGGTCCCTTCAAGAGGATCAGAGGTAAGATCAGGCCTTCTACTCTGTCTGGGGGGCTGCCTGCTGGAAACCGGAGTGGCACTTTTCCTGGAGGGATCCCCTTTTGTGATTGTTCTTCCTTGCAATTCATGTACCCGTGCCCATAGGGACGAGGTAGGTTGTCCATCCCACCTCCTCATGTCCTCTCCGTGGTTACGCAAGTAAAACCACAGGGTGCCTCGTGGTGTGTACTGTCTATATTCTCTCTCTTGAGTAGGGAAACACCTGCTCCTAATAGCTGAGATGCTGGCCTGTACAGGTGGGGAGTAGGACATATTCTCTTCAAGTTGCTGGACTTTCTGGGACAGTTTCTTCACAGCTGAGACAAGGGGGGGAGAGAGACTTTCTTCATATTACCGGAGTCGGCCAGCCACCTCATCCACCGTTGGTCCCTCTTCGCCTTTCCATTCCATCACTGCCAAGGAGTTGGCATACGATGATGGTGCACTCCATTCAAACTTCTGTTATATGGGCCTTGTGCATTGGGATCAGGATCTGTGGGTAACTGCGCATTATCTGGGTCATAGTAAATCATCTCCCACACAGCTAATTCCCTGAGGTACTGGATACCTCTTTCCATGGTGGACCACTTGCTCGGACGACGTACAACATCTTCACTGAAGGGGTACCTTTCCCTCACACCTGACAGGAGTCGCCTCCAGAGGCTGAGGGCTTGTGTCTTCTTCCCAATCGCCTTGTCAATGCCCCCTTCCCTAGACAGGGATCCCAGCTGCTTGGCTTCCCTGCCCTCTAATTCCAAGCTACCGGCCCCATTATCCCAGCATCGGAGCAGCCAGGTGACAATGTGCTCGCCCGGAAGTCGGCTGAAATCTTTTCGCATATCTCTCAGCTCGCTCAGGGATAGGGATCAGGTGATTATCTCTGGTTCAGTCTCTTCCTCCCGTTCTTTTGATGGCCCTGGTTCATTGTCATCCCTTAGTAAGCGGACTGATTTCTTGGTGTATTTCTTCTTCTGTATAGGAGCAACTGATACGGGCACGGGTTGGTTGTCTGGTTCAGCTGCAGTGCCTGCCACTGGAGTTTGAGTGGCCGCATTGCACGTCACCAGGGTTTGAGTAGCCACAGTGCCTGCCACAGGTGTTTGAGTAGCCACAGGGCCTGACACTGGGGTTGGAGTAGCCGCATTGTCTGCTGCAGGGGTAGAATAGCTGCAGTGCCTACTGGTCTGGTTCCCCCCTCTTTCCCCTGAGGGTGCTGCATAATACCGAGCAGTGTTTGGTAGATACTGGCCAGGGCCCAGCACAGTGCAGGAAGTTGTGCCTCTCTGGAATAGCCACAGCATTTTCCTTTTAAAAGTTCTACCACTTTATCAGGGTTCTGTAGCTGTTCAGGGGTGAAGTCCCAAACCATTGGAGGTGAGAAGTTCTCGAGATACCTGCCCATATTCTCCCACATGCTATGCCACCCATGACTATCCAGCCTCGGGGCAGATCTCTGGGTGGTAGTCTTAAACAGTTATTTAACCCTAAACAAGACCTGAAACACATTCAGGAGACATAACAATAGAAGCATGCTGGTTTGAGCATCCCCAGGATATTCAAAATTCTCAAAAGTTGTCATACCTGGCCCAAAGGTATCCCCCCCCCCCCTGTTTCCCCCATAGATTGGGTGTGATTATTAATAAATTCTGAGAGACAGCGACCAAGGTATGCGCAGGACAGCAGTACTGCATAAACACCCCAACATAGCCATCTGAACAGTGATGTTATCATATCATAAGCTGATATTGCACAGGACAGCAAAATGATAATCCTGATCCCTCTCCCCGAGGTAACAAACAGCATCACAGGGCGTACATAGAGCATATAAGAATTTATATAACACAGCCACGCAAACAAATGAAGCAACATTGTAACTGGCGACTATCTAACTAATATGAGAAATGCATATAACAAACTCGTGTTAACAAGCTCTGGTCGGATCTGTCGTTATCTCAACCCTCCAAGCCCCACGTTGGGCGCCAAAAAGGACTGTCGTGGTTTGGCCTCAGCCAGCAACAAAGAACCACACGGCCGCTCGCTCAACCCCCACACCCATGGGGAAAATCGGAAGAAAAAGGCAAATCTCGTGGGTTGAGATAAAGGCAGTTTAACAGAACAGCAAAGGGAAGAGAAAACAGTAACAATAACACCGATAAAGGAATATACAAACGCGATTATGGTACCGCTGCTCACCGACTGGACCCGAACCGCCGCAGCCCGCTCTGAACAGCGTCTTCCTGCCCCCCCCCCCCCTTGGCCAGCTCCCCCCCATAGCCCGGGCATGGCTCACCTGGCATGGAATACCTGTGTCCCCTCCCCATTCTTGGGGAAATTAACCCCATCCCTGCCGGAACCAGGACACATACCATTATATTACCTAGGTAATAGTCCTAAACTAGTAGAGGCACTATTTAAAAAGTCTACTTCTTTTAAACATACTACATAGCTCTGAACAGTAAAAAAGTAGTCATTGACCAGTAGGATTAGCAATGCAACTTTTTAGATGATTTATAGATTAGTTAAGAAAAGCTTTTCTTGAACTTGAGATAGCAAAACAAACAGTAACTTTTTACATTTCACCAAGTGTCTGTGAAATATATCAATTATCTCCCTTCTGCTGGTACTGAAAAATGAAGCAGAGGCTTCATTCATCCTCAGCTCTTAAATGCACTGTAATTATTGTAACTGCTTGTGGGTATATTTGTATTTCAATTTTTCAGTGATAAATAAAAGTTGTAATAGTGACAGAATCAGACTATTTCTTCTGTTGCCTGGTCCAAGAACCACATCACTGCTTGCAGAGTATTTGCGACTTGTCTTCTGGTTTGTTTTCATAGAATCATAGAATCATAGAATGGTTTAGGTTGGAAGGGACCTTGAAGATCATCGAGTTCCAACCCCCCTGCCACAGGCAGGGATACCTCTCACTAGACCAGGTTGCCCAAGGCCACGTCCAGCCTGGCCTTGAACACCTCCAGGGATGGGGCTTCAACAACCTCTCTGGGCAATCTGTTCCAGTGCCTCACCACCCTTAAAGTGAAAAACTTCTTCCTAATGTTTAATCTAAACCTGCCCTCTTCCAGCTTAAAGCCGTTCCCCCTCGTCCTATCACTACATGCCCTTGTAAAAAGTCCTTCCCCAGCTCTCCTGTAGGCCCCCTTTAGGTACTGGAAGGCCGCAATAAGATCTCCCCGGAGCCTTCTCTTCTCCAGGCTGAACAGCCCCAACTCTCTCAGCCTCTCCTCATAGGAGAGGTGCTCCAGCCCTCTGATCATCACTAGCACTACTACTATCCATAAATCTTAGATACTTTTGCAGAAGGCAACATTGGCACAATTTAAATAACCCTGCAGTCACTTTGTGTGAATACATGGGTAAGTGGGAATTTTGTAGTGTGACATGGCATGGTCTTTCCATCCACAGGTCTTTGAGTTAAGTAGCAGAGGCAGCTAAGATCTGATTTTCAGCTCTAGAGTTCTTCTAGAATTCCCTAAGCCCAAGTTTTTCCATGCTACTGTGTCCACTCAATGTAGACACCAGGACAGGCTCCTTCTGCCTCTTAAAATTCAATGTAGACATAGCCTCAAAGTCAAGATTAGAAACAGTAGGTTTCCAACTTCTGATTAAGCATTTAAAACTGTATCTGCCTAAGAAAAGAACACTAAACTGGGGGGGCGTGTTGATCTGCTTGAGGGTAGATTGGCTCTGCAGAGAGATCTGGACAGGCTGGACAGATGGGCTGAGGCCAATGGTATGAGGTTCAACAAGGCCAAGTGTCGGGTCCTGCACTTGGGTCACAACAACCCCATGCAGTGCTACAGACTGGGGGCGGAGTGGCTCGAAAGCTGCCTGGCAGAGAAGGATCTGGGGGTGTTGGTGGACAGCCGGCTGAGTATGAGCCAGCAGTGTGCCCAGGCAGCCAAGAGGGCCAACAACATCCTGGCCTGCATCAGGAATAGTGTAGTGAGCCGGAGTAGGGAAGTAATCATCCCCCTGTACTCGGCACTGGTGAGGCCTCACCTCGAGTACTGTGTTCAGTTTTGGGCCCCTCACTACAAGAAGGACATTGAGGTGCTGGAGCGTGTCCAGAGAAGGGCTACCAGGCTGGTGAGGGGTCTGGAGGACAAGCCTTATGAGGAACGACTGAGGGAGCTGGGGTTGTTTAGCCTGGAGAAGAGGAGGCTGAGGGGTGACCTTATCACCCTCTACAACTACCTGAAGGGAGGTTTTAGAGAGATGGGGGCTGACCTCTTCTCCTACGTGGCAAGTGATAGGACAAGAGGAAACGGGTTCAAGTTATGTCAGGGCAGGTTTAGATTGGATATTAGGAAGCATTTTTTCACTCAAAGGGTTATTAAACATTGGAATGGGCTGCCCAGAGAGGTGGTGGATTCACCATCCCTGGAGGTGTTTAAGAAAAGGGTAGATGAGGTGCTTAGGGACATGGTTTAGAAGTGGGTGTTTTTAAATCAGGGTAGGTTAACGGTTGGACTTGATGATCTTAATGGTCCCTTCCAACCTCACTTATTCTATGATTCTATGATTCTATGATTTATTGTTAGAAATCTAAGTCTAGTGTGGAAAGGATTCACTATCTTGCTGTTGAAGTCAATGGGAAAAATTAAACTGTTTTCTCTGATGCATGATTAGACTTAAAGAGAATCATTGCTGTTGTAGCATCCTGTCCTGATTTGAGGTAAAACAGAACCAATTTTCTGTTCAAAAGTTTTACTTTGCAGCTAAGCCTCTTCTAACTAACTGAACTCTCTGAAAATAACAGCATATTGTGGAGACACTGTTTGCTCTCAGGGAGATAAGACCTATGTTTATAGTTGATGCCAAGGAATGGTATGCAGAAAGGATCTTGCTTATACTTATTGCTATAACAACCAAGGCCAACCAACTTTGTTATTTGCCCTGTGGGAGGGTCGGAAGTGGAAAAGCGCAGTGGGGTCCCAGCTGCGGGGAGGGGCAGACAGGACAGGTGACCCCAAACTGACCAACAGGGTATTCCATCCCATCTGCCTCATGCTCAGTATAAAAGCTGAGGGATCAAAGGGTCAGTTTCTCTTTCTTCAATGGCCAGCATCCAAGGAGGACTCTGTCTGTTCATCTGCCTTTGGTCCTGATCCGTGTGTTCCTGAATCCAGATCTGGAAGCCAGTTCCCGTCTGTCACTGAGTCCAGTCTGGGACTTTCCCAGTGCCTGCCAGTGACATGATTGTCATCCTGGGAGCTCGATACGGTTTTGTATATATTTCATTGTTTTCTTTTTATTTTATTATTAATATTTCATTAAAGTAGTTTAGTTTCTTTTAAACTCATAAGTCTTTTTCCCTCCTCTCCTTGGAGAGATAGGTGGGAGAGAGCATCTGTCATTCGTTTCAGTGGCCAGTCTGGCCCAAACCACGACACATCCTGAAGTCTAAGAAATGAAATATAATCTTAATTTTTACTTAACACATACACTGAGGGAAAACAGCGGTAACGGATTATTTTTTTTTTAATCCTTTATCTCATAGACTTGGCAGCTTTTTCTTCATGTTTTAAAATAGAAGTAATCTATGCTTAAAAATAAATATAATCCATTTTCTGAATGAAATTATTTGGCCCTCATGTTCTCCCGTCTCAACTTTTCAAGTTATTTCATTCATTTAAGTATAAAAGAGGAGTTGGAGAAGCATAAAGGCTATGAATGTTTTAAAGCTGGAGAAGTGCTCTCTGCTGGAAGGACAGTCTAGTCTACTAAGTTGAGGAACCCGTATTTGTTGCAACAGAGTTGGGTGCTTTGTTTCTCTGAGCAGCAAGAAAATTACAGAGCTTCAAAATGTTAATTAGAGAAGACAAAAAGAAAGTGGCAGTTTTTTCCAATTGAAATGTAAATGCACAGCAATGATAACTATAGGCCACAGGCAATATTTGATTACAAAGTTGTAATGGATAAATATCCTTTAAAAATCACAGTAATGCACTGCCCAACTTGAATACATTGGGATTTTTTCTATTATGCATAATAATTATTTTCTGACATCTTAGGAAGTTTAAAAACTCAAATAAATCCTTTTTTTTTTTTGCAACAAGGTGCTGTCCAAAACTCTTCCTCTTTAAGTTAGTCAGTTTGGGTGAATATTCTTATAGTCAAATATCATTAATTCATTTGGTTCTGCACGAGTTGCAGGTTGATTTTCAGCTTACTGAATGTCAAAATTCACCCAGAGTCACATGATGTTCTGACAAAAGAAAAATACTGTTCACCAAGAACAACAATAATTTAAATTCTTTCTGGATAATAACTGTTATGGAAAGCAAGTTATATAGTTTCAAGCAACTTCTCCTTAAACACCTTAAAAAGAGCTAACCCATCAAACTTTCTCAAGCCTGAATGGAGAGTATGGAACTCACTCCATATGGCTAGATTCATGTTATACATACTATGAGTCTGGTTCAAAAATTCATGTTAATTGATTACAAATCTAGATATTATAAAATAATGTTTTTCATTGTCTTTTAATCATCTTTCTGCTTTTTCCAGTGCTTGGAGTTGATGGTTTTCAAGATTTGCTCACAAACATGAAAGCTTTAAGTCTGATTCTTTTACTGTTTTGGTTTTTTTTTAAATGAGATATGATATTCTCAAGCACAGACCTTCAAGAAAGACCTGTGAAAATAGAAAATATGGAATGATTTCTAATGAATTCCCAAGAGTTAGCAAGAATTGCATGTTTCTAAAAACAATTGATTCCCTTCAGATTTCAAAACATTCATAAGCAGTTGTTCCTCTGAGTAGTCCAATGTAATATGCATAGCTTGAACAAAATCCCACAATGTTGGGAAGAGAACTGAGAGGGTCTATAGTGAAAAAGAAAAGAAAGGTATTGTGTCTGACCTTTTATTTCCTAATAAAATACTAGAAAAATTGCTGTTGTTATTACTAATGTTTAGATATTTGTCGTGGTTTAGGCTGAATGGGCTACTGGAGATGTGGGGGACCCCAGACAGGACCAACAGATGCTCCCCTCTACCTCTCTTCAAAGAGAGAGGCGGAGGAGGGAAAAAGAGACTTAAGAGTTTAGAAGGAACTAAACTACTTTAATGAAATATTAAAAATAAAAGGAAATAATGAAATATATACAAAACCATATTAAGCTCCCAGGATGACAATCACGACACCAGCTGCCACTGGGGCAGTCCCAGGCTGGACTTAGTGATGGACGGGAACTGGATTCCGCATCTGGATTCAGGATCGGGATCAAAGGCAGACGAACAGACAGAGTCCTCCTCAGACATCGGCCATTGAAGCAAGAAAGCAAGAGCGAGCTGACCCTTTGATCCCTCAGCTTTTATACTGAGCATGAGGCAGATGGGATGGAATACCCTGTTGGTCAGTTTGGGGTCACCTGTCCTGTCTGCCCCTCCCCGCAGCTGGGACCCCACTGCGCTTTTCCACTTCCGACCCTCCCACAGGGCAAATAACAAAGTTGGTTGGCCTTGGTTGTTATAGCAATAAGTATAAGCAAGAGCCTCTCTGCATACCATGCCTGGACATCAACTATAAACATTGGTCGTACCACTCTGAGAGAACGAACATTGTCTGCACAATATGCTGTTAATTTCAGTAGTTAGAAGAGGCCCAGCCAGGAAGCAAAGTTACTGAACAAAGTTGGTCCTGTTTTACCTCAAACCAGGACAATATTATAGTGAAGATATCCAGCAAGAGAAATATTTACCACTATTATTTATGATAAATCATAGGATGAACTTCGTTCACCAACTCAAAGCCTCTTGTCTATATTGAAAGAATGCACATGAAGTACTTCTTGCCCACTGATAATTTTAAAATAGGTAAGAAGCATCTCTAAAGGAAAAGTTACTTGATACAAGCTTTTTGGGAGTTCGCAATATCTGGTTCTATTTTCCATCCCTTATCTGCCATTTTGTAAAATATCTGTAGGGAGAAAAGCTGTGCCAAAAATCTTTCTGAGCAGCTCGTTTATTGGTAGAGACACAAGGCAGAACAAGTGTGAACTGATACCATTTTGTGTATATATGAAAATAATTGTAGTAAATAGTGTTGTGGTTTCATATGGTATGTTTGCATGAATAAGAGGTAAATTTGCATAGATAGAACACATTTATTTACTGTTTTGCATATTCACTGTGATGCCTGCTGAAGACAGAATCACCTTACTTTAAAGTCATCAAGGGCATCAAGGAATTATGCTACAGACTCAGGATCATTACATTCAAATTTTATAGACTTAGAGAAGAGGAAGATAATTTGTAACATTTAGATATCTTGAAATATATGTTCTTTTCTTTCAATTTCTTTGCTTTGTTAAGTTCAGTAAACTACTTCCATTTTGTTTTTGAAACAAAGAGCGTATGAGAGAGGGACACGTTGATAGCATAAATGTATTTGGCCATGTCTACTTGTGTGAGTACAGACTAAGATTATTTTATGTAGACTGCTCTTCCTACACAACGCTCAGCAGAAGACAACCATGGAAGCTAGTACAAAGATCCAATTTGGCCACCTTTAAAAAACTTCATTTTGGCACTGTGATAAAGCTAATGTGCCCTGCTGATTGATAAGGCTGAATAGCTTGAGCACAATACTGCACCACACTGCATCACAAAGTCTTTCAGACTGAAGGTTACTTGTGTCTGGCCTGATAGTTCTCCCTGAACTATTTTCTTACATGTCAGGCTCCACAATTTGAGTGAACCCATGTCTCATGTATAGTACCCTATACATAATTATCTTCCATTCTCACTTCTTCACAAAAAATGTGACCCCACTGAACTCCATTGACTGTACTAACCAGGACTGTAACAGGAGATTAGGCAACTGGATCACATGCAATCTTATACATAAGGACAACTAAATGCAGATGAGAGGTGAGTCCCACAGACTATGAATCTTTAGAACAAGAGTTTCAAAGACAATAAAATGTCTTATCCGTAATGGATAGCTGCTCGATACTTCCAATGAAGCTACCTAGAACTTGATTTTCAGGTAAAGAATCTCCAATGCATCATTCTTTTGTGCACCCAGACAGTTGTTCATATTTTTGAACAATTTTCCTTTTATTCTGTTATTAGTTTTCATTACATGTAAATACTTAGTGGGTACATATTGTGCTAGTCAACATTTATGCTACTTGACTCTCTAAGCCCTGAAGCAACTGAAATTGTGAAATCCATCACAACAGAAGACAATCTGAAATGGAGAGTCTACATCCTCTCATTCTTTCTCCTGTGAATGATGCTCTCTCATCTTACTATACCCTCTGCTGTCTTTTCTTCCTTTTATTTCCAGGAGCTAGTCCTAGCACAGATCCTTCTTTCTGTTAGGTAGCACTAAGGTTACTGCTCTAATAAGACTTTCTATTAAGCATCCAGATTGATCAAACACTAGGGGTTGAGCTACTGTCTTGGGAGCCAGTTTGATGACAATATTTGCCTTCTTCCTTCCTCCTTCTTCATTAAAAGGACAGAAAAGAACACCTCTCATAAGGAGCACAATGCTCATTTCTAAGCATTCACAACGGTGAGAATACCATGTATGCATTCTGGAGAATATTCACTCTGTTTAGGCAACTTTGACATCCTACTATAGAGTGATTGGTGCACCTTCAGTCAGAAGCTTCAAAAGAGATACATTCAGTGGAAGAAAAAGATAGACATTTTAGCTGCATGCCTAAAACTAGAGAATATCTGATAACATATGTCAGAGTAACATTTGCTCTAAGTTTGGCCAGACATCAGTTCAAACATTTTTGCTACCATCTTCTTTTTGTAATAAGTAATTTAGCAAAAGAATTTTGCTTCAGCTAAAATGGATGTGTGCTCACTATGGCTTCAGCTAAGATGGGTGTGTGCTTGCTATGCGTTTGGAAAAGGGATAGTGTTAGATAGGATATCAGACGAAAGCAACAGTTGAAAGTACCGAACCGCTGTAAAACAAAGGGTGATGTAGTTAGCTAAGATAACCATGGGGTGGTGGGGGACCAAAAGTTACCCCTACAAAGACCAGATTGGAATCAAAATGACCCCGCGGGGAGAAGAAACGTGTCTGATTATTGAACATTAATTATTGATATATTCATTTCCCAGGGGCATCAAAGCTTGATTTAAGACCGAATACGTAGCCCCTGTATCAACCAAAATTCTACTTTCTTTTGTTCCTCCCCTGGCTTCATTATAACCACTGGATCCGCTAGGGTAGATTCCTCTGGTCCCCGTCAGTCTACCTTCATGTAAGCCAACACTCTTCCCTTTTGATTGTTCCAAGACTTTTCCTTATCCAATCTCCTCCTTTGTTTAAATATTCCCAAGGTTTGAGCCCAAACCACCGAAGGAGTGACTTCCTCTGTTCTGCCACTTTGACGATTAGCCAGACCCCTGATAGGAGAGTGACTAAACACCACAGCAGCCTAACTTACATATATCAAAAAAACTTTTACAGATCTTTCACTTGTGTCAGATGTTTTGTCCATCCCTGAGTTCCTCGGAGAGTCACGAAACCGCAACTCAGGACTCCCCCTCACTTTACAACGATGCTGCGTCTTAAACACACACACACACACACACACACACACAAGTGCTTTTAACACAAAATACCTGGGCATTTACAAATGAGACATGCAATTATCACTCCAGTTAGTATCCCTCCAGCAGCTGCAAATATTACTCAGCTGACATATCACAATTGTGAGAGGCTCACTTACCCTTCTCCTGCTTCTTATACAATCATTAGCAGGTCCGTCCTGGCTCCCGATGCCGGGATGCAGCGATAACCTCGGATTCACTCGATCTACTCCCAAGATCGCTAGCGGCCGCTCTTATCGGTCAGTGAATCCCCTTACTACAATACAGGGTACCCTCTTCCTATACGGGGACTATGCTGTACGCCAGACGTCTCTGCGCGCTTTACCAGCAGCTCCGGCCATGTGTGGGCATCCCCTATGACTTACTGGCCCCCTCATTAAATATACCGTTTGCCCGTGGCTTCAGGAGATTGTTGTCTACTCCCACGGTGAGCGGCTGGGAGTGGAGGCTCCTCCGAGGAAAGTACTCGGGGCGTGCCTAGAGGCGTCCGCTCCACAGTCGATCCTGCAGCTGAGCAGAGAACCTCCTGGCTGGCTCACCAAAACTGACGTGCGGAAATCAGACTCCACAACCGAGAAGGTTGTAAAGTAGGTATGTTTATTCAGCGCTGGGCAGCACGGGGGGTCATCCCACCAAATTCGTGCGCACCTAACGCGGCAGCTCGTATCATATTTATGCAGCAAAGTGTTACATATTCATAAGGTTTCTCAATACGCCTATACATATTAACTATCTATCCCGCTTCGTATGCAAATGAGCCATTTCCGTGATCTCCTCCCCACCGAGCATGCGCGGTTTCTTCTGGTGGTGGTCATTGAGGGTCGAGAGGATGAAGGCAAACCCACTCTTCTTCATCACCACAAGTGACTCTTTATTCCTGCGTAGGCTCAGTCTCTCTCTTATCAGACTCCACAACCGCAAGGTCAGTTCCAGCCAGTTTCTTTAGCAAGGCCGGTCATGACTGTTCTGTTTTTCTTTGCAACTCCTCTCTGATAGTTCCTGTTTAAACATCTTACATGATGGCCAAGGTTATAATTAGAGATATGGCTTAAGTGAGGCAATGGCTACAAGGTTATAGATATATGTTTTGCGTTAAGCAAGTTTCCTCCTGCTATTAGCCCTTAAGTGTTAGTTCTCTCTATCACCCTGGTGCTTTCTGCCAGAAGCCCCAGGTAGGGCCATTGTCCCCGGCTGCGGTGTAAAGCACATTTTTAATGTCTCGTCCAGTTCGGACTGGTCCAAGGGCTACTGCATGCACAATCTCTTGTTTAATTTGCTCAAAGGCTTGTCGTTGCTCAGGGCCCCACATAAACTCATTTTTCTTTCGAGTCACTTCATAGAGAGGTTTCACAATCTGGCTATAACCTGGAATATGCATTCTCCAGAAACCCACACCACCTAAAAAGGCTTGAGTTTCCTTTTTGTTAGTAGGTGGGGACATAGATGTTATTTTGTTAATTACATCCATTGGGATTTGGCGACGTCCATCTTGCCACTTAACTCCCAAAAATGGGATCTCTTGTGCAGGTTCCTTGACCTTACCTATTTTTACAGCAAAACCTGCTTTCAGAAGAATCTTGATTATTTTCTTACCTTTCTTGAAAACTTCTTCTGCTGTGTTACCCCACACAATGATGTCATCGATGTATTGTAGGTGTTCTGGAGCTCCACCCTTCTCCAGTGCAGTCTGGATCAGTCCATGGCAAACAGTAGGGCTGTGTTTCCACCCCTGGGGCAGTCGATTCCAGGTGTACTGGACATCCCTCCAGGTGAAAGCAAACTCTGCTGCTAAGGGAATAGAGAAAAAGGCATTAGCAATGTCCATTGTAGCACACCATTTGGCTGCCTTTGACTCCAGCTCATACTGAAGTTCTAGCATGTCTGGCACAGCAGCACTCAGTGGTGGTGTGATTTCATTCAGGCCACGATAGTCTACTGCTAATCTCCAGTCCGCATCAGACTTTCACACTGGCCATATAGGGCTGTTAAAGGGTGAGCGAGTCTTGCTGATCACTCCTTGGCTCTCTAGCCATCGAATCGGGTTATGGATGGGAATCAGGGAGTCTCAGTTGGTGCAATACTGTTGTCGATGCACCATGGCAGTAACAATTGGCACCTGCTGATCTTTAACCCTCAGCAGTCCCACAACAGAAGGGTCATCTGAAAGACCAGGGAAGGCTGACAGCTGTGTAACATCCTCAGTCTCTACAGCTGCTATTCCAAAAGCCCACCAATACCCTTTTGGGTCTTTAAAATACCCTCTCTTGAGATAGTCTATGCCAAGGATGCACAGAGCATCTGGACCAGTCACAATGGGGTGCGTCTCCCATTTATTCCCAGTTAGGCTCACTTCCAGCCTCTAATACGGTCAGTTCTTGAGATCCACCTGTCACTCCAGAAATAGTGACAGATTCTGCCCCTTTATGATTCGATGGCAATAGGGTACACTGGGCACCAGTGTCCACCAGGGCTTTATACTTTTGTGGCTCTAATGTGCCAGGCCATTGAATCCACACAGTCCAATAAACTTGGTTGTCCCTCTCCTCCTCCTGGCTGGTGGCAGGGACCCTCTAACGTTGAGCACAGTACCTACAATTAGCAGATGGGTTCCTACCTGGACCGAAGGATTGCCCACCATAGGTTGGAGCAGCCATCCTCCTGGAAGAATTCTTTCTTCTTTCTGCTTTACTTTGCAACTCAGGCGCCCATGCCTGTAGGGCTGAGATAGGTTCTCCATCCCACTTCCTTATATCCTCTCCATAGCTGCAGAGGCAAAGACAGGAAATCTCAGAGCAGGTTCTGTTTCTCTTGAGTTGGTCTCATAGGAGGGTGTTTTTTCCATAGCAGCTGCAACATGGATCTGTGCAGTGTAAGAATGGGATATTTCCTCCATCCTGGACGGTTTATCAAACAGTTTATCCGTTTGCTCAACCATTTTCTTGGTCGTTTGATCAGTTTTATCAATCAGCTTTTCAACGGCTGCCACAGTGAAGGGACAAAAGAGACTGTCTTCATACTGTCGTACTTTGTTAGCCACTTCATTTACAGTTGGTGTGTCAGCATCACATCCTCCCCAGACCATTGTTGACAATGTGTGGGAATATGTCGGTGGTGCACTTTGCGCAAACTTTTTTAGCATAGATTGTTTGCATGGCATTTCATCAGGGTCTACTGTCACTTGCCAGTCACAATAAGTCACGTCTTGCACAGCCAATTCTCTCAGATACTTAATACCTTTTTCCATGTTGGTCCGTTTGCTTGGACAGCATTTGATATTATCCTTAAAGGGATACCTGCGCTTTACAGCTGACACCAGTCCCCTCCAGAGACTGAGAGTGCGTGTCTTTCTCCCAGTCCCTTCATCGATACCTCCATCCTTGGCCAGGTTTCCCAACTGCCTAGCTTCTCTGCCATCTAAGTCTATGGTATCAGCCCCACTGTCCCAGCATCAGAGCAACCAGGAGATGAGTGTTTCACCTTCATGATGACTAAAGTCCTTCCTCATATTTCTCAAATCCTTCATAGAGAAGGATTTAACAAGTACTTCTACATCTGAGTCCTCCTCCTGTGTTGACACTGCCTGAGAATGACCCTCTCCTGGATCTGCTTTAGAAGGACCTTCTCCTGCATCTCCATCAGAACTCTCTCCCAAGCTATCTGGCTTGAGCTGGTCCTTGTCATAAGGGGCAGGGGAAGAAGCTGACCTCCTTTTCTGCTTCCTACTCACTGGGGCAACTTGTACAGGTTCTGATGGAGTTTGAGTAGCGGCAGTACTCATTGTCAGAGCAGCTGGAGTAGTGAGGGTGCTTGTTGTCAAGGCTGGAGTAACTTTTGCTCGGATGGTCTGCGGCATGACCTGTGCCTCTACAGGTGTGGGGGGCAGCTGGTGCCAGTGCAGGTGGTGTAGCTTGTGCTGCTACAGTGCAGGGGGCAGCTGGTGTCGATATAGATAGTGGCAGTGTGGCCTTTACCATGGGCTGCGGAGTGGATGGTGCAGGCGGGCCATGGCTTTGGTTGGGATAGATGGTGGTGTGGCCTTTACCGCTGACTGTGGAGTAACTTTTGCCAGTACAGGTGGCAGAGGGGCTTGTGCCACTACACTGGGGGGGCAGCTCCTGCCGGTACAGGCTGAGGAGTGGTTTCTGGGGTTTGAGTGGCAGCAGTGCTTGTTACCCTATAGCTGCTCCGACACTGATATGAAACCACCCCTGCAACACATTCAGGAACATTACCAACAAAATCATGATCTTAAGAAAGTAACAATCCTTGTCAGCACAGCCCAAGAGGTTTCCATCCCCTAGCTCTGATAGTGTCCCTTTGGTATAAACATCAAAGGGCAAAGTAAACTTTCCCCAGGTAAAACCAAAAGTGTAATTAGTAACAGAATCCATCATGCAATGCCCAAGATATGCAGGTAGAGCCGTTATCCAAGTAATCACATTATACATCAGAATTGTGAACCACACCACAGCAGTGCATTTAAACCTTCGCATAAAACCACAAAGAGTAAATAAACTTTACAATGCATTTGGCAGGTTAAACAGAGTTGACTCAATTAACTGCAAAGCTCTCTAAAGGCATGATATAACATTTTGTTTAAGAACGACATGATGTGAGCTGTCTGTTCTAATCTCTGAGCAAGCTAGAATTCAAAATATTTAGGCAATCTATCACAGCTCTGGTCGAGCCCCACTCGTGCCCCATGTTGGGCACCAATAAATCTGTTGTGGTTTAGGCCGAACCAGCCACTGGGCGAACGACAGATGCTCCCCCTACCTCCCTTCAAAGAGAGAGGCAGGAGAGAGAGAGACTTATGGGTTTAGAAGGAACTAAACTACTTTAATGAAATATTATTAATAAAATAAAAAGGAAATAATGAAATATATACAAAACCGTATCAAGCTCCCAAGATGAGGATCACGTCACCGGCTGGCACTGGGGAAGTCCCAGACTGGACTCAGTGATGGATGGGAACTCTATTCCGGATCTGGATTCAGGATCAGGATCAAAGGCAGATGAACAGACAGAGTCCTCCCGGAGGCCGGCCACTGAAGAAAGAGAGACTGACCCCTTTGATCCCTCAGCTTTTATACTGAGCATGGGGCAGATGGGATGGAATACCCTTGTTTTCCCAAATCTGGGTTCTTTACCTGGTGTGCAAGCCAATAACACACAGAGCAGAGGTATTTCTAAGTTTATTCCATTAATGCACAGAAATGGGGTGCTCGTCCCAAAACAGGAGCACACCTTAGTTTGAAAAATCTCCACTTTTATACATTGATTGTTACATATTTAAACAATTAATACATATTAATTGTTATTCTCTTTAATGATTGGTCAATATTTCTTTGCTTCCTATGTAAATTAGTGTGCAGTCTCTGTCTTCTTCCATTGTTCTCTTTTGAGTAGGTGGTATCATTTGGGTAGGTGGTCAATGAGTCGGTGGTCACGATTTCCCCCTGCCAAAATTACCTTTTACCTACTTCTCCTCTGATCTTGGCGGTTCCAAGTGATTTTCTCGGTTTGCTGACCAGGCCTACAGTTCATCACTCTCTTGACAGGAATACCCTGCTTATCAACAATGCCACATTGTCTGGTGGTTAGTTCCTTAATTGAATCATAGATAAATCATGTCCAGTTACTATTTCTCTATTTTAATCTTAGGTAAATAATTAGATAGGGTTGGGGCAGTACAGAGGACTTGAGCAGCAGCAGGTTTCCTTGGTTGCTTCAATTACATTTTACATTTCATTTTCCTAGTTAATGTCAATTTTACTACAACACCCTGTTGGTCAGTTTTGGGTCACCTGTCCTGTCCGCTCCTCCCTGCAAGTGCAACCCCTCTATGCTTCTCCGCTTCCAACCCTCCAACGGAGCAAATAACAGTGTTAGCTGGCCTTGGGTGTTATAGCAGTAAGTATAAGCAGGAGCCTCTCTGCATACCATTCCTTGGCATCAACTATAAACATAGGTCTTATCACTCTGAGGGAGCGAACATTGTCTTCACAATATGCTGTTAATTTCAGTAGTTAGAAGAGTCCCAGCTAAGAAGCAAAGTTACTGAACAAAATTGGTCCTGTTTTACCTCAAACCAGGACAAGGTAATAAACACAAACACAGCCATACTAGTTTGTAGACATGCAGACTTCAGAAGTTAGAAAGATCTCAGGCTTGCTAAATATTAAAGATTGAATCTGTACTGCATACCAAACTACCTAAAATTGCTTTCAAATAGCATAAATTTGTAGATAGGAGCACTAGCATACACGAGATGTGTGTGTGTGTCAGTGACTGAGCTGAAATAGAACTAATTTCTGGGTTATACAGTTGTATTTAGATATAATGTACAAATTGTATAGGTAGATACACATCAATAATAATTAAAAATAAAACCTGATTTAATTCCAGGTTTGCTTTTTATTAATAACTTAAAGTGCCCTTTTCTGTAAAATATTTTTTCTTCCAAACACTCTTCTTTCGAAATTCATACATTGTATTTCAAAATGTGATTATGTGTTCAGTGTGGTTTCCTGTAATTTTTGCTTTTTTCCCCGTTCAGGAAGCATTTACTGGACCCAAGTATATTTTCCTTTCTAATATTCAAAAAAGCAAAAAATAATGGGATTGCATTGTGTCTTGCTTTGCACCAAAAACTGTGACAGGAAGGAAAAGGTGACTTGAGCAAGAAGAATGGTGAACTTTAAATTGTCCATTAATGCATTGTATTTTATGGTGCAGCATTTATTCCCTTGAACTCACACCACCCTAAAACATTAACATGTTTCTAGCAAAGATCTTTTCATAATGGATGAAGATACTTGATATTTTACTACCATTTTGTTTAGTGGCCAGCCCAGTCTAAACCACAACAGATTTTTCTGGTTTTTTTTTTTTCTAATATCATAGAATCATAGAATCATAGAATGGTTTATGTTGGAAGGGACCTTGAAGATCATTGAGTTCCAACCTCCCTGCCACAAGCAGGGACACCTCCCACTAGACCAGGTTGCCCAAGGCCACGTCCAGCCTGGCCTTGAACACCTCCAGGGACGGGGCTTCAACAACCTCTCTGGGCAACCTGTTCCAGTGCCTAATATATAATTATATATATATTAATATATATATGCTTAATATATTGCAACAGTACTGTTATAGTCCACATGACAGTTGTTTTTCTTAAAACATGGGATAGAATACAATTACTTTTAAAGGCTGTTTACACTTCTTAGAGCCTGTCACAAGTTTTATCTTCAAATCACTTTCACAAGGGGAGTCATGCATATCGTCCTTTTTGAAAAACCCCAGTAAGCTCTTGTCTGCGTTGCACGGCTCTTACATATCATGCAGTGGTGGGTTCCCTACAGAGTCAGCTCCAGGCCTGTAGGAGAGACCAGGGGTTAATCCACCAACCTGAATTACACTTTCAAAATTTTAATTAATGATGGAAAATTGAATGTGCATTCAAGATCAATCCCAAATATTTCCTTGAAATCCAAAATTGCTGCTTCTCAGTATTAAAAAGTTTGAATAACTTTGTATTTTGTAAGCTCAAAAGTTTGTGGTAAATTAAATTGGATGAATCGTGATTATGCCTTTGAGATGGATGTGCACAACCTACCATACTGGCACAGAGAAAAATAGGAAGCTTTCCACAGAGTTCAGGTTTTAGCAAAATCTACACCCTTCCCTGTGTAAGCAATGAGTTTTCTCACCATCAGCTGTCAAGAAAATAGTTCCACAAACCCCACAATTTAAGAAGGATGTTAATGTCCTTGAATGTGTCCAGAGGAAGGCAACAAAGCTGGTGAAAGGGCTGGAAGGAATGTCCTATGAGGAGCGGCTGAGGACTCTGGGTTTGTCTAGTTTGGAGAAAAGGAGGCTGAGGGGCGACCTCATTGCTCTCTACAGCTTCCTGAGGAGGGGAAGTGGAGAGGGAGGTGCTGATCTCTTCTCCCTGGTATCCAGTGAGAGGACGCATGGGAATGGTTCAAAGCTGTGCCAGGGGAGGTTTAGACTGGACATAAGGAAGCATTTCTTTACTGAGGGGATGGTTCAAACACTGGAACAGGCTTCCTAGAGAGGTGGTCAATGCCGCAAGCATTTGGACAATGCCCTTAATAAGATGCTTTAACTTTTGACCAGCCCTGAATTGGTCAGGCAGTTGGATTAGATGATCACTGTAGGTCCCTTCCAACTGAAACAAAACTAAACTAAGCTAAACTAAACTAAACTAAACTATTATATTACATTCTAACCAGAACTAATGATGCCTCATTTTCTATTATTTGTCTCTCATGATTGATTGATTGAAGGCTCTGATTAAGACTTTTCCCCTAATTAGGGTACTCACAAGGCCCCTCTTGAATGTCAGTTCTCTTACTTTCTTGGATGGCTAGGAACCACGAAACACTGGACTGAAAACATAGGAAGGAAATAAGTGTTACAGAAATGCCTGAGAAGAATGAACATCATCCTCCCAGCAGAGGCCATGCTCAAGGAATACGCACAGACTTCAGGCAGACACAAAGTTACAGTGTGCCCAATTATCTTGTCATGGAGGAGGCTAATGATTGTCTTTTTAAAGAGATAAATCCCTTGGCACCTAGGGATTTTCCTGTATACCTGTTAACCTATGGGCATAGGAGCTTCCCCCCCTCTCTGCCCCATCAGCTGCCTCCCTGAAACAGGGCTGTGCTGCAGCTCTGTGGATTGCTGCTCCTGGGAACTCTGCTGCTTCAAGAGCAGGGATCCAGTAATGACGTTTCATTACTGGCCAGGCCAATTCACTGGCTCTGATGTGTCATTTCCAAAAGCACTACCTCTCATAGACATTTCAGCAAGGCAGACCAGTGGGTCAGATGGTAAAAGCAGATTACCCAAAGGGTGGAAGCAGATAATGGACATTTTATTACAAACACCTCTCTCTTTAAAGCTGTTATTCTCAAGGATTATTCAGGTGACCTTAGTCATGATTTTAATTTCATAAAATGGAATTGCAACACTGTTCATTTCCACAACTGATTATGTATATGGGCAGTATTAACAGATTTAACAGATTAACCTCTTAACTACTGGGCTTCTTTGAATAGAAGGATAATCTCTTTTTACACTGCTCATCCTGGTTAGAGAAATTAACAATTAAAGTGGAATGAAAGGTGGTTCATATTTCTGACACATTCAGACAGTGAAAAAAATAAACAATAAGCTCTTGTTTAAACATCTATTAGTCATACTCTGAAGGGCTGTAGAGATAACAAAGAATAACCCAGACTTGTTAACATTTTTTTTCCTAACATATGAATTCTCTACCCAGAACAAATATAAGATTTTCTGATTGAAAAAAGTAAAGACAAAAAAAAATTGTTTGAGATGTTCTTCAATTGAGAGAATTTTGTTCCCTGGTTCAGTAAAATAACTCAACACATGCCACCATGTCTTTGACTCCCAGATACTTGGCCATGTTCCAGGGCTTCAGGCAAGTACTTCATATTTACCTCCAGCACTCTTTACTGCAATTCACTTTGCTTTCTAAAATGCTGGTATGGATGCCTGTCGTGGTTTAACTCCAGCAGGCAACAAAGAACCACGCGGCCGCTCACTCAACCCCCCACAGCTGCAGGACGCGGCAGAAAATTGGAAGAAAAAAGCAAAACTCATGGGTTGAGATAAAGGCAGTGTGATAAATGATCAAAAATTTATAATTTATTAAACGAGTAAAGACAAGCAAACAGCACTGGGTGCGCCGGGAGCCTCCGCTCAACCAAGACGCACACCGTACATTCTCTGTTTCCGGTTTATATTCCTTTTACTAATACATATTCATAGAGTTGCTAATGATGGGCATGTCTTCTTTGGCGCATGCCCTCTTCACCTTTTGGGGTCTTCTCGACTCCCATCTGGTGGTCGGTGGATGAAGTCAGTAGTCTTCCTCGGCTCGCCCTTAGGATGACCCTAGGTTTTACGCATGGCTCTAGAGACATCAGCTCTGTTCTTAGGATGACCCTATGCTTAATCACCATGCAGTTAACAAAACCAAAAACAAAACACGGTT
Organism: Pluvialis apricaria; assembly: GCA_017639485.1. Classification (NCBI taxonomy): domain Eukaryota; kingdom Metazoa; phylum Chordata; class Aves; order Charadriiformes; family Charadriidae; genus Pluvialis; species Pluvialis apricaria. The sequence goes on from CM030043.1 coordinate 21,023,734, forward strand.
TAACGTTCCTTAAGTGGCTTCTGCAGGAAGGCACATTTCCCCAAACGACCCTAGCATTGTTCCATATTGACACGAATCAGGTGAACACATTTCACAGCAGTTTAACAGAACAGTGAAGGAAAGAGGAAAACAACAACAATAATACTGATAGAGGAACATACAAAACACGATTAATGTACCACTGCTTAACAATCAGACCCGGGAAGCCCCAGCCCGCCCACACAAAACTAATTCTTGCCTCCTCCCCTGGCTATAGACTGGACACATGTTAGGGAATACCTGTGTCCCCTGACAGATACTTGGGAAAATTAACCCTATCCCTGCCAGAACCAGGACATTATCCACTCCTTACTCTATACCATCTATGTCATGCCCAGATCTTGCACTTTCCAATTAATAACCACCACTTTCCACTGTCTTTGATATATATATATAAGTACATATATATACATACAGATATCATTCCATTAGTCTATGGGCCATCCCTCTAAAATGTCCATTGAGTTCATTTAGTCCATGACTGTGGGCGCCATCTGCGAGAGCAGTCACTCAGAGCAGGTGAGATGGTGTGTGGTGCTGGACTGGTGCATGCTGCATTCAGAGCTCATGGCTGGTGTACCTGGTGCGGCCCATGCTCACAGTCCGCGGGTTGAAGATGTCGATCTCGAGGAAGTTGCTGGGCGCCAGCTGCTGAGGTCAGTTCTGATCCCATCACTGCTGCCCTTTACTCAGTTTCATCCAAGTCCATCTGTCATTGGTTTGGGTGATTCTTACTGTAGTACCACTGATAGCAATTATAGTGATGATGACATACAGTGGTAGGGTTCTTTAGCAATTAACATCACACAATTTGATTCATTGGCTATTCTCACCCAAAACCAGATCCCCATGAGGTACACATCGGACCTCCCCATCCTCCCGCATCACCCACAAAATTCACCCAGGTCCTTGTGCAAAAGCAATCCCACGGATGGGCTTGCCTTTGCCTGAGGCAGGGCTAACCCAGACTGTCTTCCCTAACATATTCTTCATGTGCACTACGGGGACTTTATCCCCTTCTACTGTATGTGGAAGTTTTGATTGGGCAGGGCCAGCTCGATTGGCAGATCCCCTGGTGTTGACTAGCCAGGTGGCCTTTGCTAAATGCGTATCCCAATGTTTGAAGGTCCCACCACCCATGGCTCTCAGCGTAGTCTTTAACAGTCCATTGTATCGTTCTATCTTCCCTGAGGCTGGTGCGTGATAGGGGATGTGATACACCCACTCAATGCCATGCTCTTTGGCCCAGGTATCTATGAGGCTGTTTCGGAAATGAGTCCCGTTAACTGACTCGATTCTCTCTGGGGTGCCATGTTGCCACAGGACTTGCTTTTCAAGGCCCAGGATAGTGTTCCGGGCGGTGGCATGGGGCACAGGGTATGTTTCCAGCCACCCGGTGGTTGCTTCCACCATTGTGAGCACACGGCGCTTGCCTTGGCGGGTTTGTGGGAGTGTAATATAATCAATCTGCCAGGCCTCCCCATATTTGTATTTTAGCCATCGTCCTCCATACCAAAGAGGCTTTAACTGCTTGGCTTGCTTAATTGCAGCATGTTTCACATTCGTGGATGACCTGTACAATAGTGTCCATGGTCAAGTCCACCCCTCGGTCTCGAGCCCATCTATATGTTGCATCTCTTCCCTGATGGCCTGAGGCATCATGGGCCCACTGAGCTATGAATAGTTCACCCTTATGTTGCCAGTCCAGATCCACCTGAGCCACTTCAATCTTAGCAGCCTGATCCACCTGCTGGTTGTTTTGATGTTCCTCTGTGGCCTGACTCTTGGGTACGTGGGCATCTACATGACATACTTTCACAACCAGATTCTCTATTCAGTCAGCAATATCTTGCCACAGTTCAGCAGCCCAGATGGGTTTACCTCTGCGCTGCCAGTTGCTCTGTTTCCACTGCTGTAACCACCCCCACAGAGCATTTGCCACCATCCATGAATCAGTATAGAGATAAAGTACTGGCCATTTTTCACATTCAGCAATGTCTAAAGCCAGCTGCAAACTGGCTCGATTCCCCTTGTCCTTCAGTGGCTTCTGCAACTCGTCATATAGGGCTCCACACAGCCTTCCACTTCCGATGCTTTCCCACAATCTGGCAAGACCCATCAGTGATCAGGGCATGTTTCTTCTCATTTTCTAGTAGTTTATTATACGGTGGGGCCTCTTTCACACATGTCATAGCAGGTATTCTGGAGCTTCTCCCTGTTCCAGTGCAGTCTGGATTAGTCCATTGCAAATGGTGGGGCTGTGTTTCCACCCCTGGGGCAGTCGATTACAGGTGTACTGGACACTCCTCCAAGTGAAAGCAAACTGTGGCCTGCACTCTGCTGCCAAAGGGATTGCGAAGAATGCGTTAGCAATATCAATTGTTGCATACCACTTGGCTGCCTTTGACTACAATTCGTATTGAAGTTCTAGCATGTCCGGCACAGCAGTGCCTAGCAGTGGCATGACTTCATTCAGGCCATGGTAGTCCACTGTTAGCCTCCACTCTCCATTAGATTTTCGCACTCGCCATATGGGACTATTAAAGGGTGAGTGGGTCTTGCTGATCACTCCTTGAGTCTCTAGTTGATGAATCAGCTTATGGATGGGAATCAGAGAGTCTCGATTTGTGCAATATTGCCACTGATGTACTATTGTGGTAGCAATCGGCACCTGTTGTTCTTTGACCCTCAACAACCCCACCCCAAAAGGGTCCTCCTTTGCTCTCTACAACTATCTGAAAGGAGGCTGCAGAGAGGTGGAGTTGACCTGTTCTGTCAAGTAACAGGTGATAGAACAAGAGGAAATGGCTTCAAGTTGCACCAAGGGAAGTTTAGATTGGATATTAGGAAGAATTTCTTTACTGAAAGGGTCATCAGGCATTGCAACACGTTACCCAGGGCAGTGGTGGAGTCCCCATCCCTGGAGGTATTTAAGGGTCGTGTAGATATAGTGCTTAGGGACATGGTTTAGTGGTGGACTTGTCAGTGTTAGGTTAATGATTGGACTAGATGATCTTACAGGTCTTTTCCAATCTAGGAGATTCTGTGATTCTGAGAGACCAGGCAAGGTAGACAGCTGTTTAATTTCCTCCGTCTCCAAGGCAGCTATGCCAAAAGCCCACCGGTCCCTTCAAGAGGATCAGAAGTAAGATCAGGCCTCCTACTCTGTCTGGGGAGCTGCCTGCTGGAAACCGGAGTGGCACTTTTCCTGGAGGGATCCCGTTTTGCGATTGTTCTTCCTTGCAACTCATGTATCCATGCCTATAGGATCTAGGTAGGCTGTCCATCCCACTTCCTCATGTCCTCTCCGTGGTTGTGCAGGTAAAACCACAGGGTGCCTCATGGTGTGTACTTTGTATACTCTCCCTCTTGAGTAGGGAAACGCCTGCTCGTAATTGCTGAGATGCTGTCCTGTACAGGTGGGCAGTAGGACGTATTCTCTTCAAGTTGCTGGACCTTCCAGGACAGTTTATCACTCAGGAATAGGGATCGGGTGATTATCTCTGGTTCTGTCTCTTCCTCCCATTCTCGTGATGGCCCTGGTTCATCATCATCCCTTACTATTACTATTACTATTACTATTACTATTTACTATTTACTATTTACTATTACTATATTACTATTACTAATTACTTTTACTTTACTCCACTCGCTGAGGAGACCAGATCCAGTGCAGGTAGGTCCACACTGGGGAAAGGGATCGGAGGCGGAAAAAAAGGGATTGGAGGCGAAAAGGGCCGGCAAGGGGCTCTCTTTGGGGCCTTTCGAAGCCGGAGAAAGCGACTAGCTCGTCCTCGTACTCCTGCTGGAACCGGCAGCTTGAGGGAGGGCTGCTGACGCGGCAAGGGCGGAGCCTACAGCATGGGCGGCAGTTCAAAAAGAGCTGTGAAGGAATGCAGTGAATCTCGCTGCACACGGAGCAAGTGGGCAGCCGGTGGGCGGCACCCAGGGCGTCACCTGGGAGCACCACAGGAGGGTGGTCCCCCCCTGAGTGGGCATAGTAACCAGGCTAACAGGGCGCTCAGGTCACACGGAAGGGTGCTGCCACCCTACCAACGTGGTCAGGGAATCATGGTAACTACCTGGCAGAAGACTGTGGCCCCAAAGAACCGTGCACGCACCAGCTCTGATGCTGCTTCGCAGACAGAGCTGTCGTGTGAGCATGTTGCCACACAGGCATCGGGCTGCAGGGTGTGCCCTACTCTCACACCAGTGTCAGAAGGTAATGGTAAGCATGCCTGTGGCAGGTGTGCCCAGGCTGAGGAGCTCCTACGCTTAGTGGTGGAATTCAAGGAGGAGGTAAGTAGGTTGAGGGACATCAGGGAATGCGAGAGGGAGATAGATGTGTGGAGTCGTACCCTGTCACCCATGACAGAAATCCAACAGGCAGATAGAGCCACTGCTATAGAGAAGTCCCACTCCTCTCCCCGACTGGCTGAACAGAGCAGCTTAGAGGAAAGGGGACAATGGCAAGATGTTCCTGCCTGACACAACAGGCGCTGCAGGCACATCAGTCTGCCAACCACTATACCTTCTGAGGTCCCATTGCAGAACAAATATAGTGCTCTGCAAGAGGAACCGGACAACAGTGAGGATGATAATCCAGTTTGGAGGCGTCATCGAGGCCTTGTCAGACCACCACCCGACTAAAAAATGCCTCAGCAAAAAGCAAAAGACGGGTCATTGTAATAGGTGACTCAGTTCTGAAGGGCACGGAGGGCCCGATTTGTAGACCAGACCCGCTATATAGGGAGGTTTGCTGCCTCCCTGGGGCCCGGGTTAACAATGTTAAGAAGCAGCTTCCTTCCCTGGTACGACAATCCGACTATTACCCCCTTTTAGTTTTTCAGGTAGGAAGTGACGACGTAGTGAGAAGAACGCTGAGGGCAATGAAGAAAGATTTCAGGGCCTTGGGACGACTAGTTAAGGGATCGGGAGCACAAATCTTGTTCTCCTCTATCCCTCCAGTTGCGGGGAATGATGAGGGGGTAAACAGGAAAAGCCAACAGGTCAATGACTGGCTCCAAACCTGGTGCTACCAGCAAGGTTTTGGGTTCTTTGATCATGGCCTGATTTACAGAACACCAGGCCTGCTGGTAGCAGACGGGAAAAGCCTATCTCACAGGGGGAAGAGGGTTCTAGGACTAGAGTTAGCAGGGCTTATTGAGAAAGCTTTAAACTAGATTGGAAGGGGGATGGGGATGTAACTGGGCTCACCAGAGAGGCACCTGAGTGTAGTAGCTCAGCACTTGTGGGGTAGGATGTTAGTACTTTTGAGAATCGGAAGGCCCACCACCTCTCTAGGGCTACACATTCATTGGCCTCTCTGAAATGCCTATACACTAATGCACACAGCATGGGGAACAAGCAAGAGGAGTTAGAGATCTGTGTGCATTCACTGGGCCATGATCTCATTGCAATTACTGAGACATGGTGGGATAGCTCACGTGATTGGAACACTGTCATGGATGGCTACGTTCTCTTCAGGAAAGATAGACCAGAAAGGTGAGGTGGGGGAGTTGCTCTTTATGTGAAAAAGCAACTGGAATGTATTGAGCTCTCCCTGGGGGTGGATGAAGAACAAGTTGACAGGTGTGGGTAAGGATTAAGGGGCAGGGTAACATGAGAGATACTGTGGTGGGTGTTTATTACAGGCCACCTGATCAGGATGGGGAAGTTGATGAGGCCTTCTACAGACAGGTGAGAATTGCCTCACAATCACAGGCCTTGGTTCTCATGGGGGACTTCAACTACCCTGATAGCTGCTGGGAAGGCTACATTGCTAGGCATGTGCAGTCCAGGAGGTTCCTCCAGTGCGTTGATGATAACTTCTTAACTCAGGTGGTGGAAGAACCCACAAGAAGAGGTGTACTGCTGGACCTAGTACTGACAAACAAAGAGGGACTGGTGGAGGATGTTAAGGTCGGGGGCAGACTTGGCTGCAGTGATCACGAGAAGATAGAGTTCAGGATTAAGTGCAGTATGCACAAAATGACAAGTAGGGTTGAAACCTTAGACTTCAGGAGGGCTAACTTTGATCTCTTCAAGAAATTGATGGGAGAAATCAAATGGGAGAGGGCTCTAGAGGGTAAAGGGGCTCAAGAGAGCTGGCTGATATTCAAGCACCAGCTCCTCCAAGCTCAGGATAGGTGCATCCCGAAGAGCAAGAAATCGGGCAAGGGAAGGAGACCTGCATGGCTGAGCAGGGATCTTCAGAAAAAGCTCAGGTGGAAGAAGGGAGTTTACAGGATGTGAAAAAGGGGGCTGATGACTTCGGATGAGTACAAGAATGCTGTCAGGGTATGCAGGGAAGAAACAAGAAAAGCCAAGGCAGCCTTGGAATTGAACCTGGCAAGGGATGTCAAGGCCAATAGGAAGGGTTTCTTTAAGTATATAGGAGACAAAAGGAAAACCAGGGAAAACGTGGGCCTGCTCTTGAACGAGACGGGTGCTGTGGTGACGGATGATGCAGAGAAGGCAGAGTTGCTGAATGCTGCCTTTGCTTCTGTCTTCACTGCTCGGGCCAGCTCTCGGGAGTCCCAGACTTTGCAAGTAACAGAGAAAGTCTGGAGGAAGCAAAACTTTCCCTTGGTTGAAGAGGAACAAGTTAGAGAACAATTAAGTAAACTGGACACCCACAAGTCCATGGGTCCTGATGGGATGCACCCGCGAGTGCTGAGGGAGTCAGAAGTCATTGCTGGGCCGCTCTCCATCATCTTTGAAAGGTCCTGGAGAACAGGGGAGGTGCCTGAGGACTGGAGGAAAGCCAATGTCACTCCAGTCTTCAAAAAGGGCAAGAAGGATGACCCGGGAAACTACAGGCCAGTCAGCCTCACCTCCATCCCTGGAAAGATGATGGAACAGCTTGTTCTGGGCATCATCTCCAAGCATCTGGAGGAAAAGAAGGTTCTCAGAAGTAGTCAACATGGATTCGCCAAGGGGAAGTCATGTCTGACTAATCTGATAGCCTTCTATGAAGGCATGACTGGATGGGTGGATGAGGGGAAGGCAGTGGATGTTGTCTACCTTGACTTCAGCAAGGCTTTTGACACTGTCTCCCACATCATCCTCACAGGCAAGCTTAGGAAGTGTGGGTTAGATGAATGGACAGTGGGATGGATTGAACAGTGGATTAACAATAGAGCTCAGAGGGTTGTGGTTAGTGGTGCAGAGTCTAGTTGGAGGCCAGTAACAAGTGGTGTCCCTCAGGGGTCAGTACTGGGTCCAGTCCTGTTCAATATATTCTTCAATGACCTGGATGAAGGGGTGGAGTGTACCATCAGCAAGTTTGCTGATGATACAAAACCGGGAGGGGTGGCTGACATGCCGGAAGGCTGTGCCACCATACAACGTGACCTGGACAGGCTGGAGAGTTGGGCAGAAAAAAACCTGATGAGGACCAATAAAGGCAAGTGTAGGGTACTGCATCTGGGGAGGAATAACCCCATGCATCAGTACAGGTTTGGGGCTGACCTCCTGGAGAGCAGCTGTGTGGAAAGGGACCTGGGAGTACTGGTGGACAACAGGATGACCATGAGCCAGCAATGTGCCCTGGTGGCCAAGGCGGCCAATGGCATCCTGGGGTGCATCAAGAAGAGTGTGGCCAGCAGGTCGAGGGAGGTCATCCTCCCCCTCTACTCTGCCCTGGTGAGGCCGCATCTGGAGTACTGTGTCCATTTCTGGGCTCCCCAGTTCAAGAAGGACAGGGAACTGCTGGAGAGAGTCCAGCAAAGGGCTACAAAGATGATTAGGGGACTGGAGCATCTTTCTTATGAGGAAAGGCTCAGGGACTTGGGTCTTTTTAGTCTGGAGAAAAGAAGACTGAGGGGGGATCTTATCGATACTTATAAATACTTAAGGGGAGGGTGCCAGGTAGATGAGAAGAGTCTTTTTTCAGTGGTGCCCAGTGATAGGACTAGAGGTAACAGGCACAAACTTGAGCACAGGAAGTTCCATCTGAACATGAGGAGGAACTTCTTTCCTTTGAGGGTGGCAGAGCACTGGAACAGGCTGCCCAGAGAGGTTGTGGAGTCTCCCACACTGGAGACATTCAAAACCCACCTGGATGCCATCCTGTGCAACGTGCTGTAGGTGTCCCTGCTGTGGCAGGGGGGTTGGACTTAGATGATCTCCAGAGGTCCCTTCCAACCCTGACGATACTGTGATACTGTGATTCCTCATCCAATACTGTGATTTGGCTAATTCAGTAGCATTTTGCCATGTTAACTTGCAACATCAAGCAAACCTAATATTTTTACGATGAGCAAAATGAGACCAGGTGGGCTTGCAAGCGAAGTACTTTAAGATTACTTTTTTTTGCATAGTGACTATGGACTTTTCTCCAGGTAGCATGTAGGACTTCTTAGACACTAGTGGAAACAAATTCAATGTATATATTGTACTGGTGTTTCTGAAAGCCATGTTTGCATAGAAGAAGATGTCTACAGATTAATATACTATACTGATTGTATCTTTTCCTTCCTACCCCAAGATCTCATGTTGTTACTACGACTTCTGCAGTTTGCAGTATTTTACTGCGCATACATATTCCCCTAAGCAGACTGTTCTGGAGATAAGTAGACAGTATATAAGATTTTCTGTTGTACTTAGAGTATCTGGAATCTTACATCTTGAAAACATTTTAGTAAAACTTAATTAATCTCTGCAATTATGAGTGCTCACAAGAAAAGATCAGTGGTGATATACTGCCAAGTCTCCAAGTGGTTATCAAAGTTTCAGAGTCATAAATGCATGTTTTCAAAACTCTCTCTTCTCCTCAGACCACTTTGGATGATGTTAAAAACACTTAGCTTTACCTTTGGTAAGGAATACAACATTCTAAAAGCTTGACATTCTTGTGAATCAAAATTATCAACAGTGCAGGAGACAGAAAAATACAAGCAAAGCTTTCTGAGAAATTATGGCTATAGAAAGTTGCTTTTCCTCATCAGAGGAAGTTTTTGGATGAGAGCCTGTTTGTCTGCTACTTCAAGATATTTGGGTGCGGTGCATACTTTTTGAATCAGTTTACAAAGTAATCTTTAGATTAACTATTCTAGCCAGACTCTGAAAAGCTGTTAGAATGCAGTGGACCTTTCTTCTTTTTCATATCATTCTTAAATGTACTTTTTGTGGTGGAACATATATGCCCCATATGCCTTTGTCCCTTTTATTCAAACCTAGCTGTGATTATATTTATTTACATGATAAGTTTTGTGTTTGTAAGCATTGTTGTGTTAACAAGTTATAGTATGGCAATTTGACTGAATAACCAGTCCCAAGGACCAAATTGCTACTTTGCCAAAGAACTAGCAGAAGGTTTTTCTCTCTTTTACACACACAAAAAGCATCAAAAATCTAAAAACTTTTCTAGCTTGGGCCACATGTACAACAGCTTCCAGGATGCTTCCTGGTCTCAATGGCACAGCATGGCTCCCCTTGCTACCACTAGCTCATCAAAATCTTCCTCTAGTGGGTTTTTCCTTGGAGCAAGGGTGTGACTTAACATTACCATAGACATCTCCCCTGGGTACCCACCTGTAGTGCTTTTCCACAGTTGTGGGACATTGCCTCATCTTCTCTCACTTCCCACCTGACTCCAACAAGCTGGGCACAAAGAGAGGGTCTTCTGAATCCCAAATTATGTGCCACCTGTGGCTACATTATTGTGCAATGCATAAAATTGATTTTGAAGAGTAACACAGCATGAAAAATGGGGCATTGTGTAGTGATGCTGCAGAACTGTATTCTGAATATCTCTGTGCACTTCATATGTCTTTTGTAAATCAGCTAACCCCACAATGCTAAGTAGGGGAAAAAAAAAGCCATATCAAATGGTAATAAAATATTTTAGAAGTGTCATTTAATATAAACAATGTTAGTTCATTTCTTTTCCTAGGTATTTTATTCTTCTCTCAGTGGAGCTAATGAAGTCGGAGGTCAAACTTTTTTGTTTCTTTCTTAGGAAGTGCAGATCCTTGCACAAGCTGAGGTAACACCACCCCCTTCTGTTCATACTGATGCTACGCTCAGTCAGCTATATATCCAGCATAGCAAAACACTGGTACCTGAGTACCACTTGCACAGCTGAGTAGGAAGAATGAATTCCACTGTTACAGTTTAATCATGTTCATTGAACTATATATTTTCAATTAAACTATTTTAATCATTCTCTAAACTAGCTTATTCCAAGAATTTCTACATAGCAAATTATTAAAAAACCTAAAAGACTGCAATTTTGCTTTAACTCTCTTACATGAATAAATGCAAAATTTAATTAATAAAATATTCATTTGGATATTAGGGAGCACTTTTTGTTATCTGCAGGTCATTTTCATTTTAGTATGCCTCTTCTGATCATCTGTCAGAGCAGCATCTCTACTGATTTGATACTGGGAAGGTTTCTCCATTTGTGAGATGGAAAGAATTTTACTCATATGCCTTTTTGCTTTACAGACTTGTTGTGGTACACAGAAAATGCCTATTACTAATATATTATACTCAAGTAGGTTCCTCAACATTACTTGATTAGTTCTTTAAGTTGATTAGCAGTCTAGTACATCAGTTGTCTGGGCAGATTACTCTGACACAATTAAATCTCTTGCTGAGTTGGTGGTTTCACGATCATTTATCTGGTTGGAAGCAGCGGTTTGAGCAGTATGGTTTCCTCCATCCTTGGATGTTCATTTCCATGTAATGAGCCAAAGCAGTGAGATGAACTGGGGCTGAGCCAGGTTAAATGGAATTTAGCTAAAACCAACCCTGTGGTTGTCAGTTTAGGGAAGTGGTCCAGGTCACTGCACAGATGCGTGAGCAACACAAGCTGGGGGAGCAGCCCTGGGGCAAGTGTGAAGAAGGAGAGGGGTGAGGGGGAGACTACTTACACTTGTATTTTTTGCTGCAGAAACTTCAACAAAGTGGTTGTCCTGGTTCCGGCAGGGATGGGGTTAATTTCCCCAAGGATGGGAGGGGACACAGTTATTCCATGCCATGTGAGCCATGCCCGGGCTATAGGGGGGAGCTGGCCGGGGGGAGGTGGCAGGAAGTGGCGGCTCAGCACGGGCTGCGGTGGTGCGGGTCCGGTCGGTGAGCGGCGGTGCCGTAATCGCGTTTGTATATTCCTTTATCCGTGTTATTGTTACTGTTTTCTCTTCCCTTTGCTGTTCTGTTAAACTGCCTTTATCTCAACCCGCGAGTTTTGCCTTTTTCTTCCCATTTCCCCCCACGGCTGTGGGGGGTTGAGCGAGCGGCCACGTGGTTCTTTGTTGCCGGCTGAGGCCAAACCACGACAGTGGTCTTGAGTGAAGGTTTGACTGTATTTTTCTCCCCATGCAGAACATAACCATTTTAAATGGTAAAACAAAATTAGGAGCATTCTGGAAGCTTTTAGCAAATCACAGAAGAAAAAACACCTCTGTGGATGTTTCTAATGCTAATATTTTCTGAAATCATTCATGTATGTGCACTGCAGGACCTGGACACTATGAATGTTATTTATGTGTTTTCTACAATCAACAACTGAGGTCCAAAAAAGAACTGGGATATGTAACTTTGCTGTGTTTGGAAAACTTACTGCTCCAGAATAAGATATTTTTGTTTGCCTATTTACTCTGTGAGGCTAGGGAACTCTATTATCCAGAGTGAATAGTCCCAACTATGAGTCACGCAGAATCGCGGAATCACAGAATCATAGGGGTTGGAAGAGACCTTCGGAGATCATCTAGTCCAAACCCCCTGCCAAAGCAGGTTCACCTAGAGCAGGTTGCACAGGAATGCATCCAGGCGGGTTTTGAATGTCTCCAGAGAAGGAGACTCCACAACCTCTCTGGGCAACCGGTTCCAGTGCTCTGTCACCCTCAAAGTAAAGAAGGTTTTCCTCATGTTCAGTCGGAATTTCCTATGTTCCAGTTTGTGCCCGTTGCCCCTTGTCCTATTGCTGGGCACCACTGAAAAGAGTCTGGCCCCATCCTCTTGACACCCATCCTTTAGATATTTATAAGCATTGATGAGATCCCCTCCCAGTCTTCTCTTCTCCAGGCTAAACAGACCCAGGTCTCTCAGCCTTTCCTCATAAGAAAGATGCTCCAGTCCCCTAATCATCTTTGTAGCCCTTTGCTGGACTCTCTCCAGCAGTTCCCTGTCCTTCTTGACCCGGGGAGCCCAGAAATGGACACAGTACTCCAGATGTGGCCACACCAGGGCAGAGTAGAGGGGGAGGATAACCTCCCTCGACCGGCTGACCACGCTCTTTTTAATGCATCCCAGGAGACCATTGGCCTTCTTTGCCACAAGGGCACATTGCTGGCTCATGGTCAACTTGTTGTCCACCAGGACTCCCAGGTCCCTCTCTGCAGAACTGCTTTCCAGCAGGTCAACCCCTAACCTGTACCGGTGCATGGGGTTATTCCTCCCTAGGTGCAGAACCCTACACTTGCCCTTACTGAATTTCATTAGGTTCCTCTCCGCCCAACTCTCCAGCCTGTCTCACTGAATGGCAGCACAGCCTTCTGGTGTGTCAGCCACTCCTCCCAGTTTTGTGTCATCAGCAAGCTTGCTGAGAGTAAACTCTGTCCCTTAATCCAGGTCATTGATGAATATGTTGAACAAGACAGGATCTGGTACTGACCCCTGGGGAACACTGCTAGCTGCAAACTTCCAACTAGACTCTTTGCCACTGATCACAACACTCTGAGCTTTGCCATTCTGCCAGTTCTCAATCCACATCACTGTCCACTCATCTAACCCACACTTCCTAAGCTTACCTTACCTGGTCCATGTTGACTACTCCCAATAATCTTCTTTTCCTCTACAGACGACATCCAGAATGAGCTGTTCCATCATCTTTCCAGGGATGGAGGTGAGGCTGACTGGCCTGTAGTTTCCTGGGTCCTCCTTCTTGCCCTTTTTGAAGACTGGCATGACATTGTCTTTCCTCCAGTCCTCAGGCACCTCTCCTGTTCTCCACATCCTTTCAAAGATGATGAAGAGCGACTTTGCAGTAACATCTGCCAGCTCCCTCAGCACTTGTGGGTGCATCCCATCAGGGCCCACGGATTTGTGGGTGTTGAGTTTGCCTAAATGATCTTTAACCCAATCCTCCTCAACCAAGGGAAAGTCTTCCTTTCTCCAGACTTTTCCTCTTATCTCCAGGGTCTGGGATTCCTGAGGACTGGCCTTAACAGTAAAGACTGAAGCAAAGGCGGCATTCAGTAACTCCACCTTCTCTGCATCCTCCATCACCAGAGCACCCACCTCATTCAGCAGTGGGCCCACGTTTTCCCTAGTCTTCCTTTTGCTACTGATGTACTTGAAGAATCCCTTCTTATTTTCCTTGACATCCCTTGCCAGGTTTAATTCCAAGTGGGCCTTAGCCTTCCTCGTTGCATCCCTGCATACTCTGACAATGTTCCCATATTCTTCACAAGTGGCCAGACCCTTTTTCCACATTCTGTAAGCTTCTTTCTTCCATTTGAGTTTTTTCAGAAGCTCCTTGCTCATCCATGCAGGTCTCCTGCCTCCTTTGCTTGATTTCTTACTCATAGGGATGCACCAATCTTGAGCTTGGAGGAAGTTGTGCTTGAATATTAACCAGCTCTCTTGAGCCCCCCTTCCTTCTAGAGCCTTAACCAATGGGATTCCTCCAAGTAGGTCTTTGAAGAGGACAAAGTTAGCTCTCTTGAAGTCCAGGGTTGTAATTCTACTTTTTGCCCTGCTTCTTCCATGCAGGATCCTGAACTCCACCATCTCATAGTCACTGCAGCCAAGGCTATCCCCAGCCTCCACATCCCCAACTAGTCCTGCTTTGTTTGTCAGCACAAAGTCCAGCAGCACACCTCTCCTTGTGGGCTCCTCCACCACCTGTGTCAAAAAGTTATCATCAATGCTCTGCAGAAACCTCCTGAACTGTGCGTGCCTGGCTGTATTGCCTTTCCAGCAAATATCAGGGTAGTTGAAGTCCCCCGTGAGCCTGTGATCATGAGGCTATTTCCAGCTGTCTGAAGAAGGCCTCATCGACTTCCTCTTCCTGATCCAGTGGTTTGTAGTAAACACCCACAACAGTGTCTCCCATATTAGCCTGCCCCTTAATTCTTACCCATAAGCTCTCGACTCGTTCTTCATCCACCCCTAGGCAGAGCTTGATACATTCCACTTGCTCTCTCACATCAAGAGCAACTCCACCACCTCACCTTGCTGGCCTGTCTTTCCTAAAAAGTACGTAGCCCTCCATGACAGCATTCCAGTTATGTGAGCTATCCCACCATGTCTCTGGAATTGCAATGAGATCATGGCCCTGCAACCGCACACAGACCTGTAGTTCTTCCTGTTTATTCGCCGTGCTGCATGTGCTGGTGTACAGGCATTTCAGAGAGGTAATCAAGCATGCAAGTTTCCCTGGAGGGGTGCAAAAGGATCCACCACAGCCATACACACCCTTGAGGTGGTTGGCCTTCTGGTTCTCTTCTTGGGAGGCAGCTAAGGAACATTTGCCGCTTCTCTGGTTGGCCTGGCTTATTCCCCAGTTGGATGAGATGGTGTGAGAATTGCCATTTTGGACCCTGCCCCCCCGATTCCTTCAGTTTAAAGCCTACATCACCATGTTGGCCAGTCTGCTGCCAAAGATTCCCTTGCCCCTTCTAGACAGGTGGATCCCATCCCTCCCTAACAGGCTATAGTCATTGAAGAATTTCTCATTGTCATAAAAGCCAAAGCTCTCACAACGGCACCAGTCACGTAACCAGAAGTTGATATGCATTATACGTCTATTTCTGGCTGCCTCCTTTTCTCTAACTGGTAAAATGGAGGAAAAGATAACTTGAGCACCAATATTTTCCACTTGCACCCCCAGGGCTTCGTAGTCTTCCTTGATTCTGCCCAGGTTCCTGCTTGCGGTGTCATTCATGCCCACATGAAAGAGTAGCAATGGATAGTAGTCTGTGCTCTTGACAAGTTGTGGCACCCTCTTGGCAACATCTCAGACCTTAGCTACTGGAAGGCAGCATACCTCTCATGACTCCCTGTGGAGAGATTCTTAAATGAAAAAAGGCATGGTTTGGTTCCGTTGAGCAACCCAGGGTTTGAACTAAGCACCCAGAGTGAGGGAGAAAAGATCTAAGTAAACAAGAAAGGTGACATCACCAGACCCGGGAGAAAAGTTAAACAGAGGCGTGTGAACAGAGGGTCTTAGCCAATCGGGTTGGGGGGCGTTGTACGTGAACAGGGGGGCTGGACCAATCATAGCGTTGTTGACTATGCATGCTTTGCTGCGAGCCTATATATACTCTGCTAAAATACGCAATAAACGAGAACGATCATACTCACATTGAGATCGCGTCGTTACTCTGGTTCCGATCCCACTCCGACACCTCTCCTCATTGACTCCTCTACCACTTGGAGAAGGAAGTTATCATCAATGCATTCCAGGAACATCCTGGATTGCTTATGCCCTGCTGTGTTGTCCCCCCCAACAGATAGGGTGGTTGAAGTCCCCCATGAGGACCAGGGCTTGTGAACGTGAGGCTGCTCCTATCTCTGTATAGAGGGCCTCATGCATTTAGTCTTCCTGGTCAGGTGGCCTGCTGCAGACCCCTGTAACATCACCTGTCCCTGCTCTCCCTTTAATCTTGACCCATAAGCTCTCAGTCAGCTCCTCATCCATCCCCAGGCAGAGCTCCATGCACTCCAGCTGGTCATTGACTTAGAGGGCAACACCCCCTCCTCTTCTCCTGCCTGTCCTTCCTAAAGAGCCTGCATCCTTCCATTCCAATGCTCCAGTCATAGGAGCCATCCCACCATGTCTCCGTGATGCCAATAAGATCATAGCCCTGCAGGTGTGCACACGTCTCTAACTCCGCTTGTTTGTTCCCCATGCTATGTGCATTTGCATAGAGGCATTTAAGTTGGGCCTCTGATGAAGATGACTTACTGGCTGGAGTGGCTGGAATTCCTTTGTGCTGCACTCCAGGTGCTCTCCTGCTGACCTGTGATCCTTCACCAGGCTCTGGGCATCTATTGCTGGCACTGGCATCAAACTGGTAGGAGTGGGATGGATTGAGGTTCCCCTTCCCCGGCAACTCTAGTTTAAAGCCCTCTTCACCAGCTTGGCAAGCCTATGACCAAAGATGCTCTTCCCCTTCTCTGACAGACCCCATCAGCCCCTAGTAGATATGGTTTCTCAGAGTGTCCCATGGTCTAAGTAGCCAAACCCCTGGCTGTGGCACCAGTCCTGTAACCATTTGTTGACTCGCCGGATTTGACTGGCCCTTTCAAACCCTTTTCCCTTTGACTGGGAGGACTGATGAAAAAACTACCTGCACTCCACAGTCGCTTACCACTGCTCCCAGGGCTCTGTAATCCTTCTTGATACTCCTCAGACTGCTCCTGGCTGTATCACTGGTGCCCATGTGAAACAACAGCAGTGGATAATAGTCAGTGGACTGTACGAGGCTTGGTGATATCTCAGTGATATCCCTGATACGAGTCCATGGTAAGCAACACACCTCTCTAAAGAGTGCGTCAGGTCGGCAAATGGGTGCCTCCATACCTTTCAGAAGAGAGTCGCCTACTACTATCACCACTTGCTTTGTCTTAGTTGCACTGGTTGTTATATGGGGAGCAGATCAGGCTGCCTTACTCAGCTCCTGTGTCTCTCCTGATGTGATGGGTCTGTCCTCTTCAGTCTGCAAAGCAGTGAAGCAATTCTGCAAGGGCACCTCAGGCTTCGGGGGAACTCTCTTTCTCCTGCTGCTCCTTGCCATTGCAAGCTTCCATTCTTCTGCATTATTGCCTCCCCTCCCTCCCTTCTGTGTGTGCCAGTGGGGGAGCTTTTGATTGTTTGGCTGTGGGTCCACTGCACACTGCAGTGCCTTTGGTTGTTTGGCTGTGGGCTGCGGGTACACTGCAGACTGCGCTTGGAACCAGCTATCTAACTCCATGGCCTCCCTGATGCTACGCAGCCTTCTCACCACCTCCTGCAGCTCAGGCACCTGCTGCGGGAGGTCCTCCTGTCACCAAAATCAGGAATAAACTCCTTAACACCAATGTAGTATTAAGAAGCAGGCATTCTCTTTATTGCAGCGCTGGATGCACGGGGGATCACTCCGCCCAACATGC
This sequence comes from Pluvialis apricaria, assembly GCA_017639485.1. Taxonomy (NCBI): domain Eukaryota; kingdom Metazoa; phylum Chordata; class Aves; order Charadriiformes; family Charadriidae; genus Pluvialis; species Pluvialis apricaria. The sequence goes on from CM030043.1 coordinate 21,040,882, forward strand.
ATACCACAGCTTCTAGCAAGACCCTATTTATTACAATGTAGGCTTTACATATTCATGACAATTTATACATATGAAAATTATTTCATTAACCCCTCCCAGACGCACATGTACTTTCGTCCTTAGCGGTGGTCTTGAGAGTCCTTGGTGGTTTCTTTTTCTCTTTCTTGAAGAGGCAGCCTTGTTATTCTTTGGGCGAGCTTTGTGCTCCATCCTGCAGATTCCTTTCATATCAGTCTCGTAATTGTGCACTTAACCTCCTAGATCAACTTCTTTGCAATTCTCTCTTTTTACATTATTTCCATTCTGTCTGCAATTTAACCATTTCGGCATCTGTCTGAAAACTCAGTTTTGTATCATTTCCCCTCTTTGAGACTTCTGAAACTTGTTTCAGGAGTCTCACTTCCAAATACTTTTCTCGATTGCCCTTTTAATACGTCCACGACTGATTGCAATTAGTATTTTACAGAGATCACTCAAATCTGCCCCTTCCAGCTTCTGCAATTTCTTCCTTCTATCCAGAACTGACTGTCCCGGAAAAATGAAGGCCAATTGCACTGCCTCTCTGGGGAAGGAATTTCTGTTTTGCATGTTTCAGAATTATTAAATTTGCACATCAGGTCCATTGTAGCATTAAGAACTGCAATATTGCTGGTATTTAATTTTTGTGGACACTTCTAATTAGTTTTGCTGATATTTTGAATGGGGCGTGTTCCCCATTCTATACACCACTCAGCATGCCCCATGTATATCCAATGTCCCTCCATGGGTCTAATCCAAGTTTTAGGTCCTTTCCTAAGGATTGTGCATTCCTGGATAGTATTTTTAATGAGTGTGTCATTAAAAACACATAGTGTATGGAAGCTTCCCCCTGTCCCATGTGAAATGTATCCTAGGTCTACCTTGCGTCCTCCAAGACACTTCCCATCTAGAGAGAGAGTATACTGACCATCCCGTTGTCTCCTTTAATCGAGTCAGCAAGCATCATGCTTCCCCTGGTCCAGCAATCACCCTTCTAGTCTAAAAAAAATGGGAAATGTTTGCCCTTCTGACTGAATTAGTGATGTTTCCCCACTCTCCAAGCAGGGATAAGTTTACAGGGATTATTCCCCAAGGGACAGGTTGTCCTGCTGAATGGGGTACTGGGAGACAGGTGGTTAAACTACTCATATTCCGCATCCTCCCAAAACCTTTGATCAACTGCAAAACCAAGTTTTCATCCTTCCCATCCTCTGAATTTACACCCTGCTTAGTCCTGTGATGCATTCGAGTGCGAGTGTTATCGTGTTCCTGCCTTGTCACTGTTTCCTTACTAAAGGATTTAATACATTGGATTTGAGACCCTGAATATCTGCCTCATTCCTTCCAGCTTAAGTTCAAGCAACAGCTCGAAGTTGATCTGTGCTGTGCTCTACAAATTAATCCTTTCGAATCCTGTACCCTTACAAATAAATCGAACCCTTCTGATAGATGAGAGGTGGGGATCATCCAAATAGGCCTCCTCCTAACCCAACAACAAACCTCCATATCATCTCCTGATGACCACCTTACCTCATTGGCCTCTACCACAAATTTCAACTTGTCTCCCTTGGTTTGTTTCTGGATGGTTTTCACCTTGCCGACAGAATGGAATTTCACCGACATCATTAGGTAAAAAGGTTCAGGATCAGTACTAGTCACTACAATACTGTTAAAAAAGCATAAAACAACTTCAGCATATTTACAATGGATCAAATGCATCTTTATCACACTAATTCAGTTCAAACAATGAAAGTAAACATGGGCCCAATTCCTTTTGTCTGGTGACCTTAATTTTCAAAGGTCCGACTGGAGTGGCTTCCCAGGAGGGTCCAGGAGCAGCCTTCAGTCGAGTGCAGTGGACCCACGGTTCTCTGACTGCAATCTTTACAGCAGTAAAAGTGGTTAGCAAGACCTGGTATGGCCCTTTCCATTTTTCCTGCAGCGGCTCAGAATTCCAGGTTTTTACATATACCCAATCTCCTGATTGGTATGGATGAACTGGGGTGTCCAGGGCAAGGGGTCCTGTTAAGACAATGTGTCGCCGCAGAGCTGTAAGAACCTTCCCTAAAGAAATTAAATACAGGTTTAAATCCATTGCCCCTCTAACGTACACCTCCCCCAGAATAATAGGGATCTGATACAGTTTCCCAAACAGTATTTCATAGGGACTGATCTTATTCTTCGATTTCGGTTGTATTCTGACCCTCAAGAGGGCTAATGGAAGGGCTTTCAGCCACTTCAAAGATGTTTCTTGACATATTTTACTGACTTGCCTTTTCAGTGTCTGATTCATCCTTTCTACCTGTCCGCTTGACTGAGGCCTCCATGGCGTATGGTAATCCCACTTGATACCTAGGATTTCACTTAGCTGGTGCATCACATCTGCCACAAAGTGTGGACCCCTATCCGATGACATTCCTTTCGGCACCCCAAATCTTGGTATAATTTCTTTGAGCAATATTTTAGTCACCTCTCTGGCCTTGCTGGTGTGGCAGGGAAAGGCCTTGGGCCATCCTGAAAATGTGTCTATCAATACCAATAAGTACCTATAACTATTTTGTCTTGGTAACTCAGAAAAATCAATTTGCTAATAATCTTCTGGGGAGTTTCCTCACATGGTAACTCCTGGGGCTGGTCGTTTTCTATTCAAGGGGTTGTTTTTCAAACAAATGGGACATTTTGTCATCACTGACTTTACTATCCCAGTCATTCCTACACTTACAATTCCACTTCGTAGACTATCCACCATAGCTTCAATTCCCCAATGTGTCTATGTTTTTCTTCTACTATTTTATTCATTACCTGGGGTGGGACTATGACCTGTCCTACAGGAGTTGTTAACCATCCCTTCTTGTTTGCTGTTGCCTTTAAAAGTGACGCTAGCTGTTGATCCACTTTGCTATAATTAGGTCTCAGGTCTGGTAACTTCACTTATTTTTCTGGTACTAATGCAAGGATGCCTTTTTCAGCTGCCTCTTTAGCAGTTTTGTCAGCCAGTCGGTTCCCCACGTTCACTGCAGTCTGTCCAAATTGATGTGCTTTACAGTGCATTATTGCCACCTCTTTAGGTTTTTGTATGTCCTGTAGAAGTTGGAGGATCTCTTCCTTATATTTGATAGGTGAACCTTGGGCTGACAACAGTCCTCTTTCTTTCCAAATAGCCCCATGTGCATGAACCACCCCAAACACATACTTTGAATCAGTCCATATATTTACCTTCTTTCCTTCTGCTATGTTCAGAGCTTGTTGTAATGCCACCAACTCCGCCTTTTGGGCTGATGTATTCACAGGTAATGTTCCCGCCTTTATTACCTGCATGGTCGTGACAACCGCATATCTAGCCAGTAGTTTTCCATTTCGAACCAAACTGCTACCATCCGTGAACAGCTCCAACTCGGGATCCATCAGTGGTTCATCCTTGAGGTCCTGTCTGCTAGAATAGACCTGTTCAATAGTCTGTAAACAATCATGATGTAATGATTCAGAATCTCCTGTAAAATCTCAAAACCCAGATAAGTCACAGTCTCTTTTCCTGTTTGTGTTTTGTTCTTAGACACATGAAATCCCCCTTGTCCCAGGAAATTCAAAAGGCTTATAGTAGGCATTCTTCTCGAGTTTCTGAGGCCAACAAGATGTCATCCACATATTGAAATATTACCCCTTCTGGATTTTCTCTCCTCCACAGTTCCAATTCCTTTGCCAGCTGATTACCAAATATTGTAGGGCTGTTTTTAAACCCTTGAGGAGTTGTGTTTTTAGTCCTGTGGTGGGGCTCTCCCATTCAAAGGCAAATATTGCTTGGCTGCTTTTATCTAAAGGTATGCAGAAAAAGGCATCCTTGAGGTCGAGCACCGTAAACCATTTATGTTGCTCTTTTAAGGCTGTTAGCAAAGTGTAAGGATTAGCTACCACCGGATGAAGATCTTGGATGATCTGATTTATAGCTCATAGATCCTGAACCAATCTGTACTCTTTGCCATTATGTTTCTTTACAGGTAATATTGGAGTATTGTATTCTGATGCGCATTCTACTAATAGTCCATAATTTTAAAACTTAGTGATCAGTTCCTCTAATCTGCTCCTTGCTTCCAATTTAATAGGATACTTTTTTGTCTTACCAGCTTTGTCCCGGGCTTCAGAACATCTCTTACTGGTTCTGCCAATTTGGATCAACCTGGAACTCCGCTGGCCCAAACTAGTGGAATAACTGCATCTTCTACTTCGGCAGGGATCTCCTCCTCTGGTCTCTGTGTGTTCTGTAACATAATTTTTGCTTCCACTGCTTTTGACTCAGGTATTTTCAACTGCACCTCCCCATCTTTAGAAGTTATTTGTACATCTAATTTACTTAACAAGTCCCTTCCCATCAAGGGTATTGGACATTCAGGCATATATAGAAGTTGAAGAGCTATCCACTGTTTTCCTAATTTAAATTTTAAAGGCTGTAGGAAGGGTTTGTTTTCTCATTTCCCTGTCGCACCAACAACACTTACAGTTTCATGACTGAATTTTGCCTTACAAGTATTAAGTACTGAATAAGTGGCTCCAGTATCTACTATAAATTCTACCTCTTCATTCCCCAGACGCAATGTAACCAGGGGTTCAGCTGGGAATGATTCCCCCATTCCCCTTCAGGATTCATCTAAGGTGATGAGCTTAACTGCTTGAAGGGACGGGTCCAAGTTTCCTGCCTGGGGGCATTCTCTTTTCCAATGACCTCTCTCTCTGCAAATTGCATGCTGGTCTTCAGCGAGATAGGACCTTGCGAAGGGCGGGGGTCTCCCTACCACTCCACGTCTTCCCCCCAAATACCCCCTCCCAGTTCTCCCTCCCCTCTGTCCCACGGTCAGGGCTGCAATCAATCTTCCTTCTCTCTGGTTTTCTTCCCTGATCTAATTTCTTTCTCCTTTTCTTGATTATTAAACACTGTCCAAGCTACTTCTAGCATTTTACCCAGATCTCTCAAATCTGCCCCTTCCAGCTTCTGCAGTTTCTTCCTTATATCTGGAGCTGACTGTCCCAGGAAAATGGAGGCTAATTGCACTGCCTCCTCTGGTCTTTCTGGTTCTAAGTTCATGCATTTCCTAGCAGTGTTCTTCAGTCATTCCATAAATGCCAATGGTGACTCATTAAGTTCTTGTTTGACCTCATACAACTTTGACCAATTAATTGCTTTTGGCATGGCATGCCTCACTCCAAACAACAGCCACCTCTGATATCTGGTTAAAAGTCCGCGGGGTCGTGGCTGATTAGGATCCCAGCTATGTCTCCTTCCCCTCGCCCCTCCCTTGTTCACTCGGTCTCCCTCCTCATTCGGGTTTCCTCCCCTGCCTCTATGGTTTGGAGCTATCATCAATTCCAAATCATCCTCTTCTTTTTCATATTTAAGACACCTTTTCCCAATACTATATGCCAAAAAACACCTCCTTAAAATTTTCCCGCCCCTCTCCATCTCTAAAGCTAAGACCATAGGGTCCTGCGGGGTGTGGCCGCAATCTTTCTGCCACTCCGGGTGGTTTCTCAGGGTGAAAAACAAATCTACATATGGCACTTCATTCCATTTGTTTTCCCTTCTACAAAATAACATAAGCTGTAAAATTGTATTATATTTTAAAGTACCATTCCTTGGCCATTTTTCCTGATCTTCCAGAGTATAGAACAGCTACCAATTATTACAATATTCGACCAGCTGTTTCCTCGTAAGAGGATCACTCCCTATTTATTTCCAAAACTTCAAAATGCACCCGAGAGGGAATTTCTTTAAGATCTCCCCTTCCGCCGAAGGCTTGTTACCCATCATGAGACAGTACGAGTACAAACAATCAACACAAAGCACAAGGAAAATAATAGCTTAACACTGATTACACAAGACAATGACTTTAACACTAAATAACAAGACATTAGGAATTCCAACCTTTTATACCATTATTCGTGGGACTTCCAACCCACTACCCTTTTACTTTTGCTCTTAGTGCGGGCCTCTCCCGCCTGGTGTTGAGGGCGACTACTCAGGGTAACCCACTACCCTTTTACCTGAAACCTTTTACCCGGGTTTCTCACGGACTTTCATCCAGTGAGATCAAATCCTCCCCTTAGGTGTCTTTACAGCCTAACCCTGCGAGGCTTTTGCCATGCCTTACGGGCAGGCAGCCCTTATCCTTGCTCTTGGTGCGGGCCTGTCCCACTGAGTTCTTAAGAGCAAGTACCCAGAAATATCCCCTTTAAGAAAAGAATGCCTTTACCTTCCCAGGAGCCTTGCTCAGAGCTCTTCGGTCCGAGGATCTGAGGTTCTCCCCGAGAATCCCTCGGTGCCGGCTGGAGGTCCTGCGATCGCATGGATCCATTGAGATTCAGAAGCAGTGTCCCATCTGGGGTGCCAAAAAGTGCCACCGAAATCGGAAATAAACTCTGTAACACCAATGTAATATTAAGAAGCAGGAATTCTCTTTATTGCAGCACTGGATGCATGGGGGATCACTCCGCCCAACGTGCATACCACAGCTTCTAGCTAGACCCTATTTATTACAATGTAGGCTTTACATATTCATGACAATTTATACATATGAAAATTATGTCATTAACCCCTCCCAGCCGCACATGTACTTTCGTCCTTAGCGGTGGTCCTGAGAGTCCTTGGTGGTTTCTTCTCTTCTTGAAGGGGCCGCCTTGTTATTCTTTGGGCGAGCTTTGTGCTCTGTCCTGCAGATTCCTTTCATATCAGTCTCATAATTGTGCACTTAACCTCCTAGATCGACTTGTACTTACCTCCCACTCCAGCCTTGAGTTACAGTCCATGCTGTCTGAGTTCTTTGCAGTTCTCTCTTTTTATACTGTTTCCACTCTGTCTGCAATTTAACCATTTCAGCATCTGCCTGAAAACTCAGTTTTGTATCACCTTCACAGGTTTTTTTCTTATATGGCTTTGTGGGTGCAGTTCATCCCTGTCCTTCTGCTATGGAGTTACCAGAGGAGGCAAGAAGACATTAGCTGCCTGGTAGTGTTAGAGGCTCACAGCTGTGCAACCCTCTCATATTACAAATAAACTATCTGATAAATATTTGTATTACTACTTTACTTTTTATTAGTTGCACTGTACCTATGCTAGGAACATATAAAATTGTCTCTATTGCTCATCATTTGGTGCTGCTAATTAGACACTTGGCACTTACCTATTGTCCTCCTACCTATGAAGTTTGTCAGATATGGGGGTGGAGCAAAAACAATGTTATGCACTGAGCTCGCCAGGCACACAGGGCAAGGTTAAACCCTTGGGTGAGCTGTGCTTTGATAAGGCCTAGACATATCCATGAAGTTTTTAACTTCCATATCACGTAGGTCCTAGAACATCCCAGAATATCAGATTGCAAATATGTTGTGTGAGCCAACTCAGGCAGGACGCAGGAACAACCACAAAACCACGGATGAACGACAAAGAACAAATTTAATCTCAATACCTCACAGATCGGGGAATCTCCAAAGCAACATTCAGGCAGAGGGACGCGAGCAGGGCATGCAGGCATTGCAGAGCAGGAGAAAGTTCTTGTTAGCAGGAGCATGTGAGCTCTGACTTGCTGTTCTCACCTGCTTTTCAAGGGTTCAAACAGGCATAGTTTTCCACTGTGCTTTGATCTTCTTCAACAAGGCAGTGATCTCATGTATGCTAGATAAGGTGTCCCCGAGTCCATCCCAGGCTTATGTTATCTAAGTGCGGATGTTCTACTTGTGAGCACACAAGGCTGAACAACAATTAGTGTGATATGTGTTGTCCAGCCCCCCAGGTGTGAGTCCCTTGAGCATATTTACAATCCTCCTCGCCAATCTTCCATTATTTTCCCACATATGTAAATTACAGTATCAGGTCAGACGGTAGTCCATCTTGTGAAAAGCCTTCTACTGTAGAAATATCAAATGTTTTAGAAGAAACAAACCTGCAGTAAGCAGTTTTCAATCCCTAAACAGAGCATTTCAGTCAGCTCAGTGGCATTTATATATTAGCAGGATGTAACAAGTTCTTCTGACTAATCAAGGTGTTCCTGGAGACAGGGAAACCCGAGGAAGAGCAGTAAGCCCTGCCAGGAGCAGGCAGCTATCACGAGAGGCGCCGAGGCAGCTTGGGCGTTGCCAGGAGCAACCGCAGGAGATTTAAACGGCCCTAGGGAGTGCTAGCGACCAGGAGTGCTGCAAATAGGGTCAAGAGGGGGGAGTAGTTTGCGCAGTAGTTTGCACAGTAGTTTGCGCAGCAGTTCACATGAGAAGGGCCGTCCATCCTGCTTGTAGGCCCACAACCCAGGAAAGTGCCATAATGGTGTCTCTGCCATAATGGTGGGCGCTCGCACCAGAGTTAAACCCAGTGTTTCTACAGAGAAAGCCCCTGAGATGTCTGATGCTTCCACCCAGATGGAACCGGTAAGGAAGGAGACTTAAGTAAAGATGGTAGGTTGCAACGAGTGTGTCCTGGTTTGAGATAGAAAAAAACCAATTTTCTGTTCAGTAATTTTACATTTCAGTTAAGCCTTTTCTAACTGACTGCACTCTCTGAAATTAATGGCATATTTTTCAGTGTCTGCTTCCAGAGTGATAACATCTGATGTTTATAGTCAATACCAAGGAATGGTATGCAGAAAAGCTCTTGCTTATACTTATTCTCATAACAATCAAGGTCAGCTAACTTTGTTATGGGCCACGTTGGAGGACCGGAGGTGGAAGAGTGTAAAGGGGTGTCACGTCCCAATCAGAAGTGGGAGGGGGGGTGACTCAGATTCACAAATCCCCAGCAGCATGGACTAAGGTGAGACAACTCTCAAAGTCTGTATACAAACATTTATTGGATTCCCACAGTGATTAATATATGTCTTAACTAGGTCCATGATAATTGGTTAGGTATATAAAAAATTACAGCAAGCAGTAAGGTACGCCTTGTGTTACTTAACTCTAAGAGAAAAGAGAAAGAGAGGGCTAGAGAGAGAGAAAGATAAAGAGATCACCAGTCCTGTTTCCAGCGTAGTCCGGGGGGTCTCTGGTTCATAGGAGCGCTCTTCTGTGGATACCCCCCCCGTGGCACTTATCTTCCCCCTTTATGTTCACTATATCACTACAACCCACCCTACTGCCGCGGTGGTGGTTTTGTCTCAGGTTCCCCCCTCCACCCCAGGTGATGTGTAGCATAATTTGAGTGGAGAGATGAGTGCTATTGTCATATATAGGACCAGTTTGTCATATTGTCATATAGGACCAGTTGTTCCCTGAGTACCCAGACCCCTGAGCTAGAAGACGGGGATGGGGAGCAGAATGATGCCCCTGTAATGCAAAGGGAAATGGTGAGGGACCTGCTTCAGCACCTGGAGGTGCACAAATCTATGGGGCCAGATGGGATCCACCCAAGGGTACTGAAGGAGCTAGCGGAAGTGCTCACCAGGCCACTTTGCATCATTTATGAGCAGTCCTGGCTAACCGGGCAGGTCCCAGCTGACTGGAGGTTGGCAAATGTGACACCCATCCACAAGAAGGGCCAGAAGGAGGATCCAGGGAACTACAGGCCAGTCAGTCTGACCTCAGTGCCTGGGAAGGTGATGGAACAGATCATCCTCAGTGCCATTACACGGCACATGCAGGAGAACAGGGTGATCAGGCCCAGTCAGCATGGGTTTATGAAAGGCAGGTCATGCCTGACAAACCTGATCTCCTTCTATGATAAGGTGACTCACTTGGTGGATGAGGGAAAAGCTGTGGATGTTATCTACCTGGATTTTTGCAAAGTTTTTGACACCGTCTCCCACAGCATTCTCCTGGAGAAACTGGCTGCTCATGGCCTAGACAGGTGGACTCTTCGCTGGGTAAAAAACTGGCTGGATGGCCGTGCCCAGAGTGTGGTGGTAAATGGAGTTAAATCCAGCTGGTGTCCGGTCACAAGTGGTGTCTGACGTGCGGAAATCAGACTCCACAACCGCAAGGTTGCAAAGTAGGTATGCTTTTATTCAGCGCTGGGCAGCACGGGGGGTCATCCCACCAAATTCGTGCGTGCCTAACGCAGCAGCTCGTATCATATTTATGCAGCAAAGTGTTACATATTCATAAGGTTTCGCAATACGCCCATACATATTAACTATCTATCCCGCTTCGTATGCAAATGAGCCATTTCCGTGATCTCCTCCCCACCGAGCATGCGCGGTTTCTTCTGGTGGTGGTCGTTGAGGGTCGAGAGGATGAAGGCAAACCCTCTCTTCTTCATCACCGCAAGTGACTCTTTATTCCTGCGTAAGCTCAGTCTTTCTTTTATTAGACTCCACAACCGCAAGGTCAGTTCCAGCAAGTTTCTTTAGCAAGGCCGGCCATGGCTGTTCTGTTCTTCTCTGCTATTTCCTGATAAAACGTCTTACACGATGGCCAAGGTTATAGATATGGGTTAAGCAATGCAATGGCTACAATGTTATATGTTTTGCGTCAAGCATGTTCCCTCCTGCTATTAGCCCTTAAGTGTTAGTTCTCTCTATCAGTGTCCTCCAGGGCTCGGTGCTGGGGCCAGTTCTCTTCAATATCTTTATCAATGATCTGGATGAGGGGATTGAGTGCACCCTCAGTAAGTTTGCAGATGACACTAAGCTAGGCGGGCGTGTTGATCTACTTGAGGGTAGGCTGGCCCTGCAGAGGGATCTGGACAGACTGGACCGATGGGCTGAGGCCAATGGTATGAGGTTCAACAAGGCCAAGTGCCGTGTCCTGCATTTGGGTCACAACAATCCCATGCAGCGCTACAGGATTGGGGCGGAGTGGCTCGAAAGCTGCCCGGCAGAAAAGGACCTGGGGGTGTTGGTGGACAGCCGGCTGAATATGAGCCAGCAGTGTGCCCAGGTGGCCAAGAAGGCCAACAGCATCCTGGACTGTATCAGGAATAGTGTGGTGAGCCGGACTAGGGAAGTGATCATCCCCCTGTACTCGGCACTGGTGAGGCCCTACCTCGAGCACTGTGTTCAGTTTTGGGCCCCTCACTACAAGAAGGCCATTGAGGTGTTGGAGCATGTCCAGAGAAGGGCTACAAGGCTGGTGAGGGGTCTGGAGGACAAATCTTACGAGGAACGACTGAGGGAACTGGGGTTGTTTAGCCTGGAGAAGAGGAGGCTGAGGGGAGACCTTATCACCCACTACCTGAAAGGAGGTTGTAGAGAGGTGGGGGCTGACCTCTTCTCCCTGGTGACAAGTGATAGGACAAGAGGAAATGGGTTTAAGTTATGTCAGGGGAGGTTGAGACTGGATATTAGGAAACATTTTTTCACTGAAAGGGTTATTAAACATTGGAATAGGCTGCCCAGGGAGGTGGTGGATTCACCATCTCTGGAGGTGTTTAAAAAAAGGGTAGATGTGGTACTTAGGGACATGGTTTAGAAGTGGGTTTTGTCAGGGTAGGTTAATAGTTGGACCTGATGATCTTAAAGGTCCCTTCCAACCTCAGCAATTCTATGATTCTATATGTTTAGCGTGATCTCTATAATCTTTATTAGCATATGCAGGGGTGTCAACTTTAATATGCATTTTTCGGATAATGAGGGAAAGGTCATTCATCTGACATGATGGCCCTGAAAACAAAGAATTAACAAGCTTCTCAGGTTGCACCAGAGCAGAGCCCTTCTGTCTCCACAAGGCTTCCTTCCTCCAGGTGAATCCTGTGTTATTCAGGCAAGTTTCTTCCCACCTGAATCACACAGAAGATAACCAAGTGTTAGCCTTATCAGTTCTTTGAGCACAAGACCTGCATTATTCATTTCAGGGTACTTGCCAGTGTTTGAGACATTTCTCTAAAAGGCTTGGAGGGCCTCCACCCCTTATCTCTACTAAGTTTTGACTCTCACCATTGTCCATGCTTCCCTCAGGCTGCTTCTCTCACTCTTTGTTTCAGGGAGTTACAAGTCGTCTCCTACAAGGGGTCCCACCTGCAGGGAGGAGAAAACAGGTGACCCAAAACTGACCAACAGAGTATTCCATCCCATGTGCATCATGCTCAGTATAAAAGCTGAGGGATCAAAGGGGTTAACTTCTCTTTCTTCAATGGCCTGTGTCTAAGGAGGTCTCTATCTGTTCATCATCCTTTGATCCCGATCCATGCGTTCCTAAATCCAGATCCAGAATCCAGTTCCCATCTGTTGCTGAGTCCAGTCTGGGACTTTCCCAGTGCCTGCCGGTGATGTGATCATCATCCTGGGAGCCTGATATTTGTTATGTATATATTTCATTATTTTCTTATTAATATTATCTTTCCTTTTTTATTGTTAATAGTTCAAGTTTCATATTTCATTAGAATAGTTTTAGTTTCTTTTCAACCCAAAAGTCATTCTTCTTTATTCTCTCTCCCTTCTCTTCTGGGAAGGGAGAGAGGTTAAAAGAGAGCATCTGTTGTTTATCTAGTGGCCAGCCCAGCCTAAACTACAACAGAGTGCCCAGACCCTTCTCCTGGAGAAAAGGTAAGTACCTACAAAAGATGTGCACAGGTTGATGATCTGTTGCATCAGCTGGCCGAGTTGCAGGAAACAGTTAAAAGGCTGTGCAGTATTAGAGGGGCCGAGACAGAGGTAGATAAGTGGTTTCAGAACCATGCTCCTGTGGCGGACACCACAGAGAACGAGGCACCTTGGACCCTGGTGACCCACAAAATCAGGACTCTGTTTTAGTCCCCACCCCCCAGCATTACAACCAAAACCAGATATGAAGCTTTAACAGCTGTAGACACCCACAAGCAAGGTCTGCAAGGAGAAACTGTTCCAGCAGCACACAGCGGATATCGCAAAAAGAAATGGCGAATACTCGTAGTGGGTGAGTCTGTGTTAAAGGGCACTGAGGTGCCCATCTGCCAGCCTAACAGGGAGTCACGAGAGGTACGCTGCCTTCCAGGAGCTAAGGTCTGAGATGTTGCCAAGAGGGTGCCACAACTTGTCAAGAGCACAGACTACTATCCATTGCTACTCTCTCATGTGGGCACAAATGACACCGCAAGCAGGAACCTGGGAACCTGGGCAGAATCAAGGAAGACTACAAAGCCCTGGGGGTGGAAGCAAAAATACTGCTGCCCAAGTAATCTTTTCTTCCATTTTACCAGTTAGAGGAAAGGGTACAGCCAGAAATAGATGTATAATGCAAATCAACTTCTGGCTTTGTGGCTGGTGCTGTCATGAGGATTTTGGCTTTTATGACAACGGAACATTCTTTGATAATTATAGCCTGTTAGGGAGGGATGGGATCCACCTGTCTAGAAGAGGCAAGGGAATCTTTGGCAGCAGACTGGCCAACTTGGTGAGATGGGCTTTAAACTGAAGGAATCAAGGGGGCAGGGTCCAAAGTGGCAATGCTCATGCCATTGCAACCAACTGGGGAATAAGCCAGGCCAACCAGAGAAGCAGCAAATGTTCCTTAGCTGCTTCCCAAGAAGAGAACCAGAGAACCAACCACCTCAAGTGTATGTATACCAAAACACGCAGCCTGGGGAACAAACAGGAGGAACTGGAGCTCCGTGCCCAATCAGAAAGCTATACTATCATAGGAATAACTGAATGTCATGGTTCAACCCCAGCCGGCAACTAGGACCACGCAGCCGCTTGCTCACTCCCCCCCCCCCATCCCCAGTAGTGTAGGGAGAAAAGGAGGGGAAAAAAAACAACTCATGGGTTGAGATACAGACAGTTTAATAGAACAGTAACGGAAGAGGATAATAATAATAAATAATAATAATATTAACAATAAAAGACTATACAAAATAAAGTGATACAACACGAGTCGCTCTCACCACCTGATGACCGATTACCCATCCCATCCCAAGCAGTGATTGTGGATCCCTGCTCCCTGGCCAACACCCATTTATATACTGAGCATGACGTCTATGGTATGGAATATTCCTTTGGCCAGCTTGTCCTGTCTATGCTCCCTCTCAGCTTCTATGGGAAGCTGAAAAAAACCTTGACTAACATAAACATTACTTAGCAACAACTAAAACAATATGTGTTATCAGCATTATTCTTATCCTAAATCCAAAACACGGCAGATACTAGAAAGAAAATTAACTCTATCCCAGCTGAAACCAGGACACTGAAACATGGTGGGACAACTCACATGACTGGAGGATTGTGATGGATGGCTATAGGCTGTTTCGTAGACAGGCAGGGAAGAAGAGGAGGAGGAGTCACGCTCTATGTTAAGGAGAACCTTGAATGTATAGAAGTCAACTATGGTGATTGCGGAAGCCCTATTGAATGCCTCTGGGTCTCCAGAGGAAATCTTACAGTAGGCATCTGCTACCGACCTCCAAACCAAGACAAAAAGGCCAATGAAGCAATATTTGGGTCACTTAAGCAAGCTTCGGGTCAACAGAACCTGGTTGTTATCGGTGACTTCAACTACCCAGACATTTGTTGGAAGAACAATACAGCAGCTCATGTCATCTATAAAGTTCCTGGAATGCGTAGAGGACTGCTTCCTCATACAAATGTTAGATGTGCCAACCAGGAATAAGGCACTGCCGGACTTGCTACTCACAAACCAAGAAAACCTGCATCTGTTGTTCGTTTCAGTGGCCAGTCCGGCTCAAACCACGACACTCGCTTAGTGATAGCCTTGGCTGCAGTGATCACAATATTGTGGAGTTTGGGATCCTGCTGAGTGCGCTGAAGGTTAGTACTAAGACAAAGGTTTTAGATTTTAGAAGAGCAATCTTCAGCTCGCTTAGAGCTTAATTGGGAAGGATTCCATGGGAAGCTTCCATGGAGGATAAAGGAGCTAGCGAGTGCTGGGAGTTTTTCAAGAACGCTCTCCTGTAAGCACAAAACCAGTTCATCCCCTTTAAAGGTAAGGGAAGTAGGCAGAGCAAAAGATCCCCTTGACTTAACTGTGAGCTTCTGAGTCTGCTCAAAACCAAAAGAGAAGCATACCAGAGATGGAAAAGCAAATACCCATTGAGACCTACAAGGGCATTGCCAGGGCGTGCAGAGATGCAGTTAGAAAAGCAAAAGCTCAGCTCGAATTGAAATTGGCCAAAGATGTCAAAAACTACAAGAAAGGGTTCTTCAGGTACATAAACAAGAAGCAGAAACAGAAGTAAAATATTGGCCCACTGTTAAACAGGAGAGGCGAATTAGTCACCAACAACGCTGAAAAAGCAGAGGTTCTCAACACTTTCTTCACCCCTGTCTTTACAGCACTGTTGGGCCCCAGGCCTTGGGAACAACAATCCAGGTTGATGCAAACACAGACCCGCTGCCAGTGAAGGAAGAGTTGGTATGTGAACTATTACAGGAACTTGACCCCTACAAATCGATGGGCCCTGACAGTATCCACCCGAGGGTGTTAAGAAAGCTGTCTGACCTTGTTGCAAGGCTACTCTCCATAATTTTTGAGAAGTCGTGGAGCTCAGGGGACGTCCCAGAAGACTGGAAGAAGGCTAATGTCACCCCCATCTACAAGAAGGGCTTAAAGGAGGATCCAGGAAATTATAGGCCCATCAGTCTTACTTCAGTCCCTGGGAACGTTATGGAACGAATCCTCCCGGGGGCTATCATAAGTCCAATGAAGCACGTGATTGGGAAAAGCCAGCACAGATTCACCAAGGGCAAATCATGCTTGACAAACCTGATCATCTTCTACAACGAAGTAACCTGCTCGATTGATGTGGTATGAGAGGTGGACATTGTCTACTTGGATTTCTCCAAGGCTTTTGATACAGTTTCCCACACCTTCCTCCTTGAGAAACTGATAGGTTACGGTCTAGCCAAGTGGTCTGTGCAGTGGGTGGGGAGCTGGCTGACAGGCCGTACCCAGAAGGTGGTGGCAAATAGCTCCTTTTCAAACTGGCAACCTGTCACGAGTGGGGTCCCCCAGGGATTGATATTGGGTCCAATGCTGTTTAATATCTTCGTAAGTGATCTGGATGATGGGATCAAGTGTACCCCGATGAAGTTTGCTGATGACACCAGACTGAGTAGGGAAGTGGACACTTTGGAAGGGAGAGCCACCCTGCAGGAAGACCTGGATAGGCTGGAAGAGTGGGCTAACAAGAACCTTATGAAGTTCAACAAGGACAAATGTAAGGTCTTGCACCTGGGAAAACAAAATCCAGGACTGCAGCACAGGCTGGGATCTACCCGGCTGGGGAGCAGCTCTGTGGAAAGGGACCTGGGGGTCCTGGTGGACGAGCAGCTCAATATGAGTGAAGAGTGTGCTACTGCGGCAAAGCAAGCCAACAGGATGCTGGGTTGCCTCAACAAGGGCATCACCAGCAGAGATGATGAAGTCATTATCCCACTCTACTCAGCGCTTGTCAGGCTAGACCTGGAATACTGTGTTCAGTTTTGGTCCCTGCTATGCAAAAAAGATGTGGACAGGTTGGAGAGGGTCCAGAGAAGGGCCACAAAGATGATCAAAGGACTGGGAAGCCTGCCACATGAGGAAAGGCTGAGAGAACTGGGTTTGTTCAGCCTGGAGAAAAGAAGGCTTAGGGAAGACCTTATCACCATGTTCGAGTATTTAAAGGGTGGCTACAAAGAAGATGGAGACTCCCTTTTTACAAGGAGTCACATGGAAAATATGAGGGGTAATGGGTACAAGTTACTCCTGGGGAGATTCCAACTGGACACGAGGAAAATTTTTCACAATGAGAACAATCAGTCATTGGAATAATCTCCCCAGGGAAGTGGAGGATTCCCCAACGCTGGACACTTTTAAGATTTAGCTGGACAGGGTGCTGGGCCATCTTGTCTATCTTGACATCCTGAAGACTATTTCCTTGTCTTACCTTGGAATGACAGGTTTATTTAATTGATTCATTGCTCTTACATTTATAAGAAAGGTTGAAGAATACTTCTCGAGAGCCTTGCCACTGTTCATCATTTTAGTATACATCTTTTGCCTTTCTTCTATTAATCTCTTCCAGAAGGAAGGGATTTTTCCCCCTTTTTTGGTGGAATACTTTGTTAATTTTTTTATTATTCCTACTTTTGGATTCCACTAGCTAGTACTATATACTTTTCAGCCTGAAGTGATAAAGGTTGAATATAGTGTTAAATATGAATTCTCTTGGCTTGTGCATGGCACTATGGATTTTAAAGTCTCCTATATTCTTCCCTAAGCATATTCTTCCCCAAGCATATTCTTCCCCAAGCATATTCTTCCCCTTAGTTATATCATAAGCTTTTTAAACTAATGCTAATGTATACTAACATTTTTAAGGTGACACTACACATTGAACTGGGTTTAAAATGCAAACAAAGCATTATTTATTTTCATACCTTCTGTATTTAATATCTTGACTATAAACTTTAATTAGTACAAGGCTTTGTTTTTCTTGTTTTATCTTTTCCTCTACCCACCATTTACCCATGCAGCAGGGAAAATATAGATCTTCGGGGTTTTCTTCTTCCCTACATTAAATACTAGTTTACAGATGTTACAGAGTCTGCTGATTTGCCCTATGTGGATGTACCGGAGGTGGAAAAGAGGACCACCACTTCTCCATGAGAAAAGCTCGCCTCTCTCAAGTTTGAGGGATCAGAAATGCCAGTCTCTGACATTTCTCCCATACAACTGCATGCCATGGGAAAATACTTCATTCCCAGTGCTGCCACTTCTCTTCTCCACCAGTCCGTGTCTGACCAGCTGTATCTGGTGGGGCCTTCTGGACTGAGAATGAAGCCGTGAAACCAAGCAGGGAAGCCAACAAATCACAGCTGCAGCCCTTTGGGAGGGTTCTGATGTAGGATGATGCACTCTGCCAAGGGTGGCAATCATTTAGATGGGGGGACAGAACAGGAAGGTGTGGACAAGTGGCGCCTGATGCTGCAGGGTCAGGATAGCTGTTTAATGAGTGCATGCCAGCAGAAGAAGCCTGTCCCAGCTCAGCCTAATCTGTCCTTCAACTATACCCGGTGCCAGGTACACTAGACTCATCCACCTTGTGGAACCACAACCTCAGCAAATTGTTTAGCATCTCTCTACTGCAGGTAGCTAACAGGAAATGTAAGGATAACAGTGTTTACCCTGCATAGAGCTTCCCACCCTCCTCTTGCCAATTCCTATAACCACTGCTGAGGCACTTTCTACAGCTAAAGGAGGAAGCAAAAGAGTTGTATTGTTCTTAAGGTTTTGTGGGATGTAGTGCCTGGTCTGGACAGTGAAGTAATACGTGAGGATCCCTAGACCACTGCATAACATCCAGAAGAATTAGCAGAGCATGAAAGAAAGCACAGTGCTGACTAGAAGGGCAGGTAGCCATGGGCAGTCTGGGTGAAGGTAGAAATCCCCCTGGGAGAGTATATTCCCTCTGAGGTCCTGCTGGCTCCCAAGTACCCTCTCAGCAGGGTCCAGAGGTCACCACTGAGACTTCCCTGTCCTGACCAGCCCCACCAGGGGCCCACCCTCCTCCTGCCCCATGGCAGCCCTAGCTAGGGCACCTCGATTAGCATAATTACAAACAAAACTAATTGTACCTGAAACATTTAATACGTTAAAAAGAAAGTTGCACTCAAACTGTTACTCTTTAGAATTAGCCCCAGAAAAACTTGTAGGCTGGGGTATGAAAAGCAGATCAGCCTAATCAAATCCTTACATCTCATCTCAGGGCTTTTTAGAAATTCTTCATCTCCTTATCTTAATTTGTTTTTAGCTTATGTGCAAAACCAGATGGAGGCCAATTTTTTAAATTCTGTTTAAATGTGGCCCAGGGGGTATATCAATTTCTCCAGACAAATTGATTTCAAAAGAACCTAAGTGTTTAGTCAATATCTAATGGTGACTATCCATGGGATTTCTGGTACCATCAATTCTAAATGTAAAATATCCCATCATGCAGGCTTGAATGTGAGTTCCAGACAAGGCTTAATGCTATTTAGAGGTTCAGGATTGATAATACTCAGTACAGGACTGATGATTTTAATCTCCATAGTTCTTTTCATGCAGGCTTTAAGAAAACACCTCCTTTGGCTATGGAATATTCTACTGTACTCTTCCAGACTATTTCACACAAAATAAGCATAGGTTCACTTTTTTGGAAATAAACTGGTAGCTGACTTTCTTATATAAGAGAGGCTGTACAGGGGTAAACTTGTACATAAAAACCATAAATCTTTTTCTTGCATGAATTGAAAGAACATTCTCAAACCGTGTGTATTATACAGAAGAAAATAAATAAATTTGAATGGCCAGCAGACAAGCTCCAGTACTTGCCTTTTCAATATCATTGGTATTCATGTTGTTTTGTTGGTATGACGTTCAGCTTGTAACTACCAGGCAAGAATGTGAGTTCTGTAAGAAATATCAAGATAGGATACATATCTGGTGAGGGATGTCTGACTAATTTAGGAGTTTATTACATATTCTTGGATCCAAGTCCAAGCTATTGCACAGGTCACCCACTTGAGCCCAAGTTTAGATAACATCTGCAACATATAAATGGAATACCATATTCATACTTAGGCTTTAGGGTGGCATGACAGAGAACAGGTTGTGCCGACTTTACTCCCAGAGGTAGACCAAACTGCCTTTCATTTTAAACTGGATGCTATGTGCATCATGCATGTTGAAAGTAGGAAGTTTTGCTTTTATGGTGGGGGTAAATTTGTAAAATATTACTTTTTTTACCTTTGAAAACGCAGCCTAGTTTCATAAGCAAATAGTATCTTCTATAAGAAAATAGCAAGCAACAACAAAGCAAGCCCCAAGTCATCGCAAACTGCTCTCCCATCTGTTCTTTAGTGATCAGCCACAGGAGATGCCAGGCAGGAGACCAGCACAGTGAAAATGCTTTCTTTCAGAGCTCTCTTCTTCATATCAAGGCTCTATTAATGATGACTATGTTTCTGTGTACTTTTTCTACATTACAAATACCCTCATTCCTCAGGCTAGCAGTGGAAAGCTCACCTAATTTTAATCAAATTGTAGTTTTCTTTTCACAGTAAAGAAAAATATCCTTGTTTGTGAACAAAGAAACAAATCAGGGTACACCTACTTCCTCACAGTTTCAGCAATCTCATTGCAAAAGGTCCAGTTAAAGCTCACTAATGTGAGACCAGATGAAAAAAACATAGACTCAATAGAATATCTCAAGTTGAAAGGGACCCATAAGGATCATCGAGTCCAATTCCCTGCTCTTTGCAGGAATACCTAAAACTAAACCAGAAAGAACCTAAAACTTTGTCCAGATGCTCCTTGAACTCTGACAGGCTCAGTGCCATAATCACTTCCCTGGGGAGCCTGTTCCAGTCACCGACCACCCTCTCAGTGAAGAGCTTTTCTTAATGTCCAGTCTGAACTTCCCCTGATGCAGCTTCATTCCATTTCCTCATGTCCTATCGCTGGTCACCAGAGAGAGGACATCAGTACCTCTCCCTCTGCTGCCCCCCTTGAGGAAGCTGTAGACTGTGATGAAGTCACCCCTCAGCCTCCTCTTCTCCAAGCTGAACAAGCCAAGTGACCTCAGCCACTCCTCATAAGTCTTGCCCTTGAGGCCTTTTACCATCTTGGTCGCCCTCCACTGGACACACTCTAATAGTTTGATGTCCTTCTTATATCGAGGCACCCAAAACTGCATATAGTACTCGAACTGGGGCCGCACCAGTGCAGTATAGAGTGGGACAATCACCTCCCTCGACCAGCTAGCTATGCTGTGCTTGATGCATCTCAGGACACAGTTGGCCCTTTTGGCTGCCAGGGCACACTGTTGACACATATTCAACATTGTCTCTCAAGTGTTTTTCAATAATTCCCAGAATAACCTTCTCCCTAATTTTACCAGGCACTGAAGTGAGACTGACAAGCCTGTAATTACCAGGGTCTTCCTTCTTACCCTTCTTCAAAATTGGGACTTTTGCCATCTTCCAGTCGACTTGGACCTCTGCAGACTCCCAAGACTGTTGAAAAAATAATGGAGAGAGGTCCTGCGATGACATCAGCCAGCCCTTTCAGTACCTTGGGATGAATCCCATTGGGACCCAGAGATTTATGCACATCCAGCTGGAGCAGCAAGTCTTGAACAAGTTCAGAGTTGGCTGGGACTTTATCATCTCCCCAGTAGAGGTCTTCCAACACTAGGCTCCGGGGGTTCCCAGGGCCCATCATCGGTGTTGAAGACAGAGAAGGAGACATTAAATGTCTCTGCTTTGCCTATATCCCTATTTCTGAGGTGACCAACCTCATCAAGTAATGGACCAATGTTATCTCTGATCCTCCTTTTGATATTTTCATATTTTAAAAAGTCCTTTTTTTTGTCCTTCACAGTGCTGGCCAGCTTGAACTCTAATTGAGCTTTGGCCACGTGAATTTTCTCCCTGCAGTGGTGAACAGCATCTCTGTAGTCTTCCCGTGTCACCTGTCCTTTCTTCCAATGTCCGTACACTTTACTTTTCTGCCTAAGTTCTAGAAGAAGATCCCTGCTTATCCAAACTGGCCTTCTGCCCCGCTTGCTTGACTTCTGACACTTTGTAATTGCCTGCTCCTGTGCTCTTAAGAGATGGCTCCTAAAAAGTGACCAGCATTCATGGACCCCAATACCTTCAAAAGCAGATTCCAAGAGGACCTTACTAACTGGCTCCTTCAGCAGCCCAATATCTGCTCTTCCCATATCCAGGGTCAAAGTTTTGCTGGCAGTTTTTCTCCTATCACCAATGATTTGAAACCAGTCAGGAAAATAACAGCTAAATTTTGCTTGAATATGGAAAATCAAACACATCAGCCTTCTATAGATTAAGCCTCCAAACTGCCTGCCTTCTTTGCAGGCTACATTCAACATATAATTACTGCATCAGTAGTATATGCAATATATAATTTATTACACTGTGTACCAGAATGTGCTGCTTTCAATAAGTTCTGTTTCTCATCAAGATTTTTTGATTACTGTTAGCCTCCAAACTGCTCTAGGAATCAAGAGATTTCAAGAACACCATAAAAGTCAGATTATCACAGCAATTGATAAAAAGGACTTGAAGTATAATTGAAAGCATATAGTACAACAAAAGAAAGTTATATAGTGGTGTAATAAAATAATGTTTTAAAAAGGGGAAATGTAAGATAAATATGAAGAAAGATTTCTGCCAGTGAAGTGTTTTATGATGAGAATAAATCTCCTAGAGAAAATAAGGAATCATCACTTGTGGGTTTTCACACCATGAATGAACAAAGTTTTCATTAGTTTATTGCATGATATTATTAGAGATGTCTTTAAAAAGTGTTTTCTATTTTCTGCCTGCTATGTCTGCTAATCAGAGAAGATATATTTCTCAATGATTGCAGTAGGAATTATGTAAATTGCTTAAAGTCAAAATTTTCACCCATGTGTAACCTAGTTTTTCAACTTTACATTAAACAGTTAAATACATTCAAATCCCAATGTAACCATATATATAAAATGTGTGACATTTATATTTACTGTGAGAAAGCTCTTTTGTATTGATTACAGGCAATTGCATCACAGTGAAAACCATAATAATGAGATGAGAAAGGCTCCATATCTTTAAAAATATTTGCATTAATAAACTGTCCTTAATGTTAATTAAAACAGAAGTCAAACTTAATTTTTGAAAACCTTTACTATGATTACCTTAGTATTTCTTGATGTTGTTACCTTTCTGTCCTCTTCAGAGACAAAGCATGGAACAACTGAATGAATTTACTGCACAGTATCTGTTAGTTTATTGGTGAACTGAGTAACAATTTTTACTATTTCTTTTCCACTACAAAATGCCTTAAGACATAAATCTGCAGCTAAAATGTGTTTTGTATTCAAAGTAGCCCTACATCCACAAAGGGTTAAGGCTTTGAGAAGGTCATTAGTATGGAAGTGGAAGCAGTTTGAGATGAAGTCCTCAAAATATACCTAAACATGCAAGTACTTGCATTTGTGGCGGTTCATGCTTGGCTCTTGTTTGTCACCGTGTATCCCTAATGTTTCCAGAAGCTGTCAAATGATTAGCCTCAGACAGGACAACCTATTGCAGGCTGCTCTCTTAGACTGGCTGGCACTGCAAGCAAGGCTAGACAGGAAGACTAACATTGGGCTTCCTTGAAACTAGTGTGACAGGCTCAGCTGAGGGTAGATGTCCTAAAGGAGAGAGGCTGCATGCATGCCAAAAAAGATCTGGAGTGCCATGTTCATAAAGAAGAAAAACATCCTTCTGGGTCAGACCAGTGATCCTTCTTCTCGCCCAGTATGCAGTCTGAGGGTGGCAGTACAAGATGATACTTTGGGAAAGCATGTGAGCCTCACCACTGATGAGGGCCATTCCTCTCTTAATTCCCTAGCATCCTGAAATATTAGACAATATAGCCATGCTTAGCCCTTTTGTTGTCCTTATAAGGACCTGCTTAATTTCTCTAAACTCTTTCTGAACCTGCTAGCAATGCCTATCTCCACAATCCCTGTGGCAGCAAGTTCCAGAAATTCAGAATGCTGTATACACAGGTATTTTATCTGTTTTAAATTGATCTCCTATGAGTTTCATAAATTGCCCCCTAGTTCTATCATCATGGGATTTGATGAATGAAATCTCTCTAGGGAGAAAGCCTCCATGCAACTACTTCTGCCCACAAACTGCACCTTGTTCCTTTCAAATGACATTCTACTTTCACCTTATCCACTGCCTTCATGACTTTGTAATTCTCAATACTTCTATATGAGCTCAGCAGGTACAAGAGATTCAGAATCTCTGACTCTAGAATCTTGTCTAAGGGCTCCTACTGAAATGTCTTAGGGTAAATTTACAAATTAGATATTGTCTTAAATTACAATACACATTTGTGAAAGAAATGTGACAGGAGGATAGTTGTAGATAGACAAGGAGCCACAGAATCACAGGATGTAGATAGATGCACATCACAGCTGGTAAATAACACACTTTACAGGTCCTCCTCAGAAGGAGGTTAAATGGTTTTAAGCAATGAATTATCCTTTCCAGCCATTTTAAAATGAAAATTTAAAAAATTTCATTACAACAAATAAAAGGAAATAAAATTGTATGTAAGAATAATAAATACTTAAGTTATGCTTTTCTGTTTGCATATTGGATAACATATATGTAAGGGTTGGACATCTTCAGACCAGGTTGTTCAAAGTCCCATCCAACCTGGCCTTGAACAGCTCCCAGGGATGGGGCAGCCACAACTTCCCTGGGTAAGCTGTTCCAGTATCTCACATGCCTGACCCAGCCTGGACAGTCTGGAGAGTTGGGCAGAAAAAAACCTGATGAGGTTCAACAAAAGCAAGCGTAGGGTACTGCATCTGGGGAGGAATAACCCCATGCATCAGTACAGGTTGGGGGCTGACCTCCTGGAGAGCAGCTGTGTGGAAAGGGACCTGGGAGTACTGGTGGACAACAGGATGACCATGAGCCAGCAATGTGCCCTGGTGGCCAAGAAGGCCAATGGCATCCTGGGGTGCATCAAGAAGAGTGAGGCCAGCAGGTCGAGGCAGGTCATCCTCCCCCTCTACTCTGCCCTGGTGAGGCCACATCTGGAGTATTGTGTCCAGTTCTGGGCTCCCCGGTTCAAGAAGGACAGGGAACTGCTGGAGAGTGTCCAGCAGAGGGCTACAAAGATGATTAGGGGATTGGAGCATCTTTCTTATGAAGAAAGGCTCAGGGACTTGGGGATTTTTAGTCTGGAGAAAAGAAGACTGAGGGGGGATCTTATCGATACTTATAAATACTTAAGGGGAGGGTGCCAGGTAGATGAGAATAGTCTTTTTTCAGTTGTGCCCGGTGATAGGACAAGAGGTAACAGGCACAAACTTGAGCACAGGAAGTTCCATCTTAACATGAGGAGGAACTTCTTTCCTTTGAGGGTGGCAGAGCACTGGCACAGGCTGCCCAGAGAGGTTGTGGAGTCTCCCACACTGGAGACATTCAAAACCCGCCTGGACACCGTCCTGTGCAACGTGCTCTAGGTGTCCCTGCTGTGGCAGGGGGGTTGGACTTAGATGATCTCCAGAGGTCCCTTCCAACCCTGACGATACTGTGATACTGTGACCCAAGAACTGGAGCTGGCTCAGTCAAAATCGGCTGGGGGCTCCAGAGCTGGTGCAATATTCCAGGTGTGGTCTGTCCTGGTTCCAGCAGGGCTGGGGTTAATTTCCCCAAGGATGGGAGAGGGCACAGGTATTCCACACCATGTGAGCCATGCCCGGGCTGTGGGGGGGAGCTGCCGGGGGGAGGGGGCAGGAAGTCGCTGCTCAGCGCGGGCGGCGGCGGCGCGAGTCCGGGTCCGGTCGGTGAGCAGCGGTGCCCTGATCGCGTTTGTATATTCCTCTATCCGTGTTATTGTTACTGTTTTCTCTTCCCTTTGCTGTTCTGTTAAACTGCCTTTATCTCAGCCCACGAGTTTCGCCTTTTTTTTCGTATTTCCCCCCCCCCCCCCCAGCTGTGGGGGGCTGAGCGAGCGGCCGCGTGGTTTGTTGCTGCCGGCTGAGGCCAAACCACGACAGTCCTTTTTGGCGCCCAACGTGGGGCTCGAGGGTTGAGATAACGACAGATCCGACCCGAGATTGTTAACACGAGTTTGTTATATATATTTCTCATAATACTTAGATATTCGCCGGTTACAATGTTCCTTCGTTTGTTTGCGTGGCTGTGTTATGTAAATTCTTACGTGTTCTATGTACTCCCCGTGATGATGTTTGTTACCTCGGGGAGAGGGATCAGGAGTATCATTTTGCTGTCCTGTGCGATATCAGCATATGATATGATAGCATCACTGCTCAGGTCGCTGTGTTGGGGTGTTTATGCAGTATTGCTGTCCTGCCCATACCTTGGTCGCCGTCTCTCAGAATTTATTAATAATCATACCCGATCTATGGGGGAAACAGGGGGGGATACTTTCCCTAGCTCTTTCACCTCCCTTTTCTCCTTCGGGCCAGGTATGACAGCTTTTGAGAACTTCGAATATCCTTGGGATGCTCAAACCAGTCTCGTCCTATTGCTATGTCTCCTGAATGTGTTTCAGGTTTTGTTTAGGGTTAGACAACTGTTTAAGACTACCACCCAGAGATCTGCCCCGAGGCTGGATAGTCAGGGGTGGCATGGCATGTGGGAGAATATGGGCAGGTATCTAGAGAATTTCTCGCCTCCAATGTTTTGGGACTTCACCCCCAAACAATTACAGGACCCTGATAAAGTGGTAGAATTTTTAAAAGGAAAATGCTGTGGCTATTCCAGAGAGGCACAACTCACTGCACTGTGCTGGGCCCTGGCCAGTATCTACCAAACACTGCTCAGTGTTATGCAGAACCCTCAGGGGAAAGAGGAGGAAACCAGACCAGTAGGCACTGCAGCTGTCCCAACCCCTGTGGCAGACACTGCAGCTATTCCAACTCCAGTGGCAGAAAATACAGCTACTCCAACCCCGCTGGCAGGCAATGTGGCTACTCAACCCCCGGAGATGGGCAATGCGGCCACTCAAACCCCAGTGGCAGACACTGCAGCTGAACCAGGCAACCAACCCGTGCCTGTGTCAGTTGCTCCTGTACAGAAGAAGAAATACACCAAGAAATCAGTTCGCGTAGTTAGGGATGATGATGAACCAGGGCCATCAAAGGAAAGGGAGGAAGAGATGGAACCAGAGATAATCACCCGATCCCTATCCCTGAGTGAGCTGAGAGATATGCGAAAGGATTTCAGCCGACTTCCGGGCGAGCACATTGTCACCTGGCTGCTCCGATGCTGGGATAACGGGGCCAGTAGCTTGGAATTAGAGGGTAGGGAAGCCAGGCAGCTGGGATCCCTGTCTAGGGAAGGGGGCATTGACAAGGCGATTGGAAAAAAGACACAAGCCCTTAGCCTCTGGAGGCGACTCCTGTCAGGTGTGAGGGAAAGGTACCCCTTCAGTGAAGATGTTGTATGCCGTCCAAGCAAGTGGACCACCATGGAAAAAGGTATCCAGTACCTAAGAGAACTAGCCGTGCGGGAGATGATTTACTATGACCCAGATAATGCGCAGTTACCCACAGACCCTGATGAAGTCCAGTGCACAAGGCCCATATGGCGGAAGTTTGTACGGAGCGCACCATCATCATATGCCAACTCTTTGGCAGTGATGGAATGGAAAGGTGAAGAGGGACCAACGGTGGATGAGGTGGCTGGCCGACTCCGGCAATATGAAGAAAGTCTCTCTTCCCCCCTCGTCTCAGCTGTGGAGAAACTGTCCCAGAAAGTCCAGCAACTCGAAGAGAATATATCCTACTCCCCACCTGTACAGGCCAGCATCTCAGCTATTAGGAGCAGGCGTTTTCCTACTCAAGAGAGAGAGTATAGAGGGTACACACCACGAGGCACCCTGTGGTTTTACTTGCGCGATCACGGTGAGGACATGAGGAGGTGGGATGGACAACCTACCTCGTCCCTACGGGCACGGGTACACGAGTTGCAAGGAAGAACAATCACAAAAGGGGATCCCTCCAGGAAAAGTGCTGCTCCCATTTCCAGCAGACAGCTCCCCAAACAGAGTAGAAGGCCTGATCTTACCTCTGATCCTCTTGAAGGGACCTCCAAGTCATTTCTGCAACAAGTGAGTAATAGATACTATGATCAGGATTAGGGGGGCCCTGCCTCCAGCCAGGTGGGGGAAAGGGACAACCGGGTTTATTGGAACGTGTGGATTCGATGGCCTGGCACATCAGACCCACAGGAGTATAGGGCTCTAGTGGACACTGGAGCTCAATGTACCTTAATACCATCAAGTTACAGAGGGGCAGAACCCATTTGTATTTCTGGAGTGACAGGGGGATCCCAAGAGTTGACTGTATTGGAAGCTGAGGTGAGCCTGACTGGAAATGAGTGGCAGAAGCATCCCATTGTGACTGGCCCAGAGGCTCCGTGCATCCTTGGCATAGACTATCTTAGGAGAGGATACTTCAAGGATCCAAAAGGATACCGGTGGGCTTTTGGCATAGCTGCTTTGGAGACGGAGGAAATTAAACAGCTGTCTACATTGCCTGGTCTCTCGGAGGACCCTTCTGTGGTAGGTTTGTTGAGGGTCAAAGAACAACAGGTGCCGATTGCTACCATGACAGTGCATCGGCGGCAATATCGCACTAACCGAGATTCTCTGATTCCCATCCAGAAGCTGATTCGTCAACTGGAGACTCAAGGAGTGATCAGCAAGACCCGCTCACCCTTTAATAGTCCCATATGGCCAGTGCGGAAATCTAGTGGAGAGTGGAGGCTAACAGTGGACTATCGTGGCCTGAACGAAGTCACGCCACCGCTGAGCGCTGCCGTGCCAGACATGCTAGAACTTCAATACGAACTGGAGTCAAAGGC
This sequence comes from Pluvialis apricaria, assembly GCA_017639485.1. Classification (NCBI taxonomy): domain Eukaryota; kingdom Metazoa; phylum Chordata; class Aves; order Charadriiformes; family Charadriidae; genus Pluvialis; species Pluvialis apricaria. The sequence continues at coordinate 21,069,168 of CM030043.1, forward strand.
AGCCAAGTGGTATGCAACAGTTGATATCGCCAATGCATTCTTCTCAATCCCTTTGGCAGCAGAGTGCAGACCACAGTTTGCTTTCACTTGGAGGGGCATCCAGTACACCTGGAATCGACTGCCCCAGGGGTGGAAACACAGCCCCACCATTTGCCATGGACTAATCCAGACCACACTGGAACAGGGTGAAGCTCCGGAACATCTGCAGTACATTGACGACATCATTGTATGGGGCAACAGAGCGGAAGAAGTTTTTGAGAAAGGGAATAGAATAGTTGAAATTCTTCTGAAAGCTGGTTTTGCCATAAAACGAAGTAAGGTCAAGGGACCCGCACAGGAGATCCAGTTTTTAGGAATAAAATGGCAAGATGAACGCTGTCAGATCCCAATGGATGTTATCAACAAAATAGCAGCTATGTCTCCACCAACCAGTAAAAAGGAAACGCAAGCTTTCTTAGGTGTTGTGGGGTTTTGGAGGATGCATATTCCAGATTACAGTCTGATTGTGAGCCCTCTATATCAAGTGACCCGGAAAAAGAATGATTTTAAATGGGGCCCTGAGCAACGACAAGCCTTCGAACAAATTAAGCAGGAAATAGTTCATGCGGTAGCCCTGGGGCCAGTCCGGGCGGGACAAGATATTAAAAATGTGCTCTACACCGCAGCCGGGGAGAATGGCCCTACCTGGAGCCTCTGGCAGAAAGCACCAGGGGAGACTCGAGGTCGACCCCTGGGGTTTTGGAGTCGGGGATACAGAGGATCTGAAGCCCGCTATACTCCAACCGAAAAAGAGATATTGGCAGCATACGAGGGGGTTCGAGCTGCTTCAGAAGTGGTTGGTACTGAAGCACAGCTCCTCTTGGCACCTCGACTGCCAGTGCTGGGCTGGATGTTCAAAGAAAGGGTCCCTGCCACACACCATGCGACTGATGCCACATGGAGTAAGTGGATTGCACTGATCACACAGTGAACTCGAATGGGAAACCCCAATCGCCCAGGAATACTTGAAGTGATCATGGACTGGCCAGAAGGCAAAGATTTTGGAATATCACCAGAGGAGGAGGTGATGCGCGCGGAAGAGGCCCCACCGTATAATAAACTACCAGAAAATGAGAGGAAACATGCCTTGTTCACTGATGGGTCCTGCCGGATTGTGGGAAAGCATCGGAAGTGGAAGGCTGCTGTGTGGAGTCCTACACGACGAGTTGCAGAAGCCACTGAAGGACAAGGCGAATCGAGCCAGTTTGCAGAGGTGAAAGCCATCCAGCTAGCGTTAGACATTGCTGAACGAGAGAAATGGCCAGTACTTTACCTCTATACTGATTCATGGATGGTGGCAAATGCTCTGTGGGGGTGGTTACAGCAGTGGAAACAGAGCAACTGGCAGCGCAGAGGTAAACCCATCTGGGCGGCTGAACTGTGGCAAGATATTGCTGCCCGCATAGAGAATCTGGCTGTGAAAGTACGTCATGTAGATGCCCACGTACCCAGGAGTCGCGCCACCAAGGAACATCAAAACAACCAGCAGGTAGATCAGGCCGCTAATATTGAAGTGGCTCAGGTGGATCTGGACTGGCAACATAAGGGTGAATTATTCATAGCTCGGTGGGCTCATGATGCCTCAGGCCATCAGGGAGGAGATGCGACATATAGATGGGCTCGAGACCGAGGGGTGGACTTGACCATGGACACTATTGCACAGGTCATCCACGAATGTGAAACGTGTGCTGCAATTAAGCAAGCCAAGCGGTTAAAGCCTCTTTGGTATGGAGGGCGATGGCTAAAATACAAATATGGGGAGGCCTGGCAGATTGATTATATTACACTCCCACAAACCCGCCAAGGCAAGCGCCATGTGCTCACAATGGTGGAAGCAACCACCGGGTGGCTGGAAACATACCCTGTGCCCCATGCCACTGCCCGGAACACTATCCTGGGCCTTGAAAAACAAGTCTTATGGCGACATGGCACCCCAGAGAGGATTGAGTCAGACAACGGGACTCATTTCCGAAACAGCCTCATAGATACCTGGGCCAAAGAGCATGGCATTGAGTGGGTGTATCACATCCCCTATCACACACCGGCCTCAGGGAAGATAGAACGATACAACGGACTGTTAAAGACTACACTGAGAGCCATGGGTGGTGGAACTTTCAAACACTGGGATACGCATTTAGCAAAAGCCACCTGGTTAGTCAACACCCGGGGATCTGCCAACCGAGCTGGCCCTGCCCAATCAAAACTTCCACGTACAATAGAAGGGGATAAAGTCCCCGTAGTGCACATGAAGAATATGTTAGGGAAGACAGTCTGGGTTAGCCCTGCCTCAGGCAAAGGCAAACCCATCCGTGGGATTGCTTTTGCACAAGGACCTGGGTGCACTTGGTGGGTGATGCGGGAGGATGGGGAGGTCCGATGTGTACCTCATGGGGATTTGATTCTAGGTGAGAATAGTCAATGAATCAAATCTTATGATGTTATGTGCTAAATAACGCTGTCACTGCATGTCATCATTACTATAACTGCTATCAAGGGTACTACGGTGAGAATCTCCCAAACCAATGACAGATGGACTTTGATAAAGCGGAGTAAAGTGCAGCGGTGAGGTAATAAGAACTGACCTCATCAGCTGGCGCCCAGCAACTTCCTGGAGATCAACATCTTCAACCTGCGAACTGCGGGCATGGGCCACACCGGGTACACCAGCCATGAGCTCCGAATGCAGCGTGCACCAGTCCAGCACCACACACCATCTCGCCTGCCCTGAGAGACTGCTTTCACAGATGCGGCCCACAGTGATGGACTAAATTAACTCAATGAACATTTTAGAGGGATCGCCCATGGACAGTGGGGATTAAATCTGTATGTATATAGATGTACATATGTATATATATATATAAGACAGGGGAAGGTGGTGGTAGATGAATGGGAACTGTAGGATCTGGGCATGGCGCAGATGGTATGGAATAAGGGGTGGATAATGTCCTGGTTCTGGCAGGGCTGGGGTTAATTTCCCCAAGGATGGGAGAGGGCACAGGTATTCCACAACATGTGAGCCATGCCCTGGCGGTAGGGGGGAGCTGCCGGGGGGAGGGGGCAGGAAGTCGCTGCTCAGCGCGGGCGGCGGCGGCGCGGGTCCGGGTCCGGTCGGTGAGCGGCGGTGCCCTGATCGCGTTTGTATATTCCTCTATCCGTGTTATTGTTACTGTTTTCTCTTCCCTTTGCTGTTCTGTTAAACTGCCTTTATCTCAGCCCACGAGTTTCGCCTTTTTTTTTCGTATTTCCCCCCCCCCCCCCCCCCAGCTGTGGGGGGCTGAGCGAGCGGCCGCGTGGTTTGTTGCTGCTGGCTGAGGCCAAACCACGACATGGTCTGGCAATCCCAATCACAAATACAGGCTGGCGGAGAATGGACCTGTATAAATTTGACCCTTTCAATCTGCCTTACTGCTTCTGAATTCAAGTTTCCAAACACAGATGGTTTGAACATACAGAAAAGACTGTTGCAGTGCACAGCCTGTTCCGCCTCGTCCTTATCCCTGCAGCACTGCTTGTAGAGCTGCTTGGCCTAGGAGAGCCACCAAACGGGGCAGGAGAGTGTCAGAAAGCAACGAAATGCAAATACAGCTCACGCAGAAGGCTTTGGAGTCATGTTGACCACAACTTTCCATTAGAAGTGTTACAGAGACAGGTAAAGCAGCAAGTCAAGGGACAACAGAGGGCATCAGCTTGAGAGGTAATCAATACGTGTGGGAGGCTGGAAAAGATAAGCAACACCAATGTCAACAGAAAGTCAGAAGGGGTGTGGGGGGAGAAGCTATCACAAAACGGTAAAATAAAAACTTTCACTTTCCCCTTGCATCCATTAGTGAAGTTTGTATTTTATTAATTATTTAATTGTTTAGGGTTATATCATGCATTTGGCTACACTAGTATGCAAAACAAGAAGCAATCAGGAAGATTTTGGACATTTTTTAAGGAATGAAGCCTTAATATCTTGTTTTGATGGAAGAAACTTGGTTTTCAGTTCTGCTTATGCCCCACCACCTATGGCCTAAAAAGGAGGCATTGTTAGATGGTGTGTACAGTAAGGGCAATGCAGCTGAAAGGATCATGTATTGCCTCCCAAAAGGAATTGTCAAGTAGAAAACCAAGACTGTAATTGCTCCTGTTCCAATATTAGTAGTTTATGGTACATGAAAGAAGCTTTTTCATGAATGAATAGATATCTGGGCCAATCCTAACCATGGTACACATAAGACCTTGTGAGTTCAGATGTGCAAACAGATAAAATGTTTGCTGGTCAGGGGAAGATTTGGACTGAATATGCCATGCTTATTTCAAGTCAACAGAGTTATATTTATTTACCCAGGTTGAGAGTGTGGTCTAGAGTGTCATTCTGGAAGTGGAAAAGCACACTTACAAAGAGTCACTGTGTAAAATATCTGGATTCACTGTTGCCCAGTATTCTGTGCAGCCATTTATTCACATGAAATGAGGAAAATGTAGATATAAACAAGTTATTGACTATGACAGTTTACATTCCCCTAACGCAGAGGCTGCTATGCCTCTGTATAATGTAATTTACAACAAATACAAAACTGGTCTTTGTTACTTTACATGAAAGAAGGGTCTAAATACATCCATAGCTTGCCTCCTCCCCCAGGCACTTTCAATACATATACACCCACTAAACCAATGTTAGGGAATCCTCCAAACATTAAATTAATTTCATTTTGATAATTTAAATCTATAATCCAAACTGTTGCACCTTTTAAATATATTATCTCTTTTTGTTATAGTATTTGACCAGTGTGTTTTCTCATGTATGAACTAACATGTTTTAGAGCTTATTTGTACGGTTTTTAAAAGCGTGCTAGCAAAAACCCCATAGTGCATAAGCTGGAACAGGTAAGTCTGCATTTGAGCTGCCCATTGACAAGCTTCAGTAGTAATAGTTCTTAGTGCTATGATAGCATTACCACATCATCCTTTTTAAGCGCTTTGTCTAAACTATAGGATGGATTTATGTTCCCAGGTGCAGTCCAAACTCTTGGTCCTTTGATTCCCCCAACCAGAGGACCAATTCAAATGCATTAAAGTCCCTGTTTCCCTGTTTACTCAGATCTTCTTCCAATTAAAGCAGGTTGTAGTGCACATACACTCATTCCAGAAAGCAGTTTTAATATGGCCAGTGTGCATACATCCAGGGTAAGATATGGGAAGCTTTCTCAGTTCCCCAGGCTTAGGTGGATGCATTCAGAGATTGCCAAACTGATGATATTCTGCTATGCCTGCTTTATATGACTGCTTTTAAGCTGCTGAAATTCTAGTGATGGTAGTCTAGAATGTACTGGGGTGCTGGGAGGAAGCATATTTTGTTCTTTTTTCCAATTTTTTTTGGCTGAAAGGACTCAACAAACTTGGCACAAGTTCAAACTGTTTTTAAAGGCATGAGTTTGCATTTTTCAGCTACTAATAAAATACTTCAGGTAAAGAATTATCCTAGCTCTAATCAGAAGTATATTTAGCATAAACATTTAAAACAGCATATAGCACAAAGCTGGGAAGAAAAGCCAGAGAAATACACATTTTTTCAGTGTTTCCTTGGAAAACTGTATCTGGCAGGTTTTAGCTGTTAGCCCAGTGTGAGAGACTGGAACGTCAAATATTTGCCTCAAAGCTTGCTTGCGTGTACCTTGCAAGGTGCAACAGCAGACCATTCATTTGCAAATGCAGCACCACCAAAACCAGCAGCAGAAGACCATTGTCAGGCGCCACCAAAGCCAACCTTTGTCTGGGCTGGGCTGGCAGCCCGCCAAGGTCTTTTCCTGGACTTATAAAAAGCCTGTGGAAACAAGCTGTGGTGTGCACCCACCACCAAAGAAATTGAAGACTGAGGACCAATGAGACGTCGCTGGATCCATGGTGGTGACTATCCTTTGCTTATCCTTCTGAACGCTTGCTTAGTTTCCTTCTAATATTTCCTGCCTTTCCTATCACTCCATTCTTCTGTACCTACTCAATAAAAATGGCCTGATTGGCGGCATTTGACCTCGTTTGCGTCTCAATCTCACTCTTGGGATCATTAGTAACCTCCCTCAAGCCCGAAATCGGACTGGGACTTGTCACCCAGACAGCAAGACTGATGCTGCAGAGAATGTTTAAGGAGAGGAAAAGCATGAACAACAACTCACTGCCAAATTATAAAGTTCCTCTGCAGTAGTTACTATATGATGTTTGCTGAAGTACTGTCTTTAACTCCCTGCAGAGAAAGGTGGAGATAAATGACATGGTTGCATTAGATTTTTTGAACTTGCTCTTCTCCTTGTACCTCATACCTTTGTCTCATCTACGTCAGGCTGCTACATGGACAGCTCAAGCAAAGGCAGGGAATAATCCCTTGGAGCAATAGTAGTGCTGTGTTGTTTAGGCTCCACAGCAGAGACGAGGCAGGATTTTCTTCATTCTTCCCTCTTATTATTGCATGGCTATTGCAAATCACATGCAACCCAAACTCTGTGCTACCCTTATCAGCAGTGAGCTATTTAAGTGTGTCATCTTTTTCACTTCATCTCAAAATATTTGGAAAGTTTATGGAAAGCATATAGAAAGGGGGAGGAGAAAGAAAAAAAAGACAGACAGAAGAGACCATAAAAGGCCTTTTGCCAAAATCCTTCCAAGAAGTTGGCTTCTCTTAAGGTTTAGATACCACTTATTTGAGTGCTGCTACTTGTATGTGAGAGAAACAACACTGCAGACACCAAGGTCAGTGAAGAAGGAGGGGGAAGAGGTGCTCCAGGTGCCGGAGCAGAGATTCCCCTGCAGCCCATGGCGGTCAATGGCAGAGAAGATATCCACTCTACAGCCCATGGAGGACACCATGCCAGAGCAGGTAGATGCACCTGAAGGAGGCTGTGACCCCATGGAGAGCCCATGCTGGAGCAGGCTCCTGGCAGGACCTGCGGACCTGTGGAGAGAGGACCCCACGCTGGAGCAGGTTTTCTGGCAGGACTTGTGACCCTGTGGGGGATTCATGCTGGAGCAGTCCATTCCTGAAGGACCCATGTTGGAGAAGTTCATGGAGGACCGTCTCCCATGGAAGGGATCCCATGCTGGAGCAGGGAAAGAGTGTGAGGAGTAAGAAGCAGCAGAGACAAGGTGTGACGAACTGACTGCAACCCCCATTCCCTGTCCCCCTGTGGCACTTGTGGGAAGGAGGGAGAGAATTTGGGAGAGAAGTTGAGCCTGGAAAGAAGGGAGGAGTGGGAGGAAGGTGTTTTAAGATTTGGTTTCATTTCTCATTACCCTACTCTCACGTTTGACTGGCAATAAATAAATTAATTTCCCCAAGTCAAGTCTGTTTTGCCTGTGACCGTAATTGCCGAATGATCTCCTTGTCCTTATCTTGACCCATGAGCCTTTCATTGTATTTTTCTCTCCCCTGTCCAGTTGAGGAGGGGGAGTGATAGAGTGGCTTGGTCTGCACCTGGCACCCAGCCAAGGTCAACCCACCACAGTGTTAAATCTTGCTCATCTGCAGTCTTCCTTATGCATGAAAAAGGGGTGGGAATATGTTACATCCTGATTAATTGCTGCATATGCATTTCTAAATACTGCTCAGCACTTCTTTTGTCTTGTATACTGTTTATTTGATCCTGAACCTGTTTAATTACAGGGTGTTATACAAAAGGCAGAAAAGGATAAATGGATCCTGAATTAGGTCATCCTTTGGGTAGTCATCAGCCTGATCCTGACTAGCTTCAGAATTAGACATTGAAGGTTCATTTCAGGCTATCAGATGCAAGAGTTTGTGGTGAATCACAGTGTGTTTTAATCATTCATCATTATCTTAAATTTTGACATAAAAAAGTTTCTGGAGTCCAACATGCTATTCTAACCATACAAAATTAGTGGTCTTTGTAAACGACAATGCCAAACTGTTCTTATTCTTTTTATCAACAACATTAAGGTTTAAAGCTAATTATGGATGTGTTCAGATCATGTAGGCCCTTCTGAATGTGCTTATTCATACCTCTTTATCTACACTTGGAGTCCACATCAATGCCCATTCTTTTTTAATAACTACTGATTCAGAATAACACAAACCATTTCCATGACTCTGTCCACCATAGGTCATTGATGGTGCTTTAAACAAAGCTAGTCTGTCAATAAAATAAAAATGTTATCATACAGATAACAAAAAGTCTAGACATTTTCTGCTTGTTTTCGGTGGAATTCAGTCCAGTAGACTCTCTGAACTGTAAAAAAAAATCACATTTACATGCATAGCATTTCTAAAGGATTCTACCAATACAAATTTTTGAGGAGGTACAAAAATCTCAAAACAGAAGGAAAAATCTAGCATTTACAGGCATGAATTTCAAAATATTCACTGCTAACTTTATTGACTTCTTGCTGGAGACAATCCCACTGTGGCTTTTGTCATTGACTTTACCAGGAGCAGAGCCAGGTCTGAGTGTTCTCAGAACTATATTCTAATATAATAATTCTAATATGATATAATAATTCTAATATAATATGTTCTGCTTGCCCTTCAAAAAGGGCAAGAAGGATGACACGGGAAAATAAAGGCCAGCCAGCCTCACCTCCATCCCTGGAAATCACAGAATCATAGAATCATAGAATGGTTTAGGTTGGAAGGGACCTTGAAGATCATCGAGTTCCAACCCCCCTACCATAGGCAGGGATACCTCTCACTAGACCAGGTTGCCCAAGGCCACGTCCAGCCTGGCCTTGAACACCTCCAGGGACGGGGCTTCAACAACCTCTCTGGGCAACCTGTTCCAGTGCCTCACCACCCTTAAAGTGAAAAACTTCTTCCTAATGTTTAATCTAAACCTGCCCTCTTCCAGCTTAAAGCCATTCCCCCTCGTCCTATCACTACATGCCCTTGTAAAAAGTCCTTCCCCAGCTCTCCTGTAGGCCCCCTTTAGGTACTGGAAGGCCGCAATAAGATCTCCCCGGAGCCTTCTCTTCTCCAGGCTGAACAGCCCCAACTCTCTCAGCCTCTCCTCATAGGAGAGGTGCTCCATCCCTCTGATCATCCTCGTAACTCTCCTCTGGACACGCTCCAGCAGGTCCATGTCCTTCTTATGTTGGGGACTCCACAGCTGGATGCAGTACTCCAGGTGGGGTCTCACGAGAGCAGAGTAGAGGGGCAGAATCACCTCCCTTGACCTGCTGGCCACACTTCTTTTGATGCAGCCCAGGATACGGTTGGCCTTCTGGGCTGCGATTGCACATTGCTGGCTCATGCTGAGCTTCTTGTCAATCATCACCCCCAGGTCCTTCTCCACAGGGCTGCTCTCCAGCCATTCTCCGCCGAGCCTGTATTTGTGCTTGGGATTGCCCCGACCCAGATGTAGGACCTTGCACTTGGCCTTGTTGAACTGCATGAGGTTGGCTTGGGCCCACCTCTCCAGCCTGTCCAGGTCCCTCTGGATGGCATCCCTCCCCTCCAGCGTGTCTGCCTCGCCAAACAGCTTGGTATCATCAGCAAACTTGCTGAGGGTGCACTCTACCCCACTGTCCATGTCGCTAACAAAGATGTTGAACAGTACGGGTCCCAGTACCGACCCCTGAGGAACGCCACTCGTCACTGCTCTCCACTTGGACACCGAGCCGTTGACCGCAACCCTTTGAGTGCGACCATCCAGCCAGTTCTTTATCCACCGAGTGGTCCATTTATCGAATCCATGTCTCTTCAATTTAGAGACCAGGATATCGTGTGGGACAGTGTCAAATGCTTTGCACAAGTCCAGGTAGATGACATCAGCAGATCTTCCCTTGTCCACTGCCACTGTAACCCCTTCGTAGAAGGCCACCAAATTTGTCAGGCATGACTTGCCCTTGGTGAAGCCATGTTGGCTCTCGCCAATCACCTCCTTGTTTTCTGTGTGCCTCAGCAGAGTTTCCAGGAGGATCTGCTCCATGATCTTGCCAGGCACAGAGGTGAGACTGACTGGCCTGTAGTTCCCCGGGTCTTCCTTGTTTCCCTTTTTGAAAATAGGGGTTATGTTTCCCCTTTTCCAGTCGGCAGGAACCTCGCCAGACTGCCACGACTTCTCAAATATGATGGCTAGTGGCTTCGCGACTTGATCTGCCAGTTCCCTCAGGACCCACGGATGTATCTCATCAGGTCCCATGGACTTGTACACCTTCAGGTTCCTCAGGTGGTCTCTCACTTTATCTTCCTCTACAGTGGGCGGTGCTCCGTTTTCCCAAACCTCTCCTTTGCAATCTGCGTCTTGGGCAGTGCGGCTGCTGTCCTTGTCTGTGAAGACTGAGGCAAAAAAGTCATTGAGTACCTCAGCTCTGTCGCTGTCCCGGGTAACCAGTTCTTGCGTATCCTTACGGAGAGGGCCTACATTTTCCCTAGTCTTTCTTTTCTCACTGATATACCTATAGAAGGATTTTTTGTTTGTCTTAATGTCCCTGGCCAGATTTAGTTCTAGCTGGGCTTTAGCTTGTCTAACCCGCTCTCTGGCTGCTCGAACGATTCCTCTGTAATCCTCCCAGGCTACCCGCCCCTGTCTCCACTCCCTGTAGGCCTCCTTTTTTCTTTTGGTCACTTCCAGGAGCTCCTTGTTCATCCACGCAGGCCTCCTGGCTTTTCTGCCTGCCTTCCTCTTTGTAGGAATGCATTGCTGCTGTGCTTGGAGGAGGTGGTCCTTGAATATTAACCAACTTTCTTGGACCCCTCTTCCTTCCAGCGCTTCATCCCACGGCACCATACCAAGCAGATTCTTCAAGAGGCCAAAGTCGGCTCTCCTGAAGACCAGGGTCATCAGCCTGCTGCGCACCTTCTTCATTGCCTTGAGGATTTCAAACTCAACCATTTCATGGTCACTACAGCCCAGGCTACCCTTGAGTTTGACCCTGTCAACCAGCCCCACCTTGTTGGTAAGAACAAGGTCCAGCACGGCTCCTCTCCTCGTCGGCTCCTCAACCACTTGGAGAAGGAAGTTGTCCTCAATGCAATCCAGGAACCTCCTGGATTGCCTGTGCCTGGCTGTGTTATCCTTCCAACTGATGTCAGGGTGGTTGAAGTCACCCATGAGAACCAAGGTCTGTGAACGTGATGCCGCCCTTATCTGTCTATAGGGGGCTTCATCCACTTGGTCTTCCTGGTCAGGTGGCCTGTAGCATACCCCCACTGTAACGTCCCCTGCTCCCGATTTCCCTGTAATCTTGACCCATAGGCTCTCAGTTGGCTCGGTATCCTCCCCCAGGTTGAGCTCCATGCATTCCAGCTGCTCGTCCACATATAAGGCAACACCGCCTCCTCGTTTCCCTTGCCTGTCTCTCCTGAAGAGCCTGTACCCTTTCATGCCGATGCTCCAGTCATAGGAGTCGTCCCACCAAGTTTCTACGATGCCGATGAGATCGTAGCCTTGGAGGCGTGTACACATCTCTAGTTCCTCCTGCTTGTTCCCCATGCTCCGCACATTTGTGAAGAGGCACTTCAGCCGTGTCTTCGTTGCAGCCGATTTGGTTGGAGCAGCTGTAATTCCTTTGTCCTGTACTAACAGTGCCTCCCGATCGACTCCCGTTGGTCCAGGAGCTCCTAGCTCATCTACGTGAAGGTTTGAGCATACTGCAGCGTAGCTGGCACATCTTGGAGCTAATGGCTGCAGGCCCTCACCAGCGCCCTGTTCCCCTTTCCTTGATGTAACATCCCTTGGCTGTTCATGGGCAACCCTGATAATACCCCCTTCCCCCGTCGAATTTAGTTTAAAGCCCTGTTAACGAGCCCTGCCAATTTTTGGGCAAAAACCCTTCTCCCTCTTTGAGTGAGCCAGCCCCCCTCTGCTGCCAGCAGGCGTGATGCCGCAAAGGTCATTCCATTGTTAAAAAACCCAAAGTTGTGGCGTTGACACCATCCACGGAGCCACATGTTAACAGATTGAGCTCGTCAAATATGATGGAACAACTCATTCTGGGCATCATCTCCAACCATCTGGAGGAGAAGAAGATTATCAGAAGTAGTCAACATGGATTCACCAAGGGGAAGTCATGTCTGACTAATCTGATAGCCTTCTACGATGGCGTGACTGGATGGGTGGATGAGGGGAGGGCAGCGGATGTTGTCTACCTTGACTTCAGCAAGGCTTTCGACACTGTCTCCCACATCATCCTCACAGGCAAGCTTAGGAAGTGTGGGTTAGATGAAGGGACAGTGGGGTGGATTGAACAGTGGCTGACAGATAGAGCTCAGAGGGTTGTGGTTAGTGGTGCAGAGTCTAGTTGGAGGCCAGTAACAAGTGGTATTCCTCAGGGGTCAGTACTGGGTCCAGTCCTGTTTAATATATTCATCAATGACCTGGATGAAGGGATAGAGTGTACCATCAGCAAGTTTGCTGATGATACAAAACTGGGAGGGGTGGCTGACATGCCAGAAGGCTGCGCTGCCATACAGCGTGACCTGGACAGGCTGGAGAGTTGGGCAGAGAGGAACCTTATGAAATTCAACAAGGGCAAGTGTAGGGTACTGCATCTGGGGAGGAATAACCCCATGCATCAGTACAGGTTAGGGGCTGACCTCCTGAAGAGCAGCTCTGTGGAAAGGGACCTGGGAGTCCTGGTGGACAACAGGATGACCATGAGCCAGCAATGTGCCCTGCTGGCCAAGAAGGCCAATGGCATCCTGGGGTGCATCAAGAACAGTGTGGCCAGCAGGTCGAGGGAGGTCATTCTCCCCCTCTACTCCGCCCTGGTGAGGCTGCATCTGGAGTACTGTGTCCAGTTCTGGGCTCCCCGGTTCAAGAAGGACAGGGAACTGCTGGAGAGAGTCCAGCAAAGGGCTACAAAGATGATATGGGGATTGGAGCATCTTTCTTATGAGGAAAGGCTCAGGGACTTGGGTCTTCTTAGTCTAGAAAAAAGAAGACTGAGGGGGGATCTTATTAATGCTTATATATACTTAAATGGAGGGTGCCAGGAGGATGGGAACAGTCTTTTTTCAGTGGTGCCCAGTGATAGGACTAGAGGTAACGGGCACAAACTTGAGCATAGGAAGTTCCATCTGAAAATGAGGAGGAACTTCTTTACTTTGAGGGTGGCAGAGCACTGGCACAGGCTGCCCAGAGAGGTTGTGGATTCTCCCACACTGGAGACATTCAAAACCCGCCTGGATGCCGTCCTGTGCAACTGCTATAGGTGTCCCTGCACTGGCAGGTGGGTTGGAGCAGATGATCTCCAGAGGTCCCTTCCAACCCTGACCATTCTGTGATTCTGTAATACTTATACACAGTGTTCGTCTTTCTAGCAGTGTTTTAACTATTTTTTCCACAACACCTAAGAACTTGCTAATTTAATTGAAAAGTTCTTATAGAATTTTGCAGATTTTATCTGGAGAAACAAGTGTGTTAAAAGGATGACTCGACAAGACGGATTTGTTACATTAGCAATGAGTAATTTACTATGTGACTGGTGCAGCAGGCAAGCGAGGGCTTGAAAATCTTTGTACTGGCTGAAGAGATGCTATATTTTGGGTCACAACAACCCCATGCAGTGCTACAGACTGGGGGCGGAGTGGCTCGAAAGCTGCCTGGCAGAGAAGGATCTGGGGGTGTTGGTGGACAGCCGGCTGAGTATGAGCCAGCAGTGTGCCCAGGCAGCCAAGAGGGCCAACAACATCCTGGCCTGCATCAGGAATAGTGTAGTGAGCCGGAGTAGGGAAGTAATCATCCCCCTGTACTCGGCACTGGTGAGGCCTCACCTCGAGTACTGTGTTCAGTTTTGGGCCCCTCACTACAAGAAGGACATTGAGGTGCTGGAGCGTGTCCAGAGAAGGGCTACCAGGCTGGTGAGGGGTCTGGAGGACAAGCCTTATGAGGAACGACTGAGGGAGCTGGGGTTGTTTAGCCTGGAGAAGAGGAGGCTGAGGGGTGACCTTATCACCCTCTACAACTACCTGAAGGGAGGTTTTAGAGAGATGGGGGCTGACCTCTTCTCCCACGTGGCAAGTGATAGGACAAGAGGAAACGGGTTCAAGTTATGTCAGGGCAGGTTTAGATTGGATATTAGGAAGCATTTTTTCACTCAAAGGGTTATTAAACATTGGAATGGGCTGCCCAGAGAGGTGGTGGATTCACCATCCCTGGAGGTGTTTAAGAAAAGGGTAGATGAGGTGCTTAGGGACATGGTTTAGAAGTGGGTGTTTTTAAATCAGGGTAGGTTAACGGTTGGACTTGATGATCTTAATGGTCCCTTCCAACCTCACTTATTCTATGATTCTATGATTCTATGATTCTATATTTACTGTGGAACATGGCAATCTAGAGTATATTATTTTGTACTGTGCAAGGGTTTAAGATTCACTTGAAATTCAAAATGTACAATAATGCAGCATCATCTATAAATCAGAAAAACAATGGAAAGAAAGCAAAGCTTTCTATCTGATTATTAATATATTTCATTTCACTGAGCAGATAAAATTCAAATTATTGTTTGTATGGAGCTATTGGCATGAAACCACTTAGAAAAAAATGCACAAAAACATTCTTCCTGTGTAACTATTGCATTTATAGTGTTATGTGAGCTCAGGAATAGGGTCTTTTTCTTTTTGCTTTAATTATTTTTAAGTTTCTTTAGTTATTCGGGAGTTGGACTAGATGATCTTTATAAGTCCCTTCCAGCCCAAACCATTCTGTGATTCTGTGGTTCATTTACCACAAAAGGTATATTTACCAAAAGGAATTATCATTTGTTCCACCTTAAAGTAAAAATAAGATACCTCGTATCCAATTTATATCTTTTACTTTGTTTATTTTTCATAATTATACTTCTGATTCATTTAAAATCCCTTTTGAAATGTTGAATATTGGAAAGGCAGCACAGATTCTGATTCTGTTTGCAATGGCCTAAAAAAGAAAAGTGCAAGCTTTAATCTGATGTCTAGGCTGCATTAAAAAATTGGATTGAAAAGGATTAGATTAGATTAGATTAGATTAGATTAGATTAGATTAGATTAGACTAGACTAGACTAGACTAGACTAGACCTTCTGGATTTTAAAATGTTCAAACTCCATTTATGCTTTAACATAATCTCCTTCCACTCTCTGGAGCCATCAGGCTGAGCACAGTCCCTTGCAAGTACTTCTTCTTCTTCTTCTTCTTCTTCTTCTTCTTCTTCTTCTTCTTCTTCTTCTTCTTCTTCTTCTTCTTCTTCTTCTTCTTCTTCTTCTTCTTCTTCTTAAATTAGCTTCTTTTTCATTTTAACATCCTAGTTTCATATTTGTAATAGCAAAAAATCCTCTGAGACAGATCTAAAAGTTCTTTCTGACCTGGTGAATGGAAGGGCAGGCACTTAAACCTCTGGTTTCTACAACAATTTTATATATTTGTGCACAGTCACAAATGTAAATATTAATAGCTAGTTTTTAAAAGCCAAATAAGAGTGAGTGCTTTTTAGGACTTTAGAGGCTTGTGAGAGAGTGGTGATGTTTTACAGTACAACAATTTATTTACAATGCAGTATTATGAAGAAATGCTCAGTTTAAAAAGTAATCATACACTTTACTAAACATGATGTATTACATACAGCATCTGTAAATAAAAAATGCATTATAATATTTGCAAGCTGATGCCTGATACTTCAGAATACAGATTGGATTTTATTTCTCATAAAAATAAAAACAAAGTATTACTCGGGGGTTATAGGACAGCATCTCTCAGGAGCAAAATGGAGGAATAATAATATCCTTCCTGGGATCAATGCAACCTTTTCAATGATGATGACGACTCGACTGCTGAATTTCTGAGCATTCCACTCCGTGGGTGGGACTATCAGTTTTTCCAACATCACTCACTCTGTATTGAGAATATTCCAGGAAAACCAAAGATATCTAAAAATGTTAGATAAGACTATCTAATATGTGAGAGAGATTATATCAAAACATTGACTCCATCTCTGTTCAGCCATGGTGGATCAGCCCTTTCTGTTCATCTATAGAGCTGTGATAAATCATGTGACAGGGCACACCATCACATGTACTTTATTTTCTGCCACTAGGCACAGGCTCAGGATAACATCTAGAAGAGCTAGTATCATGATTTGGTCTGACCTAGCAATACAAATAACTAGGTGCTATTATCAGAAGGGTGGAGCTTGCTGAGATCGGCTGGAGATTCCTTGATTAATTCAGGATATTCCCAGCAAGGAACTATGAACCCCACTGGGGAACCTGGTTCAGGACATTAAAAGTGAACTGTCCAAACCAGTGTGAGTTTTTGTTGTGACACCATCATAAAATGAACGGATAGTCTGATCAACAATCCCCATTCTTAATGTAGCCATCATTATCAGTTCATCCAATAACTGAAAAGATATTTATCACATCCATAATAAAGAGTAAGGATCACTAGCTAAAAAGTTTTGTTACCCAATTTGCTATGCTCTTTGTGAGGTTCAAGGCTGTCAAGGTGTAACTAGCAGAACACCATTTTCCCTTAGCGCCACCAGATAAACTGAAATATTTGATCACTTTGGTGCTTTTTCAAATCTTAATCTGCTTGGTTTTATATACTTTCTTGACAGCCACATTTGCGAACACAGATGGTTTGTGTTCATAGCACGCATTCAAGTCCAGTACCTGAGCCAGATTGCCTCTTAATAAAGACCAGGTTGAGTTTCAAGAGTTCATTTTCATCATCCCTCAGATATGGGTCATTATATACTGTCCACACTTTCTCAGCTTCTTCAGCTAAGAAAGAACACAGTTTAACTTATCTAATTCATTTAATTTAGCACTGATAACTGGAAAACCGGGAAAATTCAAAATTCACTGGTCCTAGGAAACATATTTCTAGTCGGCTATTATTAAATCAGAGAAACAGCAAACAGCTGCTACCAAAAAAACCCACACCAAAAGCAGTCTAGAACCCCCTTATTTAGAGGCTGAAGTGATTTAGGTATGAAATTTGTCACTTTCTTCTTGACTCTCCAGTCAAGGTTATGACAGAAATTAACTATCATTAATGGGGGAACCAAAGCACCTGGCTGCAATTAACCATTAATCCTAACAGCACAGGCTGTTATGCACTGGAGAGATCTGGACTTCTGGAAACCAGATCACAGTCCTTGCAATGAGAAGGGAAATGCAAATGCAGAAGAAATGAAGTGCAAACAGAGGGAGTGTTGTAAAGAAGGTCAAGAAGATTGTGTTAATTTAGGAAAGAGTATTGAGCCTACAGTTCCTTGCTCACTGTGGAGGTAGACATCCACACATCTAGCCAGATGAATTATCTCTAGTTTTGAGCTTACTGGAGTTGCATTAGATTCCTTTTGATTGTTCTTGAATGAAGGAAAATATCAGAAATTATATTCATCATTTTAAATTGACCTCACCTAAAAAAAGATTTTTATAAGCTGCTATATAAGTCCACTAGACTATTCCAATTATTTTTATATTTCAGTTCAATCCTGAATTGATACAAAATTCAAAATACTGAAACTTCAGTTGGAATAGAAAGGTTAGAAAAACAAACAAACACCACAAGTTGATAGCAAGGCACTGCCTATTGATGGTTTTGATCTAAGCATATTTAAAATTTTCCGTGGCATCAATGGGGAAAATTACTTTCTCCTTATGACTGAATAGGACTTTGAGATGCCTATGATAGGCTACATTTTTAACTCTAACTATGGGATTATCCAATAACAGTATGAAAATAATTAGGAGTTGCCTTTTCCATGCTTGCTGTTGATGTCACATCCAAGTTCCAAAGTAGATAGACTGAGTACAGCTAAAATGATGCCAGTGAATGATAAATATTTTTTGTGGAGCCTTTTGAAATAGTAGGTCTTATACATTCATGGGGCATGACAAAAGAATTCCCATGCCAGAGTTTTCCCATCATTGTGCCAACACAAATCTTTAATTTGTTTGTCAACCTAAAATGCTTTCCCTTGACCTTGTTTTTCTATCTTTACCTGAGTTGTTGGTTTTTTTTTAATTACTACTGAAGTTGCAAGTGTCCCTATTTTGTCTTTATTCTGATCAAATTTCACCTTATATGATGGAGCAGGGTATCTTTCACTGGCAGAAATACCACAATGGTATACCACATTCTCCCAAGATTCTGGCTAACGAGGCCTTTGGCATTAGCTATTGCTGAAAATATCTGTCAAATGATATATTAAGAAATACTGATCTAGGGTAAAATTCACTAGCCCAAATATGTCTTATTGAATTTAAACAATTTAACTACCATTAGAAAAAATTTTGAACTGGGCTTATGCAGTGTGGAAGAGGTGATTAATATTTTAATAGTGTCCACACTATTAAAAATTTTTGAAAGTCATTTAGATGCTTGCACTTCATGGTATTTTACAGGTGACGAATATTTTCTATGTAATCTTATTTTTTCCCTCTCTCATTCTGCGGTTTCAGATTAATTTTACAATCTTCGCTATCATATATTCAAAGTACTAAACAATATTGTCTATGTGTTAAGTAAACAATAGGATACCATTAGAATAAATAAATTCATGAAATACATGCAAAAAGCTATAATTCTACTTTCAAGATAATATTATGGCTATTGCTAACTCATTATTAAAACCTAAACTGGCATAATTATTTGATATGATAGCCTTAAATCTATTAAATAGATAGAAAGTTAATATACAAATATAGACTAATATCACTATGAAGCACTGTTTCTGATTAGCAGCTCAAAAAATATTTAAAAAAATTTGAAAAATTCTAACTTGTTTACAAGATTTCTGCAGCCCAAGTCAATTAATGTACATCATAACCTTATATTTAGTATTACTGCACAGAGTTTATAGGATCAGCACTTTTACTTGTATAAAATCTTGAGGCTGTGCCCTACAGCAAACTGTCAGACAGTGTGAACAACTACTCTTTTGACTCATCCTCATACTGGAGCAGCTGTTGAGGACTGTAAAGTTCCGCAGATTAAAAGATCGAGTAGGTCTTTACCAATAAGGAAAAGCTACAATGAGAGGGAAAGTGTGGAGAGCTGGCTAGCCGAGCGAGGGCATGTCAACATCGAAATGTTGAGTCATCAGGATCTCAAGAAATACCGAGAGCAGCTCCTGTGAGAACTAATAGATAACAAGTCATCAGGATCTCAAGAAATACCGAGAGCAGCTCCTGTGAGAACTAATAGATAACAAAGACAGTCTGCCCTTGTTTATTCCAACAAAAGCTAAACAAGGAACTTGTGGTTAAAAGAAATGAGAATTATGTGCAGTGATAAGATGTGTATGCAAAGATAGACCTTGAGATGCCTAACCAATAAGGAGCTTGGCTTTTGCAATATGTATGAGCTAATTAAGACTGTTATAAAAGGTGTAACCGTGCTTTAATAAACAAAGTTTGCTGATCCCTCATATTGAGTGACTGCTTCTTCCCTCCGTTCCGACGAATGGCACGACAAATTGGCGCCCGAACAGGGACCCCGGCGACCCGATAGCGGAGTCCGGCCCGGCGACCCGATAGCGGAGTCCGGGAGCCACGGTCGGCAGAGAAGTTGAGTGTGGTCCTGTAAGCAGCGCAGGAGGCAAAAGGGATATCTTCCCTGCGCCCGGGAGCACCTAGAGAGGCTGTCCCGCCTGCCACGCGCCGCCGAAGTCTGTAAAGGCTGCAACAGCGCGCTGATAGAGGTATGAACAGACAAGCGGCGTATAATTTGCTCAAATGCTTCTTAGAGAAGCGGGGCACTGAAGGAATAGACTTGAAAAAGGAACTTCCTGATCTGTTAGGCTGCTCGCAAGTATTCTCTCTAAGAGAGGGATTGAGACAGCGCCGAAACAGCTGATTAAGCGGATTAGGTTGGGACAACGGTGGGGGCATTTTAAAGATACGCATATGTTGTTTTCCCCCATGGAGTGGCGATCTTTCGGTGATACAATGTGGGAAAAAACGATAACCGGGAGTGAGAAAGAGGAAAAGGAGATAAAGGCTGTTCGCGAGTTGTGGCGCGCGGTGTTAGAGACTTTAAAGGCCGTGAAAGCAGAGACAGAAGTAGCCTGTGCTGCCGCTCAAATGCTGGGTCCGGAGAGCACGGAGACGAAACCTGGTGCGTGGGCACGGTTCTTCGGGCAGCCGGCGGTGAAAGGGATGACTGGAATTACGTGTAAAACTGTTGCCGAGGTCCGCGCGGGCGCCGACCCTGCTCCGGCGACACCCGAGATGCAGGGGGTGCGGCTGCAGTCGCCATCGCAGCCAGGAGGAGAAACCTGACGACCTATGCCTTCGGCTCCTCCTCTGCCCCCCCCCCCCCCCCCCCCCCCCCCACCCGCCGTCGCCGCCGCTCCGCGGTCGCCCATGCTGGGCCCGGCCTCGGCCCGCGCCGCCTCTCGGCCCGCCTCGCCGTAGTCCCGCCGCAGCAGCGTGAAGCCCTGCCGGCAGCACAGCAGCCACCACAGCCCGCCCGGGAACGGCATCGCCCAGCCGGCACCGGACGGGACACGACGGGACCGGAACGGGACGGGACCGGCCCGCCGCGCACCGGCCGCCGCCACCGGGCCCGACCCCGCCCCCCCCCCCCCCCCCCCCCCCCCTTCGGCTCCTCCTCTGCCCCCCTCCACTGACTCATCTGATCCTTCAACGCCACCTGTTGACGACTGCCAGGATCAGTCACACGAGAATACAGACAAAGTGTTACGAACAGTGCTGCAACGTCTTGATGATGGTCTATTTCAGACGCGAAAATTCGCCCGCAAAAGACAGACTTAACGACTCAATTGAGGACATTGACAGACGTACAGACTTTACTAGGAGACATTCAATGGGTGTGCAACTGCTCTTGGAGTTGCCTATTTCTCTGTTAATTTGTAATACTGTTGAATCGTTGTATGCAGTTATTTGTCAGTGCCAAACAGGAAAGGGGGAAATTCTCCCCCGCCCCCCCCCGCCCCACCTGTGCCACTGACAAATCATCAGCTGACAAATCATCAGGAGACATGTTTAAGATTTTAGAATGGGTCTTTTTAAGAGTACAACCCAAGTCTAGCATTCAAACAAGACCGGAGGCAATAGGAGAGTTGATCAGGAAGGGCAGAACAAGAATCATAGAGATTAGTGGAACGGAACCTGATGATGTCAGTATTCCAGTGAATGGTGCCGATTTAGAATGGTGGTTGCGTAAATCAACTTCCATCCAAGAAGCATTAATAGGCTATAATGGTCGTATACATTCGCAACAACCAAAAGAGAAAATGTGGCAAGTATTAAAACGAAATCAGTGGATGGAAAAAGCGCATCATGTATGCAAGCATTTACTTGCATGCTTTGCCGTGTTAGGAGTGCCCGAACAGATTAAAACAGACAACGGGCCTGCATACATTAGTCAAAAGGTAAGAACTTTTCTACTGAGATGGGGAATTAAGCACGCAACAGGAATACCCCACTCACCAACCGGGCAAGGCTTGGTTGAGCGAACCCATCAAGTGCTAAAAGATTATCTAAATAAGCAAAAGGGTGAAGACACAGATGCACAACAGCGATTACACAGAGTATTGTTTACGCTAAATTACTTGTGTCTTATGGGCGATCAAGAGGAACCGCCAGTAGTGATACACCATCAAAACATTAAGCTGAATAGTACCACTACCCTACCTAAATTTATGGTACATCATAAAGACCCGACCACCGGAGCATGGGTGGGACCAGTGCCAGTCATTTTTAATGGTCGAGGGTACATGTGTGTCTCTACAGGAACAGGCCCAGTGTGGGTCCCGAGCAGAGCGATAAAACCAGCATTGGAAAGACGACGGACAGACCAATACCAGGAGATGGCGCAACAGAATGGGCCCAAAGAATCTTAAGAGCTTGCTAATAAGTAGTTGCGTCCTTCTTTTGGATGCAGAAACGGCAGGGCTTGATCACCCCTGCAGTTTCAAAGGAATGTCTGGGTGGCTTTGGCAAATATGACCGGTCAAGATTCCATCTGCCTATCCCCAGCATCACCCGAGAATCCATTTTCCACCTGTCTAGTCGGTCTTCTGTCTGACCAACGGCCTTCCAACTTACAAACGCAATTCCTAGGTAATGGCTCTGCAACTCTTGCTGATAGCCGGGATGGATGGGCTGCATATCTGCCACCCCTCCATGCCGAGCCGCAAGAGCTAGAACTTGTAGGATCACTCATGATAGATAGCTGTGTGTACTACACAAACAATTTTTGCCTTGTTTTTTTTTGCACTAGGAGTAGCAGCAGCACACGCTTTAACCACGCTTAATAAATTAGGATATTGGCTTGCTAAACA
The DNA here is from genome assembly GCA_017639485.1 of Pluvialis apricaria. Lineage (NCBI taxonomy): Eukaryota > Metazoa > Chordata > Aves > Charadriiformes > Charadriidae > Pluvialis > Pluvialis apricaria. The sequence goes on from CM030043.1 coordinate 21,091,432, forward strand.
ATCTAACGCTACACTCCAGAATAAGGCTGCCATAGATTTTTGTTATAAACGTATGTCATGGGTGTGAAGACTTTTGACAGGATGTGTTGTATGAACCTCTCAGACCACTCCAAATCAGTACACCAAAGCATCAGAGAATTATATCAAGGAATGCAAAAGCTGAGAAAAGATGATGAATGGGGATGGTTGCATCGAATACTATCAGGTTGGGGAATCAAAAGTTGGATAGCCATGATTGTGAAAACTGGCTTGCTTATATTGCTCATTGTAGTTGTTATAATCTCAGTTGTATTATGTATCTTCTCTTGTCTACAGCGCATGCTCATGAAAATTGTGCACCAAGCCTGGGTTGCTCAAAAGGAAGAAGGGGGAATTGTGGAGAGATTCTTAAATGAGAAAAGGCATGGTTTGGTTCTGGTGAGCAACCCAGGGTTTGAACTAAGCACCCAGACTGAGGGAGAAAAGATCTAAGTAAACAAGAAAGGTGACATCACCCTGCCCGGGAGAAGAGTTAAACAGAGGTGCGTGAACAGAGGGTCTTAGCCAATCGGGTTGGGGGGCGTTGTACGTGAACAGGGGAGCTGGACCAATCATAGCATTGTTGACTATGCATGCTTTGCTGCGAGTCTATATATACTCTGCTAAAATATGCAATAAGGGAGGACGATCATACTCACATCGAGATCGCGTCGTTACTCCATCGTGGGTTATGGAATATAAGCTGCCTTAAGTGGACGCAAAACAACGTGAGCGAATGGCTTGATAACTATGACAAGTGGGATGATAGCCTCCCAATAGGGCCGCCTCCGCAAGAAGTAGAACTGGTAGACTCGCTGAACGCTTCTTATTGTCTGTTTATAAATGCGAGCTCCGACCATTGTGCCGGGGAGCCATCTTCCCTACCATGTAGTGCCATAATACCCACACCCATGTCCCCAATTGGAAATGAGTCCGACTGGGAACACTGGTGTAGCCACATCCTTAGAAACCGGTCTCATGCAGCCCCGGGCACATTATACCCAAGACGACTCCCTGCTGGGCTTTTCCTCATCTGTGGTAACCGAGCTTGGAATGGAATCCCCTCCAAGCCCGAAGGGGGCCCCTATACAATTGGTCGTCTAAGTCTTGCTCTGCCGCATCATCATCCTAAAAAGAACAACCCCATAAGATGGCGCAGAGAGGCGGCGCAGGTATTGGATAATACTTGCAACGACAATGTCAATCTTTGGAGTAAATGGGAGGTAGTTTTCGCTTCCTTTTTTGCTCCGGGCGTAGCGGCGGCCCGCGCACACCGAAATTTAGAGACACTCTCATGTTGGGTTGTCAAGCAAGCTAATTTAACTAGCAGGGTACTGTCTGCAATAGCAACAGAGTTAGACTCTGTGCAGCACGCTGTTTTGCAGAACCGCATGGCTATTGACTTTCTGCTTTTAGCTCACGGCCACGGGTGTGAAGATTTCGACGGGATGTGTTGCATGGATTTGGAAGATAACTCTAGCTCCATACACAGGGAGATTAAGCAACTGATGGAACACTCACAGAAAATACAGAAAGACATTGGATTTTTTGGGCTAGAAGGCCTAACTAATTGGTTAGGCCTAGGAGGGTGGCTAAAGGAGCTAATTCAAAGCTTAGTATTGGTCTTAGTGATAGTTATTGTAGGGCTTTTAATGTTTAGTTGTGCTTTGTCATGTATTAAGCGGCTTATAACGCAAGTTACCAATAACGCTTGGCTGGCACAAAATAAAAACGGGGGAATTGTGGAGAGCTGGCTAGCCGAGCGAGGGCATGTCAACATCGAAATGTTGAGTCATCAGGATCTCAAGACATACCGAGAGCAGCTCCTGTGAGAACTAATAGATAACAAGTCATCAGGATCTCAAGAAATACCGAGAGCAGCTCCTGTGAGAACTAATAGATAACAAAGACAGTCTGCCCTTGTTTATTCCAACAAAAGCTAAACAAGGAACTTGTGGTTAAAAGAAATGAGAATTATGTGCAGTGATAAGATGTGTATGCAAAGATAGACCTTGAGATGCCTAACCAATAAGGAGCTTGGCTTTTGCAATATGTATGAGCTAATTAAGACTGTTATAAAAGGTGTAACCGTGCTTTAATAAACGAAGTTTGCTGATCCCTCATATTGAGTGACTGCTTCTTCCCTCCGTTCCGACGAATGGCACGACAGGAAAGGAAGACTTAGAATCATAGAATAGTTTAGGTTGGAAGGGACCTTGAAGATCATCGAGTTCCAACTCCCCTGCCATGGGCAGGGAGACCTCCCACTAGACCAGGTTGCTCAAAGCCCCATCCAGCCTGGCCTTAAACACCTCCAGGGATGGAGCTTCCACAACTTCCCTGGGCAACCTGTTCCAGTGCCTTACCATCCTCAGAGTGAAAAATTTCTTCCTAATGTTTAATCTAAATCTACCCTCTTCCAGTTTGGAGCCATTCCCTCTTGTCCTATCACTACATGACCTTGTAAAAAGTCCCTCCCCAGCTCTCCTGTAGGCCCCCTTCAGATACTGGAAGGCTGCTATAAGGTCCCCCCAGAGCCTTCTCTTCTCCAGGCTGAACAACCCCAACTCTCTTAGCCTTTCCTCATAGGAGAGGTGCTCCAGCCCTCGGATCATCTTTGTGGCCCTCCTCTGGACCCACTCCAACAGGTCCGTGTCTTTCCTATGTTGGGGGCTCCAGAGCTGGACGCAGTACTCCAGGTGGGGTCTCACCAGAGCAGAGTAGAGGGGGAAGAATCCCCTCCCTCGCCCTGCTGGCCACACTTCTGATGCAGCCCAGGATATGGTTGGCTTTCTGGGCTGTGATCACGCATTGCTGGCTCATGTTGAGCTTCTCGTCAATCAGCACCCCCAGGTCCTTCTTCTCAGGGCTGCTCTCCAGCCATTCTCCGCCAAGCCTGTATTTGTGCTTGGGATTTCCCCGACCCAGATGTAGGACCTTGCACCTGGCCTTGTTGACCTTCATGAGGTTGGCATGGGCCCACCTCTCCAGCCTGTCCAGGTCCCTCTGGATGGCATCCCTCCCCTCCAGTGTGTCTACCTCGCCACACAGCTTGGTATCATTAGCAAACTTGCTGAGGGTGCACTCGATCCCACTGTCCATGTCACTAACAAAGATGTTGAACAGCATGGGTCCCACTACCAACCCCTGAGGAACACCACCTGTCACTGTTCTCCACTTGGACATCGAGCTGTTGACCACAAGTCTTTGTGTGCAACCGTCCAGCCAGTTCCTGGATTTGTGCAAAGCATTTGACACTGTCCTGCATGACATTCTGGTCTCTAAATTGGAGAGACATGGATTCCACAGATGGACCACTCGGTGGATAAGGAATTGGCTAGATGGTCACAGACACAGAGCTTCCTCTTAGGTCCTTTTTATCTGCTACTCTGATAATATTTAATTTGAAGTTATGCTAAAGGAGAAAAACTGTACTGAAGGTTGCAAGGTAAACTGTTTCAGTAGGCACATAAGGATATAAAGTAAAAAACTTCTAGTTTTCTATATATTTCTATATTCATTGAAAATCAGACACTTAGAAAATACCTCTTAGTAATAATCTTTTCCTAAGGAGATTTACTGGATGACCTAATAGGTAGTTCTTTTTTGTTCAGTTCTAGACTCTCCATACAAATAAAACATCTATCGATTTCAGATATAGACTTATCAAGTAAAGAATTTTGCATGTAGTCCTCATGCTTCTTTACATCATCTTCATAATATTTGCAGATATCATCAAAGAATCTGAAATTTATTTAAATCATCTAAAATTTATCAAAACAATGTACTTTCTCCTCACTTTAAAAGAGGAAAACCACAGTTCCTAGATTTAGGCATAACAACATTGGGCATTGATTTCCAAATGATGACATTTCTTCTCGGATTTTTTTTTTTTTAATACACTAATAGCAGGGGAGGATGCATAGCTATTTAGAGTCCCTATATTTCTTTCTGAATAGTAAATAGACATGTGAACTGCATGTGTTATTTTGGATTTACTACATCTGAACACATTGCTTCATATGTGGGGTGACCACATTTTTGAGACTTACACATGCTAAACACTTGGAAATCTGAGGAAAATGCACTGAACTGGGCAGTATCAATGGCAGTAGCTCAAGTCCTTTTAGCCTCTACTTCACCACAGAGTTGTTTACTTGAGACAGTGCTCCTGAATCATGAGTAGCCAAATTAAAAGTGTTCATTTAAATAAAAAATCATAGATGAAGTCGATTATTAAAATTCTGCTGATGTGACACTGAGTGCTTGCCATCAGACATGAGTAATGGATGCTGGCTATTTCATACAGAGCCATCTGCCATCATCCTGTCATCTAGCGCTTTGAAAGAAAAGCACTTGTAAGATCAAGGAATGGTTTGCTAATATATATCACAATTGGAATACTTTCTTCTTATTTGTCCAGGTCATGTTAATATAGCTTATCTGGTTATTTTAAATCACTCTTGTTCTTGGCTGAATACAGTATAGACAGGAATACATTCTGTCTTCATTTGCACCTTGCAACTGGACTAATGAAAATGAAATGTTATGACCATTAATTGTCTACAATGTAGCACATACAGTAAGAAGTTGTGTGTCTTGACTGGTGTAAATTAGCATAGCTCTACTGAAAGGATTTTCTAGCCTCCAAATATCAAAGAAAATATATGTAATATATTTAAGCAATATTAGAAAATAGTATATTCCTACTCAATTCCAACCTACTCATTAGCACTTCAGAAACAACCTTGATTCCAAGTATTAATGTTCACTTAATCAGATTAAATGATATAGGTGTGGTTTAAGTTTTTGCTTTTTTTTAAAAAATAAATTATCCTCAATTCCTCTGGAAACTTTTAGCACCAATGAGACTGAATTGTTTTATAGAGTGATTTTTAAAAGCTGTGCAAAGCACTACTATCAATGACTCAAAGATGAACTTGAAGGGATTTGTACCTAGCTCATATGTAATAAATAGTATGACATTTTTCTCATTAAAATTGAAATCTGGGGACAGCAGCCACCTTAATTCAGGTAGCCATTTATAGTTCTGCAGCTTGGAAACAGACTGCATCTGGAAAGCAACAATCCTATTGTGTCTTTTATCAGAAGCAAATTGCTGTGATGTTGCATCTATGAAAGGATTATTCAAACTGATGGAAATTTTTCATAAAATGGTTTAGCAAATAATATTTTTTGTATAATTGTGCATAAAAAGAGGAAAAAAAATGTGGCCAGAGATTGGTTAAATATAATTTTAAATGTTGCTATGAAATATAGAAACTTCATGCAGAACTCATTCCAGAATTACAGAGAACAAATGTGAGAAAGAGTGTTGGGAGACATTTTCCTTTCTATAAAGCCTGGTCAAAACCGTGCCTTCCACATTTTTTAGTTTGTTGTTGTTTTTCTTTCCACGTGCCATGAATAATTCTGCAAAGATGGCTCTATGGAGAAGAGTACACTGAGATGCAGGATGTTGCTGCATTCTCTTGCAGTAACTGCTGAGTAACTCTAGGTAAATCACTGCATCTGTGCCTCAGTTCCCTTTGTGTGAAGCAGAGACTGCTTCCACCCTTCTTCTGTCTTTTTTTTCCCTAGGAAGTGTTTATTCCTAAATAATCTCCTATTGTATCTTTGTACAAAATGCGATGAAATCCTGACTTTAACTGGACAATTTGAATTCACTGACCAAAGATCAAACACAGCTGTCCAGATTTGCCAGTATTAATTCAATAATTTAGAATTGTGCCAATAATAAAGATTTTAAAAGAGGTAGAGATGAATCTCAGGTTATTTGTCAATAAATTTAAAATAATTAAATAAATGTGGTTCTCTGGGTGTTAAATCTTGCTTATTCTGCCATAAAAACTTACAAGTTTAGAGTAAATTGCCTTCAACTGAATATGAGCCATTCATTAACAGAGTGTCATGGGAATAAATAGACTTATGTTTTCCACTACTCAAAGGGTAGCCCTCTTCCATTTGTTAAGTGAAACCATCAATGCTTTAAGGAATGCTAACAATCTTTGAAACGTGCGTGATCTAATTTTTCACCCAAATCACAGAGAACTGAAATTTGGAAGACTCAAAACCTAAAAATTATTTGTTCTCCTCCCTTCCTTGGAGAACCCTGGGGTTTTTTAGAAAATGCAGATGGAATAAAAGTTCTCAGTTTCAAAAAAAACCCCAAAACAAACAATCTATTTGTCATTCACTAATCAGTTGTACAATACTGCTGCCAAATGCCAAAGCTATTTCTGTGGGGGGAAAAAAAAAAAGACAGGGAGAGAGAAGGAAAGACACCCCTGAAAAACCTGTATACACATGGGTTGCCAGTTTTCCAGGACACTCATCTCTCAAGTGCATGCTGCACACTTTCACTAGCCCTCTAGCTTTTAAACTCTCATTCTTTATGATGATAATGAAGATGACAGGCAGCAGATGCTTCATCTTGACCATGAAAGAGAGGGAAAAGTGTGACTCTGGATGTTCTTAAGAAAATGAAGATTGTGATCAACAGACACTTGGGAGATTAACATAAACACTGTGTTCAAAGCACATTAAAAATGTGGAGAAACTCAATGTCATAGCATATGACTACTCTCCAGGGTTAAAGAAACACTATAAGGTTTATGTTAATGTAGATATGAGTGACTACCAAACAAATAATTCAATTCATTTGAACTCTGTCTCTTTTATTGAGAAGAACCTCTCCTTTATTCCTGATGCATGTTTCTTTTTTTCTTTTGTTCCATGGAAAAAAAATAGCTAAGCTTGCTGAGCATTTGTGCTTGTTACCAACATGTTTTCTGTGAGCTAGTATACAAGCCAAAGAACATTAAAAGTGGGAAAGCTCTTCAGCTCCCATGAAAATTAGAAACCAAATAGAAGTGCAAGGGAGAAACAGAGAACGGCAAGATATATTTTGAAAGATGAAAGGAACCTAGAAGATCAACAGTCTAATTAAACCAGAAGTGGATATGTTACAACCAGATCCCTCTTCTGTAAATGACACATCGTTAAAAGATATTAAAGCTTTGTTCCTGAGAAAAATTATTACTACTAAAATAAGAGATGAGAAAAACATGAGAGAGAGAGACTAAATTAATGTTGTAAACTCCAACCCCCTAAGAATAAAGATAAAGAACTGGAAGAAAAATACCTTTTAAATAAAAACAGTAACTATCAATTTGACATTAAAAAAAAAGTCAATTGAAATCACCACAGACTATTGCTGGGGCAGATGGTGTTTGAAGAAAGACCAAACCCAAGCAGAAATTAGTCTTGTTGCAAAGGCAATATTTTTGCTGTGAGCCAAGTCTCAGGAGAGCTCAAGATGAAACAGCTAGTTCAGAAATACTGAGTAAGATCATGAGCATAGTCTGTAAACTGAAATGAGAGTTGTTAGATATTGGGTTGACCTATTCTACGCTCAGATCTTCTTTTGCAGGAAGCAAACCCAAAAAATGTTGTCATAGTACAGGTAAAGTGCGCAGAAGAGAAGCAGGAACAAGCAGATGAAAAAGGGATCACTGCTCTCCACAGGACCTGGAGGAAGACACATACATACCTTTGTTGTACAGGCACCATAGGAAATTTAATCTCTTTTTTGTTGTCTACATTGTAGATTCACTGTAGCTGTTCTTACTATCTCCAAAGTAAGCTTCATTTAAAATGTTATTCCATATGCAGTCCTATCAGTTCATATGGAAGTACTCAAACTTCTGCAAAATACAAGATTGTTCAGCTCTCAAGTTATATTCATTATCTTAGGACTAGTTTCAAGATATGGAGTTGGTAATTCCTCTTATATTAAACAAAAATTCCCCGATATTTGCCCCAGTATGAATGGATAAAGTTTTTAAGAGTTTGAGTTGTGATATATTCCTTTGAGAAGCTTCTTTTTGCTTTTTACAGTAATGGTTATCTGCATAACTTTCACAAGAGATTTTGATGTTAAACTGTTGGATATGATGTGGGTAAAAACCTGGGTCATGGCTAATCCTCCAGCCCTTTTGAATGGAGTAGCACATATACTGAGAGGAGATTCTTGAGTCTCTGAAAACTGACTCTAGTAACCCTCTACGAAGTACTCCTGGCTTACCAGGATGCTCAGCACAACACATGTAGTTAGAAGATCAGTAACTGTCAGGTGGAGTCTTGGAGAGAAAAGGGAACAAAGGGACAAGGAAAACTAACAAAAACACAGGTAGGCAAGACAATTTTTAGACAGAACTTCTGTCACCAAACAATACAGGGAGAGAAAAAAACCTTTCTTTAAGACCAAATGGACTCATGAGAAACCCTGACAAAAAGAACGGAGGCAGCAAAACCAATAGTGATGAAGAAATGCAACTGGGATCAGTTTATATTGTACAACAAAGGTGAAACATGCCATGGAACAGATTGAAATTGCAGTCAATTGTGGAAGGAATCAATTCCTTCAGTGCTGCACTTATTGATATTAGTTCATAAAAGTAAAAGGAATTTGTTCTGTTCTCAGATAATCCATGCCCTTGTTTTATTAATATAACTACTGAGCTGCAAATGTAACTAATAATTTAAACTGGATGTAGAGCCTTCAGCCAAAGTAAGCCTCTTCCTTACACTGTAGCGTAAGGAACCAAGTGGTTTTCAGTGAAGCAGTTACATAAAGGTTTAAGTGAAAATAGCATTTGGCCCACTGAGTGCAGTTTGCTGGGGATTCCTAAGGATTTTGAAAGATTATGATTTTTTTTCCAGATCAGGAGCTTTAGTACAGCAGAGGACTCTACTTTCCACATGTGCAAAATGAATGCTTATTGGAGATTAAAAAACAGCATTAAAGGTCAACAAAGGCCAAACATTTAGATTACAGAAATGCTTTCAGATAACCTATATTGAATTAAAAAAAGATGGTGTATTTTTTTTTATTACATTTTTCCAAAGGGAAAAATATTATCCTTAAAAGGATTTGTAACCTAGTGGAATACATGAAAAATAAAACAAGAAGCTGAAAGGAAGTTAAGTCAAGTTTGTGCTGACTTGGATGACCTAAGAATGTGTACCTTCTGTAAATGGAATTGAAGCTCTTTCTTATAATAGTGGCATTTTTATTATATAGAAGCTCAACTAGGATATAAAAAGTGTTATTTTTCAAATTCTGTCTGTTTTTCTCATTCTTGGATGGATTGGGGTAAGAAAGGGGAGCAGGAATTCATTTTGTGGAAGTATGTTATAATCTGAAGGACATTACCAATCTCTCATGGGAAAATCTAAAGGATGTGCACCTTAAAATGACACCTAGTAAGTCCTTCAATCTGAAGATCTTAATGAAGCTTACTTTTCTAGTATTAGAGTCTATAGTGTTTATCCCGATGCCCTGTTTTGCTCTTTGTCTGTAACATATAAAATATTATGGCTTTGGAGTAGCAAGGATAGTTAATGTTGTTAATGACTCCCTTGCACTGTAGTTATAGGGTAATTGCTACATAGCATAACTTATCTTTAGGTACTTAATGAAACTGAGCTTTAGAATTTATTCTTATAATCAAGTAAGAAAGAAAAATAACCATCAGCAAAAGCTGTTGCTATATTTAAGTGGTGTTACCAAGAGGAATGCAATGCTACAGATCTGTGTACAGTGATTCCGATTCCTCATTTCATCATATATTTGCTCATGGCCAGCGCTGGCCTGAATTTGAGTCGCACTGACAATTAGGATTCACTTTCAGCTGATGGTCGCTTTTACCATCATCACAATTAACTCCTGGTTTAATCTAGTTTCAGAGTGGGATATTCTCTTTGACAGTGCCCCTAATAATGGTATCTCTTATTAACATTATGAAGACTATGCTTCTATACGTGGTCAAGACTCAACCCCCTTTGGGGGATAATGCTGGAGAATGTGTCACTTGTCTTATTCTTCTTGACAGGTTCTGTAGAGGAATAAACAGCAATGGCCCCTCACTTGTACTTGCATTCTTATCTTTGGGGATGCAGCCTTCAAGGAAGCAAAGAAAGGATCATACTCAGCCATTGAGACTTTCCACATTTGCCGGGTCCTGACTAACCGAGCTTTCAAGCTTTTAATAGAACATGAAACTTTTAACATTGTAGGCCAAAGAAACTGCAATGCCTCTGACATCACCTTAAATTGCTCAGAGTAGCAGCTGTGCCTGAATACTGTAGCCCTCTTTCCCCTTGATCTTCAGAAGCTACAGAGTATCAGTATAAACATGATAACTACCTCTTTGTCTAAACAGAATGTGTAAGCCTCTACTCCTCATGAGATTGCAAGGCATTAGATAGTTTTAGGCTGCACCTTTATCTCGGGTACAGAGGCCGGGAAAGACACAAGAAGAGACAGCTGGCAGCTGGAAAAGGAGCCAAGAGTTGGAGTAACCATCAAGGACGGAATGATAACGGGACATTCCAAGATGTTTGCAACATAAAGGCAACATCAAAAGGAACCAATGGAAGACAAAGACGGGTCGCATAGACAGTTCGTGCCTGGGGGAATTAGCCAATTAACATTTAGCTAGTTGCGCAAACTAAGCTGATCTGTCTATAAAATCGGGCTTGTAGCGGAAATAAATGTTCGACTGTGCATCGCATCGGTGTGTTCTGTCGTTCCGGTCCTGCATGACTCACAGATCTCGGCGACGGCGGCACACATTGCTGTCTATCTGGATGAAAGCAGCAGACTTGTTAGTCACAAAGCAAAAAAGGAACTGAGTTCATGAAATGGGGACAGATGGGGAGGGACTCTTTATCAGGGAGTGTAGTGATAGGATGACGGGTAATGGTTTTAAACTGAAAGAGAGTAGATTTAGATTAGATATTAGGAAGAAATTCTTTACTGTGAGGGTGGTGAGACACTGGAATAAGTCGCCCAGAGAAATTGTGGAGGCCCCATCCCTGGAAGTGTTCAAGGCCATCTGGTCTAGTGGAAGGTGCCCCTGCCCATGTCAGGAGAGTTGGAACTAGATGATCTTTAAGGTCCTTTCCAACCCTAACCATTCTATGATTCCATGATAGCTAAGAACTGTCATTAACTATCTTCCTAAAGGACACAAAGCATGTGTCAGACTTGCTGTTAGCTCAATGGGTAGGTGAAATCTTGCAATCAACATTAAGAGGGGAGAAATGAAAGGGAGAAAAGAGCTACTTACAGTGCCTTGTTACCTGCATTGTTTCAATAAATTACACTGTTTCTTTGTACAGATGGTAAATGTTATCACATCTACAACTCTTAACTATGCATCCAGTGCTGATGTTCATAACGTCTCCTACAAGCTTAAAGCTGAATGATTTGTCATCTCATTAAGCCTTTTGGAGACAGTTATGCCTCAGGGGGCTCAGTCAATCAACAGCAGTAGAGAAGAGCTGCATTTCAAATTTTCTTATTTATAGGACTTGAATAAGCAATGAAAGTGGGTGCAAAATACTTTTAAATTAAACATGACATCATTATCATTCCATAGCTTGGAATCTGAACAGATGACATTCAAAGTTGAGCAAATTGCTTATGTTTCATAAGACACACCAGAGTTAATCGACAGTCAGAGATCGCTCAGCTGGCATGCAAAGCACGAATGGGAAAGAAGGTTGGCAAAATGACTAGGAAATTGGTGGAGATGAACAACTGAAAGAGATCGTTCAATCACTAATATCACCAGCAAAAGGTGCAATAATACAGTTGTCATCAATTGTCTTGTGTACATCAGCAGCAGAATACTTGCAGAAACCATGACTACAGCATGGTTATACTCTATCCCAACAGGTACCCAAAGGAACTGCATATAATGTGCTGTGTCAGAAAATGCAGAACAAGCAGGACAGTGTTTTAAATTACTACTATGCACATGGGATACTGGGATGAAAGCTGAAGAACATCGCTGTGTGGGATAATTGTCTTGATATTTCTGGGACTGAGATTTCAGCTTCTTCTAGTGACAGACTTAACAGTCTGAGCTTTCAAGACACAGCAGTACACAGCCTTTCAGGGATGTCCAGCTCCTGCAAGACCATTTTGATCTGTATTTTTAATCCCCTTGCTTTGTGTGTATAAGAACATGCTAAATAAATCAAGATATAGAATGCATCTTTCTGTACTCACTGTAAACATGTATCCAGAGGAAATATATTACACAGAGCATAACCCTCTATGTAAAGGGCAGTGTTCAAACGCAAAGCTTTTGCTCCTGCTGACATTTCAGTGCTGCCAAAGCACTTCCACCCCTTTTCCATAGATCAGTTTTTACTCTGTATTAACTTGGCCATGTAAAAAATGGGATGGTCAATGCATTTTATTCCTGTACAGTTCTATTGCACGTGGTTTGTAGTGTCGAGGTGCTGAAGTCTGGAAGCAGTGGGTCATATCCTCAGACAATATACATCAGTATAGCTCTACAAAAGTCATGAAGTAAAACCTTTTTTTTACCACACGAAGAGCAGTACTCCTTATCCAAAACCATAGATTTTGATTTCTAAATTGACAGCAGTAACTTTTCTACTTAGCTTTTCTTTTTTTAAGACCTAGCCCATCTTAAATCACATATGTGTGTATCCTTACTATTTTAAAAACTGAGAGCTGCCATTTCTGTTATTGATTTGTACCTCCCTTTATTTTGCCTCAGTAAACTATTCTTGTGGAAATTTAGTTTTATTACATGTCTTAAGAGCATACAGGACAGTCAGAATATTACTAGAGTTTCTCCTAATTTGCAAAAATCTGGCCCACATCTGAGCGATTAAGTGTGCAAAGCCCAAAGCATATTTTTTTCTGTAATTATTTAGTGGTTTAGGCTTCAGTGTCAGAAATTATGTCTGAATTACATTTGTAAATATTACTTCTTATTTAGTAACGTGCCTGAAGATCCATTCAGTATGAAAGCCTTAGAATCAAATGACTAGTCAGACTTTTCTTAAAACCAAAATTTCAAGTGGAAAAATGAGAAATGTGGGAAGAAACTCTATTGTTAGCATTAGAATACATATTTTCACGTAAAAGAAGTCAAGATCATCTGTTCTTTTCTGCAGAAAAAAAAAAATATTTCCTCATTGCTAAATGCTATCTTCCAGTCAAGAAAACATGAATGTGACACTGCTTTGGCACAGGGACAGCTCCACAAAGACACATTCTAAAACAGGAACTGAGCAAAGTCGTTTACGCTAAGAATATCAATCAGCTGACGTAGAGGTACCTGGAAAACTCCCACTAATTTCAACAGGAGTTGAACTTGGCTGTATGTTTACAAGCCATTGCCAAGAAGTTTGATTAAGGAAAAACATCAGTAGAAAAACGCATTTAATACAAATGCCGCTAGATGGGGAACACGATCGTATTCTTCAGTAAAAGGGAAACTAGATTAATTTTCACAGTCATTTACAGACATACCACTGCCAGGATGTATGCTACTATATGTTAGGATAGCTTCAGATATCAATAGATTAAAATGATTACCTTTGGGAAGATGGCCTCTGTACTGCTGTAGGACAATCCCTAGGTAAGAAAATAAGAAAATAGCATTGAATAAATTAGAAAATATATGCATTTAAGCAATGGTGAACATGCATTATATATGTTTCACTCCATGGAAACTACAGAGGACATCTATCTGCTACTGATCTTAGCTATAGAGTATAAACATTCAGCTCAAGTTGTTTCCACAGATGCATCATATAGTCTTCTATTCAATACCCATGTCAACCACTATAACAATCATGTAAATAAACACTATTGTTCTCTTATTTCAGATGGAAGAAAATGATTTTTCTGCAATAAAACAGTGAAGCAAGGGAAGTGGAGTATGCCTTATAGAAGGCATTCCCATAGACCACACCAAACCAAACACACAAGACAATTTCCTGATGCCTGTACTCTCCTATAAGGTAGTGTTGTCCCTTAACAGGGTTTAAGCCCGGTGCACAGCAGCCAATTACACAGGGTCAAGATTCCACATTTGAAACTTTATTCAGTTCTGTACAAAAGAGGGTACTAGGCAATCATTCACAAAGCTAGCACACCCACGCAAAGCACAACTGACATATTTAGCTTATCAGGAAAAAAGGTCATTGATTAATTAGCTATTGTTCACAACATTACAAACTACAATGCATGTTCTAATTAATTCCAGCTCATTATACAAAGGTGGTCTAACATTAGCATATAAAATCTCCTCCCAGGGGTGTGATTTTTACCATGCTAATTAGGCTTAGGTTACTTTAGGTCGCCAGAGACAGGTAAATTTGGCACTCACTCCCTTCCAATCTATCTTCTATTCTTATAATTAATTGTTCTACCTACTTTCTAATTTTATAGTTAAACACTCTATCTACCTTCTAATCTTGTAGTTAAATGCTCTGTCTGTTTTCTGTTATAGTTAATTGCTCTGTGACCCCACATCCATCCATCCATCCTCCCATGGACTTATCCACCCATGGGACCCCAGGACCATATAGCCTTCTGTCTGTCACTGTGTTCCAGCTTACATACAGTACTCAAAGCAGATCTGATAGTGATTGACAGGAGTTTGCTAGCTATGTCTTTTTTTTCTCCTTTTATTATTACAACTTGCATAGATAACACTCCCACATGGAAATCAGTTACTCCCAGTTATTTTTTACAGTTTACAAAGTAAGTTTCATAGATCACGCATGCAAATCACATGCAAATCACATGCAGAAAATAATACCAGGCATATTCTTTCTCCCCGACTCTCTCACCTGCATACACCACACACATGCACAAAGTCCAGAATTATGTCTGAGATGGGAGAGTTAAAATCACTACTAACAATACTGTATGCCCATAAGTAAAGCTTAAGATTTAAAAGAAAACAGCAAATAGCTTCAATGCTGCACTAAAAATTGTAGGCAAAACCACATTGCAACATTCTCTAAATAATGTAATGTACTATAAAATCCCTTGAAATATTATTTCAATCCCAGACATTGGATGATGAGTTGGATTTATTGTTTTCTCTGATGGTCCAACTATCAGAAAAGGAGTCCAAGTTCCTTGCCAAGAAGTCTGAGGTAACACCACAGGGTGAAAATACAGCCTTCCATTTATTTTTCTCCACTCTAAGCACTGAAAATCTTTCATTCATATTCAGTAAGGAAGTATTCCCCAGGCATCCAAACCTCATGCCCAGATTCCAGTTTGAGATTTGATTATCTACCTTAATCCCATTAGATGCTGATCTTTTAAACAGAAGGAAAATTGCCGACAAAACATCACCAAGAACATTAAAATTCCATTCACAGGGGAAATTTAATTTTACAATTAGTTGCAGTAGCAACATAAACATTGTAGTTGTTTACATTTATTTAGCTACTGAGTGAGAATTAAAAAATGTTGAAGGAAATATTAAGAGCAATTTTTCTATAAATGAAAAAATGGAGGAGGAAAGCAAAACCATTTCAATTTCTAAGCAACAGGACTAAGTTCCATTTGCTTCTAACTTAGGTGTTGTTGATAACTTTAGTTATTAGAAAATGGGACTTTTTGCTTCTCTGTATAAATGCAATACATGCATTTAGTTTAGAGTTATGTTTATGAGAAACAATCTCTTAAAGAATTGTGTGGTATAAGGAAATCTGAAGTTTTCCATCATTTGGGGAATCAACCTGATGGCAAATGCCTAAGTCCCATTTACAAACCCAACCGTACTAGAGGGGCTTTCACCCCTGCTTCCCTTTATAGTATCCCTTTATTCCAAGACAGGTGCATCCTGTTCTACCTCTTTCCTGCTAAGTATTTGCCTGATCCATTTGAAACAACCACTAATGATAGGGATTCCACAGTCTTCTGAAGCAAACATTTTTGGTGCTTCACCCTCATTATTACTTGACTTGTCTGCCATATGTCTAACCTAGGTCTCTCTTGCTACAGTTTAGACCATGACCTCTTTTTCTATCTATCATGGTTAGGGACAGTACATTTCTCCTTTTTCTGTGTATATTTGAAGGTCATCATACTCAAATGATGGAATAGGCAGCCAATAACCTCATGAAGCTCAACAAAGGCAAATGCAACGTCCTGCACCTGAGGGAAAGTAATTCAGGCATCAGTGCAGTCTGGAGCCCAGCTGTCTAGGTATCAACTACACAGAATGGGACTTGGGGATCTCGGTGGATAATGATTTGCTTTCAAATGAGTTTGACCTTTGTTTTTCTAGTCAACTCTTTCTGTAGATGTGTATGAAGAGGAGTTATTGAGAAGACACAGCAGACTCTTCTGGGAAGTGCACAGTGGAAGAAGGGGCAACATATATGATGTTGAACAAGGGAAATTCCAGCTGGACATACAGACAATTCTCCCCCATGAGGACGGTTAAACACTGGAACAGATTAACCAAAGAGGTTACAAAATCTTCTCCATTCCTGCAAGTTTTGAAACCTCAGCTGGACAAGGCCCCAGGTGAACTGCTTTAGGTCTGAATTTAGCCCTGCTTGGAGCATTTCAGATAGGAATAATGAAGTTCTAAGAACAACCTTCAGCCAACTAGTAACAAGTGAGTTAACATCCAGAAAATCCAAATGCTTTTAAAGGAGACACATAATATTAATACACTGGAAAGCAGACTAAAAGTGAATCGGCTGAGAGCCTTCTAACATGCTGAACATAGCATCCTTGACATTTTTTAGGCCATGTTCCAGTTCAAGAGTAAAATTGATTGTCAGGCAACTGAACAAATGCACAGAATTCAAATACTTCAGCACTACAAGAAGTTATCAACATATATATATTTTAATGGTATTTTATTCATAATGTACAATGTGCCTTTTGACAGTAGCTTATAGCTGTACCTTCTAGTCTTGTAAGACATTCCTACACACTGTTCTATGAAATGTCTTTCAATTCTGAAAAAGCAAGCCAAAAAATCTTCAACATATTGTGTCATTATTTTCAAGATTCTATTTTTAAAAACAATCACTCTGGATTTGAAAAAAAAATCAGAAATATCGTAGCATTCCTAAAAATCCCAATTTTATTCACCCTATTGAAAGAAGAGAGAGAGATTTTGAATTACTTCTTTGCTTTTATGTGACAGTTTCATTTTTTTTCCTTTCCTTATTTTTCCCTATTCAAAGACTAGCTATCTTGGTAATGAGCATCCATGCAAACAAGTGGAAAATGTGGTAGTTGAAAGGAAACTCACAAAAGCATGGATAAGTGTGTGCAAGCGTGAACATGAGAATACGCATTCACAGTGGTGAGGGTTAGCAAGCCATCGTTAGGAGGAGTAGCAATGTGAGCAGTAAAATATTCAAATTATATATATCTCCCCTATTTTTCAGTTTTTTTCTGTGATAAGCAGCAGCATTTTGGCCTCAGTGTATAAGCTTTTCAGAAGAAAGTCTTAATTTCATTCCTGTTTTTTTTCTGCTCATCCTTTCTGAAGATGTACGTTGGTTCTACACCCCCCACACTCTGTACTGTAAGGAATCCAATTCCATATTGCAAAAGATTTGTTTGGTTGTTTCCTGCATGTATCTTTGGGTTGGAGAGGGATGGCTATTTATTTTTATACAATCTTTTCACTATTATAGGAGAGAGAAAAGAAGAACAAAATGGAATATGGGTATAAAAGAACTTATGAGAGATTTTATTCTGAACTGCTTGGATTATTTTGTTGTGCCTATTCTGAACTGTATTTTACCAGACATGGAATAAGATAAAGGAAAAGTCAAGCATGCAGTCTCTTCCTCCTGTTAATATTTAAAAAGATATATATTGTACAGTTGAGCCAATCAGACTTACTTCTAAAAATCCTTTCTGATCATAACAAATACCTTAAGATGCGAATATAGGAAAGGTCTGCATCAGTCTGCCATCAGTGACCACTGCTGACCAGAACCAGATAGGCAGACATTTGCTGCCCTCTTTTGGAACATGTAAGAAGATTAAGCAGATGATCCAATGTGGTTTTGTTTTTATCAGATGTTTTCCTTTGCCACATTGCCCACAGTCAATAGATATTTTTAGTCAACCACTTATCTTACTGAATTAAAAATTAAGTAAAACATTAAACTTCCACCAAAACAAAAAAAAATTTTACTGAGATTGACTTTTCTAGTACATGGGACATGTGAATACATTAAACATATTCTTTTAATAACTGAGAAATTGAACATTTATTTTAGTGGATAACTCTCATATTTTTTCTGTTAATTTTAATAAAATGATTTTTATGCAAATGTGTGAAGTGTCCTTGAAAAAATAATAGAGTTGGTCTTTCTGTTGTAATAGATAAAAAGAATTCATAAAGAGTAGTAATATCACTTTATTAGTAAAATCTCTTTATTCATTATTTATTCTTTATTTTTTCTGCCTTCACTTTGACCTGACAGACATGTCACTGAATATTAGAAGTATCTAAGTATCAAATGATATGCAGCATAAAATTTTAATTTTAAATTATACAGAAGTCTAAGTAGCTTATCAAAATTGTCATCACCTACAAACACAGCAAGGAAATCATCAGCAAACTATAAGAGACCCCACCTCGGGCATTAAGAGAATAGAAATAGGACATAATACCCGTCAAGGTCATCAGAACTGTACTAGGAAAAATGGCTGTTTGCAAAGAAAGCAAGAAGGAGTGTTTTGAAGCAGTTATGTTTCTAAATTAAGGAGATTCTGCTAAGCAGGACAGGTTGCTAAAGATAACATTATTGTATTGTCCTGGTTTGAGGTAAAACAGAACCGATTTTCTGTTCAGTAATTTTACTTTGCAGCTAAGCCTCTTCTAAGTAACTGAACTCTCTGAAATTAACAACATATTGTCCAGACACTGTTCGCTCCCAGAGTGAGAAGACCTGATTATAATTTATGCCAAGGAATGGTATGCAGAGAGGCTCTTGCTTACACTTATTGCTATAACAACCAAGGTCAGCTAACTTTATTTGCCCCATTGGAGGGTCGGAAGCGAAAGAGCATAGAGGGGTCGCACCTGTGGGGAGGAGCCGACAGGACAGGTGACCCAAAACTGACCAACAGGGTGTTCCATCCCATCTGCCTCATGCTCAATGTAAAAGCTGAGGGATCAAAGGGTCAGTCACTCTCTTTCTTCAATGGCCGGTGTCTGAGGAGGACTCTGTCCGTCTCTTTGATCCTGATCCGTGTGTTCCTGAATCCAAATCTGGAATCCAGTTCCCATCCGTTGCTGAGTCCAGTCTGGGACTCTCCCAGTGCCTGCCAGTGATGTGATCGTCATCCTGGGAGCTTGATACGGTTTTGTATATATTGTATATATTTCATTATTCTCTTTTTATTATTTTATTAATATTTTAATTAAAGTTGTTTAGTTTTCTTTTAAACTCATAAGTGTCTTTCTCTCTCTTCCTCCTCTCCCCTCCGGGAGAGGTGGGGGAGAGCATCTGTTGTTCTCCTCAGTGGCCGGTCCGGCCCAAACCATGACAGATTAATTGGCGCCCAACATGGGGCATGAGCAGGGCTCGATCAGGGCTCTGATAGATTGCCTGAATATTTAGAATTCCACCTTGCTCAGAAATCAAAACAGATAGCTCACATCATGTCGTTCTTAAGTGAAATGTTATATCGTGCCTTCAGAGAGCTTTGTTTGAAGACAATTGACGCAATGTTGGTTAACTTGCTGAATGTGTTGTATGGTTTATTTGTTCTTTGTGTTTGTAAGCAGTGGTTTAAACGTGCTATTCTGTTGTGGTTCAGGATACAGATGTATAATATGATTACTTGTATAACAGTTTTACCTGCATATCTTGGGCATCATGTAATGGATTCTATTACTAATTATACGTTCAATTTTACCTAGGGAAAGTTTACTTCACCCTTTAATGCTTATGCCATATCAACACCATCAGAGCTAGGGGATGGAAACTTTTGGATTTCAGAAATTAATGTTACTTTCTTAAAATAATGATTTTGTTGTTGATTGTCCTGAATGTGTTGCAGGGGTGATTTCTTATTAAGAATCGGTGCAGGAGTAGGTATTATATGACATATTCTGCTGCTACTCAAATCCCACGAGCCACTCCGCAGCCTGCACCGGTGCGAGCCACTCCATCATCTGTATCAGCAAGAGCTACTCCAGCTTTGACAATGAATACCACCACTGCAACTCTGACAATGACCACTGCCACTATTCCACTCCTTGAAAGGGAGGCACAAGCCACTCCACCACAAGCTATTCCAGCTTCAACAACGAGCACCGTTACTACTCCAGCTGCTTCCACAATCTCCCCTTGAGCTCAAGGTTCCTCCTTGAGGCAGAGAGACTTTAACCAATGGCAGATCTTTGGTAAGTGACTGATAGCACACTGAATTAATACTAATGAAACATTACTAATCCATGTAGCTATTAAATATTAATTATTATAAACGATGTATAGATAATTCCATTAGACATAAACCATTGTCCAAGTCTGAAACTAAAATTGGACCTGGCCGCACCTAAGCTCCATCAGGAGTTCAGAAAGCAAAGGGGTCCACTCTGAACCTTGTGACTCAACGGGAGGGTCTTCCTTACCCTTTTGCATTTCCAGTCTCTGTATGAATCATTCTAACTCGATTATAACTCAATTTTCCTTTGCATGTTTCTTCCATGCAGTAATTAATAAGGTGAACTTTTCCATCAAACTTATTGAACCTTGGTAAACCACTGTTAAACTTTGTTAAATTCCATCAAATTTATTGAACTCTGTCAAATTATTATTTTTACCTCAATAAAACATATTGCTGCTTCTCTTTTTTGAGTGAGGTGCATTCCACTCTTTCACGACAGCTATTTCCAGAATACTTTTCAGAGTCTTTCAAATCAGCTGGTAACATGCATGGTAAAACAAGAAAGTGTTTCAGCTTGG
This sequence comes from Pluvialis apricaria, assembly GCA_017639485.1. Classification (NCBI taxonomy): domain Eukaryota; kingdom Metazoa; phylum Chordata; class Aves; order Charadriiformes; family Charadriidae; genus Pluvialis; species Pluvialis apricaria. The sequence continues at coordinate 21,112,288 of CM030043.1, forward strand.
ATTTGTAGCAGTTAATTGGCCAGTAAACAATGGGCATTGTTTTTGTCAACAATAAATTAAACTTAAAAACATTTCATAGCCTTCTTACCAAGGTCAATACTGGTAATAACATGTACTTATGATAGCGATAAACTTGAGAGTGCTAAAAATCTGATCTGATTGTTTTTGTTCCTCTGTGCCTGTTGAAAGACCAACAGAAGAAAATGGCAGACAGGATTTTAAAGGATTCTCTCTCTCTTTATTAAAAGGAAATGAACCAAAGATAATAACTTCCCTATTGTTGCTTAATAAGGCATGGTAATTTGTGGTAATAATAATAATGAAGAATTATTGGTAAATGCTGAAGGAATAATAGGAAAAGCCAGAATTAAGGTTTCCCATGGAACTTTTATTTTTCTCCTGTTGTGGATACTGATTTATTTAATACATTATGACATTAAAATAAAAAAAATCATATGGAGTATTAATCAAGCACACAATAAATTGATTAACAGTTGACAAACTGACCATCTCCAGTAATAGGTATCACTGTGGATACCTCACCTGGTAAAAGCATTTCTGAGAGGGGTCTGTCTGGTTTGATGTGAATTCTGTCAGGTTCAACATTTTCACCAAAGATCTGACAGTAACCACAAAACCACCATTCAAAATCTTTGCAGATGTTTTATAAGCTTAGCCTAATAGGATATAACAGCAAGGGCAGAACTGTTGTATGATGCAATCTGGATTCTTGATAATGAAGACCTGTTAAAAAAAGACTTTTTTTTCATATAGACAAATGCAAAATTAGTCATCTGGCATCAAGGATTACATGTCATGTTTTTCTGGGCTTTACCCAAGTTGTGTGGCTCCCATTCCCTCTCTCCCTGCCTCTGTGTAAAAATCAAGAAGAATTCTGCATTCTAGTTCGCTGGCATTTTAGCATCTTCAAATGTTCCTTTGGCATTTGAATCAACTTCTTCATCTATTTTGCCAGAAGAGAGGACTTAGTGTGCACAGAATAAAATTGCTGCTTTCAATATTTGCACTCTGCCCAAAGAAGCTGGGAGGAGCCTTATATTCTTGACCTTTGGAGATGGTGAATGCATGTTCTGGTGAGAAGAGACTACAAGGCACAGGTAGAAATCATATAGTAACTTCTGTGTGTATATGAATTCAGATTTTTCAGAGGCTTTTCTCAAATACAGGTGTGTTTTCATAGAAACAAACAAACAAATCTGTCTTGAATAAAGGCTGTCAACTTCTTTAGCAGTCTCTCTAAGAATAAGGTTGCAAGGTTTTTTCACAGAAGAGCTGCCCATATTTTTAACAAAGGCAAAACATATTTTTCCTTGTCTCATTCAATGTTTCATGGGTGAAATTTTGCCAACATATTCATTGTAGATATGGGAAGTTTCAGCCCCCATGGATGAAGTTTGGCAAGCGTGTAAGCAACTAAAACCAATATTTTATTAGAAAGGGAAGTTTCTGGCAGTCATAATCCTATGAGATTAGCACTGTATGAAAAACAGCTTCCTAAAGCTCTATTTGAGACAGTAAGTGATGAGGATGGTAGATAGACGAAGCTATTTTGAAGCACTTGCAGCCAATGCACAGACAGTCCTTCTTTCTTTCTCCATCTGAGTATTTCAAATGGCTGTATACTGTCCCATGTTCAGTTTTTGAAACTTTTCCTTCTCTCATCCCAGATAGTCTTGGACATGTGTGTGCTCAGCCATCTTCAGAACACAGTGGTACCCAGCAACACGTTACCATAGAATCATAGAATGGTTTAGGTTAGAAGGGACCTTAAAGATCATCCAGCTCCAACCCCCCTGCCATGGGAAGGGACACCCTCCACTAGACCAGGCTGCTCAAAGCCCCATCCAACCTGGCCTTAAACACCTCCAGGGAGGGGGCCTCCACAACTTCCCTGGGTAATTTGTTCCAGTGCCTTACCACCCTCAGAGTGAAAAATTTCTTCCTTATATCTATTCTAAATCTACCCTCTTCCAGTTTGAAGCCATTCCCTCTTGTCCTTTCACTACATGCCCTTGTAAAAAGTCCCTCCCCAGCTCTCCTGTAGGCCCCCTTTAGGTACTGGAAGGCTGCTATAAGGTCCCCCCAGAGACTTCTCTTCTCCAGGCTGAACAGCCCCAACTCTCTCAGCCTGTCCTCATAGGAGAGGTGCTCCAGCCCTCTGATCATCCTCATGGCTCTCCTCTGGACCCACTCCAACAGGTATGTGTCCTCCTTATGTTGAGGGTTCCAGAGCTGGACACAATATTCCACGTGGGGTCTCACAAGAGCAGAGTAGAGGGGCAGAATCACCTCCCTCGACCTACTGGCCACACATCTTTTGATGCAGCCCAGGATACGGTTGGCCTTCTGGGCTGTGAGCACACATTGTACCATGAGCATGTTAGACGTAGCCTTGCTGTCTATACTGGTTCCCTGTTGAATTCTGAATCAGCCTTCCTAAGCCTGAGACAAAGAAATTCAAGAGGAAAACCATATCCGTCTGTGCTCCTGTAGCACAAAGTAAGAGGCAAGATCTTACCAGGGAGTCTGAGGAACTCCTGCTATTTTTGAGGACCACTATACTCATTACGCCTCCCACTCTGATTCCATGAAGCATTACTCTGACCTTGTGTTTTCTGTTGTAAACACATAGCAATGTGCATGCTAAACAAACAAACAAATGAAAAACACACTACCAATACCAGACCCTCCCCTACTTCTTCAGTGGGGAGTGAGAAGAAAACAAACAATATGTGACAGATGTTAGTCATGTGGCTTAATGCACAAGTCATCTTAATGCTCAGATGTCATGGAAATGACCATGACAAAAAGCCATAAAATCACAGAATAATCAAGGTTGCAGGGGATCTCAGGAGATCTTTAGTCCAAGGTCCAGCTCAATGTACGGTCAGCTGCGAGATCAGACCAGGTCACTCAAGGCTTTGTCCAGTCTAGTCTTGAAAACTTCCAAGGACATACATAGATGGGTTTGATGATAGCATAGAGATACAGTGGATTGAATGTACTGGAATCCCCTCTGCAAGTTCTCCTTAATACCCACATTTTATTATGTTTAAAGAACCCTGAGATCGCCCCTAGGAAAAAAAGCATGGAAATACAGAAATAATGTAGTAAGTTTATCATAAAAAACTAAAAGAAGAGAAAATTAACACTTTAGAGAATAGTACCATTTAAAGAAAGCACAGTAATCTGGATGCCAGGAAACATAAATTCTAGGTTGTGGGTGTAGAAAAAAATCCAAAGTATTTACATGACAGTGGGTCAAATATGTCAGTAACAAATGTCAGGGAATACTATAAGGTTTGCTTATCTATTACTTGAAACAAACTCTGTGTATTTGATTTCTAAAATGCTTTGTTAGTGCTCTGATTCATGTGTGGAAATGCCTTGCAGAGAGTGATGAGATTACAACCTCAAAGTGTCAGCTCAGCCCTAATGTATAAGCAGCTGAGTTGCAAGTTCTCATTTGCAATTTGCAGTGCAGTATTTTGAGGCAAGTCAAAATTGGTGATTGGTTTTACTGTAAGAGACCTCATGGTAAATTAAGATGGTTCAACTGCTGCTTTATGAAGGGCAGGAAAGCGATAACTTCACCAGCCACTCCAGGCTCTGCTCACTCCAAACCATGGTCAGAAATCTCAGACTCTCAGGGGTGCCTTTAGCACCTGCTCTTTGACTGCTTAGAGCCAACCAGTGACTACTGGTTATGGCACACAAGGGGGTTGGGTAAAGACAATGCTCGAGCTGTGAGTTAACTCTGGTCTTTGAGAGCACAGAAGAAGGATGGATCAGACTTGGAAAAGCTAGTGGACACAGGAGGAGTTTGCAGCTGGCTGAGACCATGTAAATCTGATTCTCTTCCAGTATCACCTAGATAGTGATGAAATTGGTGAAAACTGTAACGTAGTCTGTGCTTAAAACTTTGCTTCTGGTGAATATTGTTCTGATGGCAAATAATTCAGGGAGCTACGCCTATGGAAATGGTCTTGGAAAATTGGTTTAAGTAACCCTTTTAACAGTGTAAACCACATCTCTGCTGGAAACAGGATAGGAAGAAATACCAAAATCTGTCTTCTACCACCTTCAGAACAGCAAACCAATTTTAATGATAAGTCCTACAGAGGACTTGCTGCTATTTATTGAATACTTTATTTTTTTCTTAATTATTCTAATTGGAAACACTCTGTTTTGAGAGCTTTAATTGGTCACCTAATCACTTGTTTCTGTAGACACCAAAAATCTGGTCATATGCTAGAGAGGGATACACCTGTCTGTGCTACTTAAGGCTGGTTTGAATGGTTGATTTAATACACTGCTGTTTATATGTACCTGTCATGCTAAACAAAATATTTTTGTTAGTTTCGCCAGCCACACAAGCTGTGCTAGACCTGGTGCTGCTGGAACCTCGCTGGCTGGCTAGCTAGCTGCTTCTGCAGAGCCAGCCCTACACGGTCTGCCATAGATCTGCAGCTGCCCCTCCAGTTAATCTGCACCAGCTGAAAGCCACTTAGCCCTATTTAGATACAGCTGGAAGGGGGCCACAGTATAGCCTTGGGGGAAGGGAAGTGTGGTTGTTTTTCCTCTGAAGAAGGCCAATATAGAAAATGCCCTTAAGTGTCCTTGTCTTGTAAGAAAAGGATAGAGAGTAGTCTGGTGGGATAGAAGCCTTTTCTCCTTTTGTATTTCTGTAACTGTTGAATCTCAAAGCTTCCTTGGAGAAAAATAGGCTCAAGACAGAGAAAAGCAGGAACTCTGAGATAGTAGTTGGTTTTACCTGAATGGTAACAGGGAGGATTATGTTGGTAGGTGGTGGGGCTGGGCTGCTGTGTTTACCTCAGCTTGGGGGGGGGGAGGTGGTGCCTTGCAGATCAGCAAAAGGAGACTATAGTATTATTTTTTTTTAATTCCTTTTGGACAAGAGGAAGTAATAGAGCAAACCTAAAAAGGCTTTCTTATGTGTAAGGTGTTGGTTTGCCTCTGCAGAAGCCTGGGCAGGAAGAGAAGAGCAGTTAGTGTGCTAGGTCAGGGTGTGGAGGTAAGGCTGTAGATAGGGCCCTGGGGCTCTGCTGCTGTGGGACAGGTCCCCTAAAGAGGAAGGGGAGTTGTGGCTAGCACAGGAAAGCTTGGTCTGAGACCTGCTCATGAATGAGGTTTCAACCTTGTCTCTTGTTGTGGCTGAATAGACAATATAGGGAAGACTTTAGCATGAATGTGGTTATAATGTTTCCTCTGTCTTGAGTCTGTGGTGACTCTGGGTGCCAGCCTGTCTGTGGCAGAGAAGGTAAGGGCTGGCTAGCCTGCAAGGGCTGTGTGTTTTTGTTATAAGAAGGCAAGGGGTATTAGAAATCTCTTCTGCACAATGAAGTCAGGCTGCAAAAAGAGGACTGTGTCTCCTGGGAGAGTGGCAGTGTTATGGGGCCTGTGACTGTGAGAAGTCTCATCTGCTCTGCAGATCTGAAACACAGTGGCTGCTAGTTAATGATCTCTAGCTTGTACAAACATCATGGATGATTAAATATTAAGAAGGTGGTAAACTTGGTGATACATTGAAGGAACAGTAACGGGGAGGAGATTTTTATCTGTTGTATTTCATATGTGGTTTTTAAATTTACATATTCTTTCAGTCTGGGAACTTCACAGCTTGTAAACGTTGATGAATTTTATCTCCTGTTTTGACAAATCCAAGTTTTATGTGATTTTAACGTCTATAGTTTCGAAACTGACTTATCTTTCTGAATGCTCTGGCCCCTTTTATTCAAAAGGACATGGCATTTCTGGTTTTTAAGAAGGACCAAACCTTTTGTTCCATCAAAAGCTAGTGCTTTCTCTTGAGAAAGCTTGACCTATTCTGGGCTAGCCAAGAGCACAGGCTGATATCTGAATCTTGGTATATATCTTTGATACTTTAGGCTTTTTCCTGCTCTGCTCAATGGGAAGAGATATCAGCTGATTTCTGGGTCAGCACTTCTGTCTCTTTCTAAGCATGGTTGCCAGGGCAACTGATAAAGATCTAGTCAGTCAAAACATGCCATGAACCATTGTGAAGATCCATGTGAAGCATGAACTCTATTCTAGTGTGTGCTTTAACAATAGGAAACTAGTTAGTCAGCAACTAAGCATCACACAGCTGGTCGCTCATTCCCCCCTGGTGGGATGGGAGAGAATCGGAAGGGTAAAAGTGAGAAAACTTGTGGGTTGAGATAAAGGCAGTTTAACAAGTAAAGCAAAATCTGTGCATGCAAGCAAAGCAAAACAAGAATTCATTCACTACTTCCCATTGGCAGGCAGGTGTTCAGCCACTTCCAGGAAAGCAGGGCTCTATCACATGTAATGGTTACTTGGGAAGACAAATGCCATAACTCCAAATGTCCCCCTTCTCCTTTCCCTAGCTTTATATATTGAGTGTGATGTCATATGGTATGGAATATCCCTTTGGTAAATTGGGGTTAGCTGTCCCAGCTGTGTCCCCTCCCAACTTCTTGTGCACCCCTAGCCTACTTGCTGGTGGGGTGGTGTGAGAAGCAGAAAAGCCTTGGCTCTGTGTAAGCACTGCTCAGCAATAACTAAAATGTCTCTGCATTATCAACACTGTTTCCAGCACAAATCTAAAACATAGTCCCATACAAGCTGCTATGAAGAAAATTACCCCAGCCAAAACTGGCACAGCACATTATGCATGGCTGTCTGTTTCCCTGTTGGTTCAGAGGATGCCTTGCCAAATACTGAAATGTTTAGTTAAGCCCTGATTTTCTAGTAATTGTTCTTTACTTTTTGATGCTGAATCCAGTGGTTAGAAACTGCAATCTTTTAATGGACAGTAACTTGTTTCCCTTAGTTCTCTGGGAATGGATTTCCATGCTAGAAGGGGAACATAATCTCTGAAGTGGTGTCTCTGTGAAGGAAAGAGAAGAAGAAAAAGGGATGAAAGATGTCTGAGATACTTAAGTAATTGCCTGTAATCATATATTTTGGCCTGATTTAATGTCTATGGAAATAAGCTCTACTGATACACTTCTGAGGCTGGGGAGTGGGCTCAAAGCTTCCCATCCCCTCCCCTGGGTCTGTAATGTGAGTACAGCCCTGTGGGAGTGAAAATTCATATTCCCTGGCTTTGCTCTCACTCTTGTTGTTGGGGAGGCCCAGCTAGAATAGTGCCTGGCTTTGGGCCTCTATTTCCAGAGGAATGGGGGGAGGGGAACAGAAGTTGGTAGAGAGTGCAGTAAGTTGGACAGAGGTCTAGAGCATGTTCATGTGCAGAGACTGAGGGAAGCTGGATTTGTTTAATCTGGTGAGGAGGATACTAAGGGGTTATCTGATAACCCCTATCTCAGATAAAGATGACAGAACTAATCTTGACAGTGCTGGATGAGGCAACAAGGGGCAGGGACAGAAAATCACAGTTTGGCAGGTTCTGCTTGGATATTCAGAAAAACTTTTTCAGTAGGAAGGTAGTGCAATTCCGGAACAGGTTACCAACCAAAAGAGGTTCTGAATCTCCATTGTTGGAGGTTTTTGGATTACGGCTGATCTGATATGTTGTTGGTAATAATCCCATCTTTAGCAGGAGGTTGGACTAGAGAACTCCAGAGGTCCCTCTGAAGTGATATTTCTTTTATCCTTTCTGTGTTTTCTAGCTCTCTATGTAGGTATGTGTGTCAGGAATTTGGAGAGATAAAACTGCTGTGCTGGAAACCTGTGGGTTTTCACGTTGTGTTAGATAGATAGGAACAGGGATGACTCAGTCTGGTGCATCCATAGTGGTATCTTTCCATTCAGCTCTATAGGCATTCTGTCCAATCTTCATGGCTTACTCTCTCTGTTTCTTCTTTTCCTAATTGTAATGGACATAGTAATTATGCTTCTTTACTATGACTTTTTTAAAGAGCATTGAAATGAGTGACTGTGATGTGTGAAGGATTGCATTCAGAGTCAAGCGATATTGTAAATACTAAATTGAGTTTGGTGTGATCAAACTAATGTTGGCCAGAGGAGAACTGGGCAATATCCTGGAAGAACAAATACATATATTGAGGGAAATTCTTTCTTTTCTGAAGTAGGGTGATTTTAAATATTATCAGAAACAGCAACTTCTTTTTGTCTCCATTCTGAGAAAGGAAGAAAATTCTGATCTTCTAATCTTTGAACAAACTTGTTCTTGTCACCTGTTTCAGATTGGGTTCTTCAGCATTTCTAGCTGAATACATCGGCAGGACACAAAAGGTGGTCGCACAAGAGCACTGAACAGTTCCCCAGTGGAAGATGTCCTTAAAAGGCAATGTCAACAATGGGGTGTGTTTGTGTTGCACAATTTTCCTTCTGCTCTCATTTTGGAGAAAGAGAAGAAAGCACAGAACATGGAGGGTTCTAACTGTGATCCTATGAGGTCTGAGGCTGTGAAAGTTTGGGAAATGTGTTTTCTACCCTATTGTCACCTCCACTCAACTTCCAACAAATGTAGATTCCCTACTCTAACTCCACCGTTTGGCACATCTGGCAGGATCTACTCAGGAAGGGCAAGTGGAGAGATTCAGGAGTTGTGTGCCTAGGTTGCTGCACTCACTGTTCCTATAAACGTTCAACGTCCAAGTTTTTCATAAAATGAAGTGACATTATGCAGTGTTTCCTCAACGCAGTTTGATGTTACAAGAACTCAAGAGTTATAGTCCAGAGTGTTACATTGCTGTGCTAATGACTACTTTTATTCATAAGAAAGAGAGGGTGCCAATGTTGATGGGGTAGGGTAACAAAAAAAAAAAGAGGGGACAGACAGACACTTTTGTGGTAACAGAGTTGACGTGCAGAGTTTTTTAAGTGTTCAAATCAACCTGGTTTTCTGGGGGAAAGGAACTGAATGCAGATAGGTAAGGTAAGCATGCATCCTGGTCATGTTCATGTGCAGCAGTCTTTCTCAAGCATTCTGTACAAAGAAACCAAATTGGCTCACAGGCAAAGTAGTAGTACATAAAGGCGAAAACCAGTTGGAACCACTGGATATGATTCAGTAAGAATCAATGAGTCAGCAGGCTTGAGAACTGGGAATGATTTGTAATGTAAAACAGCAGACCTCAAGTAACTGGAGCAAAAGTTAAAAATAAACTGTAAGAATTTCTGTAATTTGACATTCATGTGGTTTGTTGTCCAACAATATGAAATAGCCAAAAGAACAAATTTCTGCATGGGAGTACTGTTGGAAACCAGAGTGTAATCCATGTTGCTTACTTGCATTGTTAGAAAATGACCGGGAAAATAATGGCTGCTTCCAGCAGCCTAAGCTGGAAAGGAAATATTTCATGTGACCTACAAGGGTTTGTCCCAGACAAACCAAGTAAACTTGAATTTGACAAATTGTAGTGCTGGTATTTTGCACAAAGTCATACTTGAGATGGTAATTGCATTCAGATGATTTTAAAATTTAAAACTTTCTGCTAAATCCAGTTTTTTAACATGGTCCTTTGGATGATAGGTTAAAAAAACCCACCTTAACATGGAGTTAATAATTTTGCTCTTAATTATGACAAACTATTCTGTTTAGGCTCTTTAACGTTAGTTTATCAACTTCTATACTAGGATGCTACTAAATGAGAACACAAGTACCAGAAAACAATGAATATTCAAGCACTTCCAGCTTCTGAAATACAGTTTGTGGAAAAAACGTGATTTTAAATGCAGTTCTTGCTGTTTGCTTGGTGTACAGCTGAAATCTGGGTGGTTACTTAATGATCAGCTCTGTTAAAAGTGCAGATCTGAGTCACTGTAATATGTTTGGAAGCGTTCCTGAAAAGTCTTGCTACATCACATGCCTTCGAAGGGCAGTGAAGGATGACGCAATGTCTTCAACAGATCACATGGCAACAAGGTGATTAAATTGGCGTGGCAAGTTTCACTCTAATTTCTTTTAAAAACCTTTCTTGATACTTTGGAAGTACTATGAGGACAAACTATATAGAGGAAATGTGAGGGGAAAGTTATTTTTATTTAAAAAAAAAAACAGAGAAGAGCAGTGCTTGGGAACAGAGCAGTCGCTTACACAGACCAGGATTTTTACCCAAGCCTGCTCTTTTGTTGTTAATAGTGGGCAGCAATGGATGTTTGTAAACATTCATCTGATGAGCAGCTTTGAACAAAGTGCACACAGAAGTATCTTCCTAACCACAGAAAAAAACCCTCTTGCTTTTTAAGCACAAATATAGTACTTCCAGCTCAAGCAGTTCTGGAGTAACAAAGTGCCAGAGGCGGAGGGGAGGGGAGGGGACACCCCCCACCCCCCCCAAAAAACCCAAACAACCACACAACCAAAAACCCAAACCAACCTTTGGAGGGGGGAGGGTAAGGGGGACAATTACAGTGATTCTTAGCCCTTCCCTAAGCATGACTTACTAACCATAGTATAATGAGCTAGGTGGTATTTGGTCTGAATTAGGGCATTGTATGAGTTCATATCGCGTATCTTTTTTTATAAGAGAGTTCTGGCTTTTTCCAGACTTAAGGAGGCCTTGTAAATGTAATTCAGTAAGAGGAGCATTGGAGATCTGCTCTGATTCTTGAGGATTAGATATAGACATAAATAAGTGAAGGAACTTAAGATTTTTGAGGGGAATCCCTACTGAGACGCATGTAACCTTTAAGTTTGTATGGTGCTAGCACCAACTATATGATTTTCATTTACCTTGAAATATGTCAGTGGGAGGATGTAGACAGTCTGAAAGAAACACTTTTTGAATTGTACTGACACATGTCCTTAGCCCCCTGAAACATTGGAGTCCATGACAAAGTTATCAAGGTCTATGTTGAAGCTCAGTGATTTGATGGCTAAATTCCCCATCAAATTTCTGACCCAAGCTTATTCATGATCATAATTTTCTGCCCTATCTTGTAGCTTTAAGACAAAGGGAAAAGTTTTTTATTTCCTTTCTCCAGGAAGGATGTTTGAGAGGAGCCGAAGAGCTTTCTAATGTATTGGTTAGACTTGAAGCCACCTCCCTTGAACACAAGCAACTGGCCCTGTAAGTAACATTCGGTGAAGCTTCACTCATATTTCCCAGTTCCTGCATTTGCTTCTCTCTTTCATAATACTTCATTACCTGTTTTACAGAAGACATTTGCTCTTAGCTGCTACTAAGTTCATAGTGCCCTGATAACTTTTCCCTCCTCTTTCCATGTATTGTACTACTGAAGTTCATAGGAAGAATTCTTCTTAGCATATCCAGATTGATATATGCTCCTACTTTGAGCTTAAGTTCTGCTTCTCAAGTGGGAAACTTCAACGGGCTCTGTTCTGTGTGCCAGTATCGGTGCTTTTATACTGAACATCCTCACTTTGTTGAGACTCAGCTGAAGGAATAATCCCCAATATGCAGTAAGGACAGGGTAACAATGTAAGAGTGTGATCACACTTCCTTCTTTTGTTCTTTTTCTTTAAAGTTGAAGAACTATCTTCTGCTTAACGCTCTGTGAAAGCCCCACTGGAACTTGATTTCTTGATATTTATACTTTCCACATCACAGAATCACAGAATGGTCAGGGTTGGAAGGCACCTCTGGAGATCAACTAGTCCAACCCACCTGCCAGCGCAGGGTCACCTATAGCAGTTGCACAGGACGGCGTCCAGGCGGGTTTTTGAATGTCTCCAGTGTGGGAGACTCCACAACCTCTCTGGGCAGCCTGTTCCAGTGCTCTGCCACCCTCAAAGTAAAGAAGTTCCTCCTCATGTTAAGATGGAACTTCCTGTGCTCAAGTTTGTGCCCGTTACCTCTTGTCCTATCACTGGACACCACTGAAAAAAAGACTGTTCCCATCCTCCTGGCACCCTCCATTTAAGTATTTATAAGTATTGATAAGATCCCCCCTCAGTCTTCTTTTTTCTAGACTAAGAAGACTCAAGTCCCTCAACCTTTCCTCATAAGAAAGATGCTCCAATCCCCATATCATCTTTGTAGCCCTCCGCTGGACCCTCTCCAGCAGTTCCCTGTCCTTCTTGAACCGGGGAGCCCAGAACTGGACACAGTACTCCAGATGCGGCCTCACCAGGGTGGAGTAGAGGGGGAGGATGACCTCCCTCGACCTGCTGGCCGCACTCTTCTTGATGCACCCCAGGATGCCATTGGCCGCCTTGGCCACCAGGGCACATTGCTGGCTCATGGTCATCCTGTTGTCCACCAGGACTCCCAGATCCCTTTGCACAGAGCTGCTCTTCAGGAGGTCAGCCCCTAACCTGTACTGATGCATGGGGTTATTCCTCCCCAGATGCAGTACCCTACACTTGCCCTTGTTGAATTTCATAAGGTTCCTCTCTGCCCAACTCTCCAGCCTGTCCAGGTCTCACTGTATGGTGGCACAGCCTTCCAGAGTGTCAGCCACCCCTCCCAGTTTTGTGTCATCAGCAAACTTGCTGATGGTACACTCTATCCCTTCATCCAGGTTATTGATGAATATATTGAACAGGACTGGACACAGTACTGACCCCTGAGGGACCCCACTTGTTACTGGCCTCCGACTAGACTCTGCACCACTAACCACAACCCTCTGAGCTCTATCTGTCAGCCACTGTTCAATCCACCCCACTGTCCATTCATCTAACCCACACTTCCTAAGCTTGTCTGTGAGGATGATGTGGGAGACGGTGTCGAAAGCCTTGCTGAAGTCAAGGTAGACAACATCCACTGCACTCCCCTCATACAGACTGGAGAGCTGTGGTTTGCACTTTTTCAGATTGAACTTCAAATAGGTGTTGGGTTCTCAACACTGTTCCAATGCTATCTCCTCTAGATAAGGTGCCGGTATTTGTCGAAAATATCTGAAATATAAGAACTTGAGAATCTGATATTAACAAGGGATGTAAAATAAGAGGAGAAGTTGGGGTATAATGTATAGCGGAGCCTCGTAATCCCTTGGACCAAAATCCTACAGGTTCTTTCTGATTTTTCGTCCAAATCATCTGCCACAATCCCGAGACTATATCATCTGGAATTGTTACTTCGAATTCAAAAGGATATCCTTGCTTAGGAGTGTATAATTGCGAATGCTCAATCAAAGCATTTTTGCAGGCATCAAAGGCTTCTTCTTGCTGCTTGGTCCCCTGCCAGACAACTTTTTTCCTAGTTAATTTCTGCAGAAGGCACATTAATATCACCAAATGTGGAATAAAGGTTCTCCAAGACCCTAAAAGTCCCCAAAAGTTCTGTAACTGTTTTACTGTGATTGACACAGGAAATTGCTGGACTGTTTGCTGTACCTGTTTGGTATCTAATCTGTCCATGTCAAACTATGCCCAAAAATCATACAGTAGTACTTGGGCCCTGTATTTTCTTTGGATTAATTGCCCAGCCTTGGTCCTGCAAATGCGCTTTCAGCAATTTGGTAGCTGCTTCACTTTCTTGTTGTGACTCTGCCATAATCAATAGATCATCAATATAACGGTAAACAGTAGCAGTACCTGACCATAGTGCTAAATCAGCTGCTATCATTAGGTGGCAAATGGAGGGACTGTGTTTGTATCCCTGAGGCAATACTTGTTGCAGGCAGGGTGGAGGGGGGGGCGAGGAGTTGGTGGTGGGGCAGGGGGCAGTCGGCTTTTTTGCGTAAACGCTAACTTTTGCCATCGTCGAAAACTTTCTGATGTTGTGATCCCATCTATTTCTGATCGTGGGATACCAGCTTGTACAAGATCATTCCACATTTGTTTCCTTGTCACCCGTGCTGTAACTCCTTTTGGTTTTGCCAGCTTTCCTTTATTCACCACCCACACAGATGGTCCCGAAATTACAGCCCCGGTTTCCCTCAAGGTATTTCCTAGGGCGCCTACATTATCCATAGCATTTGTCACTGCTGGTATAATCAAGTGGTTTAGTGAGGCAGGCGCTCCTCTCAAAAGCTGCATTTTGATACTTCTTGTCACTGCTAAACTGTCTGGATTGCACCCTGTAACCAACACATGAGCCATCCCCATCTGCTGCACCAAATCATTACTTTTCTCCATTACACCAGTTTCTGAGGGACGACACTAATTCAACAAGTTCTGTATAAGCTGTTAAAACTGCTGCACACAACCACTGATACAACATAGGTGGAATAATGTCTCGCCTGTCAGGACCTCTGACATTTTGCAGCTGAGCATATCCTCATTGTATCTGATCATCAATGGCTATAGAGCTTGATAAATCTTTTTCATCTGCTGATAAATGGATAGATGCAGCTCCACTATCCCAAGCTTTCAAAATCCATGCCAATATGCCTTCTCCACTCTTTTGCTGATAGATCTCTAAAAATTCCCTTAAGTCTTTCGGAGTTGCGTGATCTGAACTTCCCTGTCTGCTTGTTCCTGCTCCCCCCCTCATTTGTATGAGGGGTCGTGCTTTCACCGCCTCACTGCTTTTTAAGTCCGGATCAAATTCCAACTCAATCTTGGAGTCTGAGGATTCACTCCAAATACGTTCATCCCATTCCTCGGGATCCCGTGACCGTTTTGTGGTGAGAGCACGAGCTTGGGAAATCAAAAGCTTACTTTTCCCATATTTGTCCCTTTGTTTATTAACAATACACGCGACCAACCAGTCTATATTATCTTGCAGCTCATAGCACTGCTCTGCTTGAACAGTAATGACTTCTTGAGCAATCACCTTTGCATCTTTTAAACTCCTGTTTTCCTTTTCCAATTCTCTCACTTTACTATGTAATGCAAAACTTCACGGTGAAAAACTCCAAGTCCAGTAGCTAACAGCCACCCCAATCTCCCCGCTAATTTGCAAGAAGAATCCGATGCCGCTTTCCACGGCAATCCACGCATAGCTATTTCAGTTCTCTGGGGGGTAATCACCGCCCCATCACCTATTTCAGGCCATGTGTCCAGCAGAGCCAATTTAGCCAGGAAAGTGGCCACAGAGGTCCAGTGCTCAGTACTGGGCCATCCCGGAATAGGGGGAGTCACCGTTGTGGCCTCCCCAGTCCCCAACTTTTTTGTCAGCCATGGCATGGTTGTTCCTGGTCCTGCGGACTACACCAAATGTGTGAGCTGACTCAGGCAGGACGCAGGAAAAACCACAAAACCACAGATGAAAGACAAAGAATATATTTAGTCTCAATTCCTCACAAATCAGGGACTCTCTGAAGCAACACCTGGGCAGAGGAACGCGAGCAGGGCATGCAGGCAACGCAAAGCAGGAGAAAGCCCTTGTTAGCAGGAGCGTGTGAGCTCTGACTTGCTGTTCTCACCTGCTTTTTAAGTGTTCAAACAGGCATAGTTTTCCACTGTGCTTTGATCTTCAACAACAAGGCAATGATCTCATGTATGCTAGATAAGGTGTCCCCGAGTCCATCCCAGGCTTACGTTATTTAAGTGTGGATGTTCTACTTGTGAGTACATAAGGCTGAACAACAATTGATGTGATATATGTGTTGTCCAGCAGCACCCCAGGTGCGAGTCACTTGAGCATTTTAACAATCCTCCTCGCCAATCTTTCACTACTTTCCCACAGAGCATATTAGAAGGAATTTATATCTGTTAATAGTTGTGTGTCACGATATTGATTCATCTGTTCTTGATATTAGATTATCTGGTCTCTGCCATGATTTTTTTTTTTTTTTTGCTGTGCATGTTAAAGACTGGTGTTGGCTTTTGCAGTTTGCCGTGCTCTGTAGTGATTAGTGATGTTTTGCCTGGGAGATTTGTTATTAAAACAGTTATCTTGAGCTTAATCTGGATTTGGGCTCTGTACTGAAGCCATTACTGTATTTTGGGTACCATCTCATGAAGACAATTAACAATTATCCTTCTTCCTCCGAGAGGTTTTTTGTTTAGGAAATACAGAATGGCACCTTCACCACCTTCTGTGATATTATCATCTCCCTCATTGGAATAGCATCTTGGTATCTTGAACATCCTTGGATAGTTAAAATACTACTATTGGTATTTCTTAGGAATGTTGTTTCTTTTTTTCTAAGATTAACAAGCAATTTAGGAATATGACCCATGCTCCACGACAGTATGGTTGCGGGTGGCACAGCATGTGGGAGAAATGGGCAGGTACCTAGAGAACTTCTTACTTCCAGTGCTCTGGAACTTCACTCCTGAACAACTGCAGGATGCTGATGAAGTGATAAAATGTTTGGGGGGGGGGGGAATTAATGCCGCAGCTATTCCAAAGAGGTACAACTTACCGCACTGTGCTGGGCCCTGGTGTCCTGGTTTGAGGTAAAACAGGACCAATTTTCTGTTCAGTAAGTTTACTTTTCAGTTAGGACTCTTCTACCTCTCTGAAATTAACAGTGTATTTTTCAGACACTGTCCACTTCCAGACTGATAAGACCTGATTGTTTATAATTTATGCCAAGGAATGGTATGCAGAGAGGCTCTTGCTTATACTTATTGCTATAACAACCAAGGTCAGCTAACTTTGTTACTTGCCCCATTGGAGGGTCGGAAGCCGAAAAGCGTAGAGGGGTTCCACCTGCGTGGAGGAGCGGACAGGACAGGTGACCCAAAACTGACCAACAGGGTATTCCATCCCATCTGCCTCATGCTCAGTATCAAAGCTGAGGGATCAAAGACTCAGTGTTCTCTTTCTTCAATCGCCAGTGTCTGAGGAGGACTCTGTCTGTTTGTCTGCCTTTGACCCCGATCCTGAATGCAGATCTGGAATCCAGTTCCCGTCCATCACTGAGTCCAGCCTGGGACTTCCCCAGTGGCAGCTGGTGTCGTGATTTCCATCCTGAGAGCTTGATCCAGTTCTGTATATATTTAATTATTTCCTTTTTATTTTATTATTAATATTTCATTAAAGTAGTTTAGTTCCTTCTAAATTCATAAGTCTCTCTCTCCTGCCTCTCTCTTTGAAGAGAGGTAGGGGGGAGCATCTGTCATTCGCCCAAGTGGCCGGTTCGGCCCAAACCACGACAGGCATCGGATCCTCCCCAGACCATTGCTGACAGAGTGTGGGAATACATTGATGGTGTACTTCGGAAGAGGAACTGGAATGGAATGATAAGAGTCAGCTGAACATTAATGAACTTTTGGAACTACTGAAGAATGAAGAACTGGGGGACTTTAAAGAAACACTAAGAGCTTGCCAGACAGAAATATCAATTATGTAATGTTGTGTAGAATCATATATATATATAAGATGTATTTTGTTAGCCACTTGCCACTCCCTGAGGTGATGGCCCAACTCTGAGTTGTTAATAAAGCAAACCTAGAGGTACCCACAGTCTGGTGAAATTCTTTAACACCAGCTGTCTTTAGATATTGCTGAACGACAAAAACGGCCAGTACTTTATGTCTAGACTGACTCATGGATGGTGGCAAATGCTCTGTGGGGGTGATGGCTACAGCAATGGAAGCAGAGCAACTGGCAGCACAGAGGTCAACCCATCTGGGCTGCTGAATTGTGGCAAGATATTGCTGCCTGGGTGGAGAACCTGGTGGTAAAATTACATCACGTAGATGCTCCCAAGAGTTGTGCCACTGAGGAACATTGCAACAATTGCAGGTGGACCAGGCTGCTAGAATTGAAGTGGATTAGGTGCATCTGGACTGGAAACATAAGGGTGAGCTATTTATAGCTCGATGGGCCCATGACACATCAGGACATCTAGGAAGGGGTGCAACATACAAATGGGCTCATGATCCAAGGGGCAGACTTGACTATTGATGCCATTGCACAGGTTATCATAGAATCATAGAATGGTTTAGGTTGGAAGGGACCTTGAAGATCATCGAGTTCCAACCCCCCTGCCACAGGCAAGGATACCTCTCACTAGACCAGGTTGCCCAAGGCCACGTCCAGCCTGGCCTTGAACACCTCCAGGGATGGGGCTTCAACAACCTCTCTGGGCAACCTGTTCCAGTGCCTCACCACCCTTAAAGTGAAAAACTTCTTCCTAATGTTTAATCTAAACCTGCCCTGTTCCAGCTTAAAGCCATTCCCCCTCGTCCTATCACTACATGCCCCAGTAAAAAGTCCTTCCCCAGCTCTCCTGTAGGCCCCCTTTAGGTACTGGAAGGCCGCAATAAGATTTCCCCGGAGCCTTCTCTTCTCCAGGCTGAACAGCCCCAACTCTCTCAGCCTCTCCTCATAGGAGAGGTGCTCCAGCCCTCGGATCATCCTTGTGGCTCTCCTCTGGACACGCTCCAGCAGGTCCATGTCCTTCTTATGTTGGGGACTCCACAGCTGGATGCAGTACTCCAGGTGGGGTCTCACGAGAGCGGAGTAGAGGGGCAGAATCACCTCCCTTGACCTGCTGGCCACACTTCTTTTGATGCAGCCCAGGATACGGTTGGCCTTCTGGGCTGTGATCGCACACTGCTTGCTCATGTCGAGCTTCTCATCAATCATCACCCCCAGGTCCTTCTCCACAGGGCTGCTCTCCAGCCATTCTCCGCCAAGCCTGTATTTGTGCTTGGGATTGCCCCGACCCAGATGTAGGACCTTGCACTTGGCCTTGTTGAACTGCATGAGGTTGGCTTGGGCCCACCTCTCCAGCCTGTCCAGGTCCCTCTGGATGGCATCCCTCCCCTCCAGCGTGTCTGCCTCGCCAAACAGCTTGGTATCATCAGCAAACTTGCTGAGGGTGCACTCTACCCCACTGTCCATGTCGCTAACAAAGATGTTGAACAGTACGGGTCCCAGTACCGACCCCTGAGGAACGCCACTCGTCACTGCTTTCCACTTGGACACCGAGCCGTTGACCGCAACCCTTTGAGTGCGACCATCCAGCCAGGTCTTTATCCACCGAGTGGTCCATTTATCGAATCCATGTCTCTTCAATTTAGAGACCAGGATATCGTGTGGGACAGTGTCAAACGCTTTGCACAAGTCCAGGTAGATGACATCAGCAGATCTTCCCTTGTCCACTGCCGCTGTAACCCCATCGTAGAAGGCCACCAAATTTGTCAGGCATGACTTGCCCTTGGTGAAGCCATGTCGGCTGTCGCCAATCACCTCCTTGTTTTCTGTGTGGCTCAGCAGAGTTTCCAGGAGGATCTGCTCCATGATCTTGCCAGGCACAGAGGTGAGACTGACTGGCCTGTAGTTCCCTGGGTCTTCCTTGTTTCCCTTTTTGAAAATAGGGGTTATGTTTCCCCTTTTCCAGTCGGCAGGAACCTTGCCAGACTGCCACGACTTCTCAAATATGATGGCTAGTGGCTTCGCGACTTGATCTGCCAGTTCCCTCAGGACCCGCGGATGTATCTCATCAGGTCCCATGGACTTGTGCACCTTCAGGTTCCTCAGGTGGTCTCTCACTTTATCTTCATCTACAGTGGGCGGTGCTCCGTTTTCCCAATCCTCTCCTTTGCAATCTGCGTCTTGGGCAGTGCGGCTGCTGTCCTTGTCTGTGAAGACTGAGGCAAAAAAGTCATTGAGTACCTCAGCTCTGTCGCTGTCCCGGGTGACCAGTTCTTGCGTATCCTTCCGGAGAGGGCCTACATTTTCCCTAGTCTTTCTTTTCTCACTGATATACCTATAGAAGGATTTTTTGTTTGTCTTAATGTCCCTGGCCAGATTTAGTTCTAGCTGGGCTTTAGCTTGTCTAACCCGCTCTCTAGCTGCTCGAACGATTCCTCTGTAATCCTCCCAGGCTACCCGGCCCTGTCTCCACTCCCTGTAGGCCTCCTTTTTTCTTTTGGTCAGTTCCAGGAGCTCCTTGTTCATCCACGCAGGCCTCCTGGCTTTTCTGCCTGCCTTCCTCTTTGTAGGAATGCATTGCTGCTGTGCTTGGAGGAGGTGGTCCTTGAATATTAACCAACTTTCTTGGACCCCTCTTCCTTCCAGCGCTTCATCCCACGGCACCATACCAAGCAGATTCTTCAAGAGGCCAAAGTCGGCTCTCCTGAAGTCCAGGGTCGTCAGCCTGCTGCACACCTTCTTCATTGCCTTGAGGATTTCAAACTCAACCATTTCGTGGTCACTGCAGCCCAGGCTACCCCTGAGTTTGACCCTGTCAACCAGCCCCTCCTTGTTGGTAAGAACAAGGTCCAGCATGGCTCCTCTCCTCGTCGGCTCCTCAACCACTTGGAGAAGGAAGTTGTCCTCAATGCAATCCAGGAACCTCCTGGATTGCCTGTGCCTGGCTGTGTTATCCTTCCAACTGATGTCAGGGTGGTTGAAGTCACCCATGAGAACCAAGGTCTGTGAACGTGATGCCGCCCTTATCTGTCTATAGAGGGCTTCATCCACTTGGTCTTCCTGGTCGGGTGGCCTGTAGCATACCCCCACTGTAACGTCCCCTGCTCCCGATTTCCCTGTAATCTTGACCCATAGGCTCTCAGTTGGCTCTGTATCCTCCCCCAGGTTGAGCTCCATGCATTCCAGCTGCTCATCAACATATAAGGCAACACCGCCTCCTCGTTTCCCTTGCCTGTCTCTCCTGAAAAGCCTGTACCCTTTCATGCCGACGCTCCAGTCATAGGAGTCGTCCCACCAAGTTTCTACGATGCCAATGAGATCGTAGCCTTGGAGGCATGTACACGTCTCTAATTCCTCCTGCTTGTTCCCCATGCTCCGCGCATTTGTGAAGAGGCACTTCAGCCGTGTCTTCGTTGCGGCCGATTTGGTTGGAGCAGCTGTAATTCCTTTGTCCTGTACTAACAGTGCCTCCCGATTGACTCCCGTTGGTCCAGGAGCTCCTAGCTCATCTACGTGAAGGTTTGGGCATACTGCAGCGTAGCTGGCACATCTTGGAGCTAATGGCTGCAGGCCCTCACCAGCGCCCTGTTCCCCTTTCCTTGATGTAACATCCCTTGGCTGTTCATGGGCAACCCTGATAATACCCCCTTCCCCCGTCGAATTTAGTTTAAAGCCCTGTTAACGAGCCCTGCCAATTTTTGGGCAAAACCCCTTCTCCCTCTCTGAGTGAGCCAGCCCCCATCTGATGCCAGCAGGCCTGATGCCGCATAGGTCATTCCATTGTTAAAAAACCCAAAGTTGTGTCGTTGACACCATCCACGGAGCCACATGTTAACAGATTGAGCTCGTCTGTTCCTTTCAATGTCATTGCCCGCAACAGGAAGTAGGGATGAGAAAATCACCTGTGCTCCAGATCCCTGTAGTGACTGTCCCAAAGCCCTGATATCCCTTTTAATCATCCTTGCACTCCTTTCTGCACATTCATCGCCCCCCACATGAAACAGGAGCAACGGATAGTAGTCCGAGGGCTGCACCAGGCTAGGGAGTCTCTTAGTGATGTCCCTAACGCGTGCCCCCGGGAGGCAGCAGACTTCCCTGAGAGCAGGGTCTGCCCTACATATTGGGCCCTCAGTCCCCCTCAGTGCTGAGTCGCCCACGACTATAGCCCTCCTTTTCTTCCTTGTAGCAGCGGTCTTAATGTTTTGAGCGGGTCTTCCCAGTCCTGGCGTCTCCTGTGATGTATTAGGACTGTCCACCTTGTTGTCCTCCGGCTGTCCTGCCGTGCCCAGGGCCTCGTACCTGTTGGATAGTGGTACTAGGGGAGGGGGGGCGGGCAAGGAGGGGGCTCACTTGCTGCGCTTACCACAGACTCGCCTCCATTCATCATTTTTCGGTAGGCCTCTGCCTTCCGTCCCTTCAGCCCTAGAGGGCATAGAGATGATATCCCCGTGGTCTTTTCTTATTTCCGATGCCTGGCCCGGTCTCTCTTTCACGGAGCTCAAGGCCTGGGTCCACCAGTCTATTTCTTTCTCGCTCTCCCTGATACTCCTTAGTCGCTCAACTTCGCCCCTGAGCTCTGCCACCAGGCTCAGCAGATCATCCACTTGCTCACACCTGACACAGCTGTTGTTACCGCTACAACTTGCTCGTAGAGCAAGGCTGTGGCACTCCCTGCAGCCAGAGGCCTGTGTGTTTCCGAGGGAGCACTGTCTGTGTCGCTGCATCTGCTCTGGCTGGTGCTGAGGACATGGCCTTCCGGCGGGTGGGGACCATGCCTGCGCTCCTCTTACTGGGTGAACCCTCCTCTGGAACCTGCAGCACCCTCAGCGTCCTTCCTGCGCGCCCTTCTGCGCGAACTGCCGCGCCACGCCCTAACTGACGCGCCACGCCCTGTTTGCCCGTTCTGGTCGCAGCGCTCCCTAGGGCTGCTTCTTATGGGAGTGGGCGAGCCGCCGTTGCCGCTGGTCCCGCCCCTTCACGTCAGCTGCTCTCCCTCGAGCCGCCGGCGCCCTGCGGGTCGCTGTGCCGCTCTGGCGCTTCCCTGTCTCAAAAAAGCTCTGAAAAAGGCCCTTTTTCGCTGAGATCAGCCGGCTCCGCTGCGGACGTGCCTGCACCGGAGCTGCTTGTCTCGGCGAGTGACCGTTACTGGCGGTTACGCCTCGTTTAAATCTGCCGCCGTTGCCGCTGGTCCCGCCCCTTCACGTCAGCTGCTCTCCCTCGAGCCGCCGGCGCCCTGCGGGTCCCTGTGCCGCTCTGGCGCTTCCCTGTCTCAAAAAAGCTCTGAAAAAGGCCCTTTTTCGCTGAGATCAGCCGGCTCCGCTGCGGACGTGCCTGCACCGGAGCTGCTTGTCTCGGCGAGTGACGAGAATCCATGAATGTAAAACCTGAGCCATAATCAAACAAACCAAGCAGCTAAAGCTTTTTTGGTATAGAGGACGATGGCTGAAATATCAATATGGTTGATTATATCACAGTACCATGAACCCCCCCATGGCAAATAGCATGTGCTTACAATGGTGGAAACGACTACTGGATGGCTGGAAATACACCCTGTGACCCATCATTGCATGGAATATTATCTTGGACCTTGAAAATCAAGTTTTATGGTGACATGGCACCCCCGACAGAATTGAATCAGACAACGGGGCTCATTTTAAAACAACCTCATGAACAACTGGGCCAAGGACCATGGCATTGAATGGATGTATCACATCCCCTATCACGCACCACCCTCCAGGAAAATTGAACAATACAATGGACTGTTAAAAACTACACTGAGAGCAATGGGTGCTGGGTCATTCAATTATAGGGATACAAATTTAGCAGAAGCCACTTAGCTAGTTAACACTAGAGGATCTGCCAGTTGATCTGGCCCTGCCCAATCAAAACCCCTGCACACTGTGGAAGAAGATAAGGTCCCCATAGTACATAGAAGGAACTGACTGGGAAAAATAGTCTGTTTTATTCCTTCCTCAGGAAAGGACAAACCTATTTGTGTGATTGTTTTTGCTCAAGGACCTGGATGCACTTGATGGGTGATGCAGAAGGATGAGGAAGTCCAATGTGTACCTCAAGGTGATTTAATCCTGGGTGGAAATAATCCATTATTTGAGTTGTATTATGGCAGTGTTACATGATGCTGTATGTCACAAGTGCTGTGGCTGTCATCTGTCAAAGGTATTATAGCAGCAACCTCTGCTGTTAGCCAAGCTAGAGGCAAGAGGAGGAATTCATTGCAATGTTAAATCTTAGGGCCTAGTCCAAAGGGATCAGGGTTGGAGACTTTAATGGATATACCTTTAAATTGTTGTAACCCATGATTTGAGTTGCATGTTATAGGAAGTACTACAGCAGGAGCCACCTGAACCAATGGCAGACAAGCCTTACAAGAAGCAGTGCAAGTGCAGCAAGTGACCTGACCTCAGCTGGTTTTGCTGCCCAGTAACTCCATGCAACACACCATCTCTCCTGTCCTGAGTGAATACCATAACAGATGGAGACTGAAGTCATAAACCAAATTAACTTGATTAACATTTTACAGAGGAAGGGGTGGTTAATGACGATCTGTTGCTATAGTGTGGGACCTGAGCATGACGTAAATAGTATGGAATAAGGGGTGGAGAACGTGCCGGTTTTGGCTGGGATAGAGTTAATTTTCTTCATAGTAGCTAGTATGAGGCTATGTTTTGGATTTGTGCTGGAAACAGTGTTGGTAATGCAAGGATGTTTTAGTTATTGCTGAGCAGTGCTTACACAGAGTCAAGGCCCTTTCTGCTTCTCACATTGCCCTGCCAATAAGTAGGCTGGGGGTGCACAAGAAGTTGGGAGGGGGACGCAGCTGGGACAGCTGACCATAAGGGATATTCCATACCATATGACATCATGCTCAGCATTAAAAGCTGAGGGAAGGAGGGGATGTTTGGAGTTATGGCGTTTGTCTTCCTAAGTAACAGTTATGCCTGATGGAGCCCTGCTTTTCTGGAGATGTCTAACCATCTTCCTGCCAATGAGAAGCAGTGAATGAATTACTTATATTTCTTTGCTTACACATGCAGCTTTTACTTTACCTATTAAACTGTCTTTATTTCAACCCATGAGTTTTCTCACTTTTCCTCTTCCAATTCTCTCCCCCATCCTACCGGGGGAAGTGAGTGAGCAGCTGTGTGCTGCTTTACTGCTTACTCTGGTTAAACCAGGACATCCAGGACTATGTCCATCTGTCTTTTGAAGACCTCCAAGAATATAGGTTCCACAATTTCTCTAGGCAAACCCTTCCCATGCTCTATCACCCTCACAATAATAAAAAAAAAAAAGTGTTTCCTTGTGTTCAGCAGGAATCTCCTGTATTTCAGTTTGTGCCTATTGTCTTTTGTCCTGTCAATGGGCACTGCTGTTCTGTCTTTTCTTTCTTTTTTTTTTTCTCTATCCCTTGAGGAGATTCCCCCTGAGCCTTCTCCAAGCTGAACAGCCCTAGCTCTCTTAGCCTTTCCTCCTATGGGTGATATTCCAGTCCCTTCATCATCTCAGTGGTCCTGAATTCATGCTGACGACTCCAATCACTTTCTTGTCCTTCATGTACATTAAAGGGAGGGCAGGGACAGGTGACATTATAGTGGGGGTCTGCTACAGGCCACCTGACCAGGAAGACCGAATGCATGAGGCCCTCTATAGAGAGATAGGAGCAGCCTCACGTTCACAAGCCCTGGTCTTCATGGGGAACTTCAACCACCCTGATATCTTGTTGGAGGGACAACACAGCAGGGCATAAGCAATCCAGAGATTCCTGGAATGCGTCGATGATAACTTCCTTCTCCAAGTGATAGAGGAGCCAACAAGGAGACCTGCCATGCTGGACCTTCTTCTCACCAACAAGGAGGGGATGGTGGGAAATGTCGGGCTCAAGGGCAGCCTTGGTTGCAGTGAACGTGAAATGGTGGAGTTTGAGATCCTTAGGGCAGTGAGGAGGGTGCGCAGCAAGCTCTCTACCCTGGACTTCAGGAGAGCAGACTTTGGCCTCTTCAGGAATCTGCTTGGCAGAGTACAGTGGGATAAAGCTCTGGAGGGAAGAGGGGCCCAAGAAAACTGGTTAATATCCAAGGATCACCTCCTCCAAGGTTAGGAACGATGCATCCAATCTAGAGGAAGTTGGGCAAAAACGCCAGGAGGCATGGATGAACAAGGAGCTCCTGGACAGATTCAAACAGAAAAAGGAAGCCTACAGAGGGTGGAAGCAAGGACAGGTAGCCTGGGAGGTATACAGAGAAATTGTCCAAGCAGCCAGGGATCAGGTTAGGAAAGCTGAACCCCAGACAGAGGTAAATCTGGCCAGGGATGTCAAAGGTAACAAGAAAAGCTTCTATAGGTATGTCGGGGACAAAAGGAAGGCTAGGGAAAATGTGGGCCGTCTCCGGAAGGAAAAGGAAGACCTGGTCACTCAGGATATGGAGAAGACTGAGGTGCTCAATGACTTTTTTGCCTCAATCTTCATTGACAAGTGCTCTAGGCAAACCGCCCAAGTCGCAGAAAGCAAAGGCTGGGACTGGGAGAATGAGGAACTGCCCACTGTAGGAGAAGAACAGGTTTGGGACCAGCTGAGGAACCTGAAGGTGCACAAGTCCATGGGACCTGATGAGATTCATCCACAGGTCCTGAGGGAACTGGTGAACAAAGTTGCCAAGCCACTATCCATCATATCTGAGAAGTTGTGGCAGTCTGGTGAAGTTCCTGCTGACTGGAAAAGGTGAAACATAGCCCCCATTTTTAAAAAAGGGAAATAAGGAAGACCCGTGGAACTACAGGCCGGTCAGTCTCACCTCTGTGCCTTGCAAGATCATGGAGCAGATCCTCCTGGAAACTATGTTAAGGCACATGGAAAATAAGATGATGATCAGTGATAGCCTTCACTAACGGCAAATCATGCCTGACAAATTTGGTGTCCAAAATTTGGGTTACAGCATTGGTGGATAAGGGAAGAGCAACAGACATCACCTACCAGGACTTGTGCAAAGCATTTGACACTGTCCCGCACATCTTTGGTTCTAAATTGGAGAGACATGGCTTTGATGGATGGATCTCTCCATGGATAAGGAATTGGCTAGACGGTCACACTCAAAGAGTTGTGGTCAACGGCTCGATTTCCAAGTGGAGATCAGTGACGAGTGGCGTTCCTCAAGGGTCAGTATTGGCACCAGTGCTGTTCAACATCTTTGTTGGTGACATGGACATTGGGCTCGAGTGCACCCTCAGCAAGTTTGCTGATGACACCAAGCTGTGTGGAGTGGTTGACACGCTGGAGGGGAGGGATGCCATCCAGAGGGACCTGGACAGGCTTGACAGGTGGGCCTGTGCAAACCTCATGCAGTTCAACAAGGCCAAGTGCAAGGTCCTACATCTGTGTCAGTGAAACCTCCGGTATCAATACAGTCAGAGGGATGAAGGGATTGAGAACAGCCCTGAGGAGAAGGACCTGGGGGTGATGATTGACGAGAAGCTCAACATGAGCCAGTAATATGCTCTCACAGCCCAGAAGGCCAACCGTATCCTGGTCTGCATCAAAAGAAGTGTGGCCAGCAGGTCGAGGGAGGTGATTCTGCCTCTCTGTTCTGGTGAGACCCCACCTGGAATATTGTGTCCAGCTCTGGAACCCTCAACATAAGGAGGACACATACCTGTTGGAGTGGGTCCAGAGGAGAGCCATGAGGATGATCAGAGGGCTGGAGCACCTCTCCTATGAGGACAGGCTGAGAGAGTTGGGGCTGTTCAGCCTGGAGAAGAGAAGGCTCTGGGGGGACCTTATAGCAGCCTTCCAGTACCTAAAGGGGGCCTACAGGAGAGCTGGGGAGGGACTTTTTACAAGGTCATGTAGTGATAGGACAAGAGGGAATGGCTTCAAACTGGAAGAGGGTAGATTTAGAATAGATATAAGGAAGAAATTTTTCACTCTGAGGGTGGTGAGGCACTGGAACAAGTTTCCCAGGGAAGTTGTGGAAACTCCATCCCTGGAGGTGTTTAAGGCCAGGTTGGATGGGGCTTTGAGCAACCTGGTCTAGTGGGAGGTGTCCCTGCCTATGCCAGGAGGGTTGGAGCTGGATGATCTTTAAGGTCCTTTCCAACCTAAACCATTCTATGATTCTATGGTTCTGTGTACCTAGATCATCGCCCAAAGGGAGGTAATACCAGAACTTGCAGATCTAGCAAGTTCTGGACTTACACAACTGGTGGGAAGTACTAGAATATTTCGTCATCTGAGTTGGGCTGGAGTGGAAAAATACCTGATGAAAGTCAATTATCTCAGACCCTATAAGTAGCAATTCTAGCGAGACCCTTTGAGCTCTCCTGGATTGCAGCAGAATGTGGCCAGCCACTCCCCGAAGTCGGGACACCGCTCAGGCAAACACCTTGAGGACTGGAAGGCCAGGGCAAGTCAACTCCCCTTGAGCCTGAGTTATCGTCTGCTGAGGAATGCCCATACATTGTGAGTATTTGCTCCAAACTTGAAGAGGGAAATTTTGACTATATGCTAGCCTTTTTTTCATCTACCTCTCTATATACACATTAACTCTTACAAGTGTTGATGTTCTTATACTTTACTGGATCCAAATATTTGTTTGTCCATGTGTAAAAGGGGCACCCATCAGCTCATCAGAGTCGCCTTTTGTGAAGGGATCTTTAGTCCTAATAGTTAAAACTCGGGTGTAGGTGTGTGTGTGACCCCTTAAGTGTTGTGTGTTTGTATGTTCGTGCTTATATGTATATGTATTGCTTTAGGATACCTTATAGTAAGTTAGTGTGAATCTTGCCATCTTTGACTCTGTAATTAAGTCGATGTTCAATTATTTTGTTGAATCATCTTGTAAATTCTTAAATTGGTTAATGATTAAGTACTGCTAAAACTTAACCTCTTGATCTACCTCAAATCATTAATAAATTTTAAATTGCTACTAAATCATAACCGTGTCAAATATTTCCATCCACAACAACTTGGGAAGACAAATGCCATCACTCTGAACATCCTCCCTTCCTGCTTCTTCCCCCAACATTTTATTGCTGAGCATGATGTCATATGGTATGGAATATCCCTTTGGTCAGTTGGGGTCAGCTGTCCCAGCTGTGTCCTCTCCCAACTTCTTGTGTACCCCCAACCTACTCGCTGGTGGGGTGGTGTGAGGAGCAGAAAAGGCCTTGACTCTGTGTAAGCACTGCTCAACAATATCGAAAAAATCCCTGTGTTCTCAACACGGTTTTCAGCACAAACCTAAAAGGTAGCCCCATACAAGCTGTTATGAAGAAAATTTACTCTACCCCAGCCAAAAACAGCACAAGATTATACTCCAGGTGGGCTTTGGTTTTCTTAACTGCATCTCTGTATGCTCAGATAGTGTCTCTGTATTCCTTTCAAGTTACCTGTTCCTGCTTCCACTTTTTGTATACTTACTTATTGTGTTTGTCGTGGTTTAGGCTGGACTGCCACTGAGGGGAAATGACAGATGCTCTCTCCCACCTCTCTCTCCAAGGAGAGGGGGGAGAGAGAGAAAGAGACTTATGAATTTAGAAGGAACTAAACTACTTTAATGAAATTTTAATAATAAAATAATAAAAAGGAAATAATGAGAAATATACAAAACCGGATCAAGCTCCCAGGATGACAATCATGTCACCAGCTGCCACTGGGGAAGTCCCAGACTGGACTCAGTGACAGATGGGAACTGGATTCCAGATCTGGATTCAGGAACGCACGAATCAGGACCAAAGGCAGATAAACAGACAGAGTCCTCCTCAGACACTGGCCATTGAAGAAAGAGGGCTGACCCTTTGATCCCTCAGCTTTGATACTGAGCATGAGGCAGATGGGATGGAATACTCTGTTGGTCAGTTTTGGGTCACCTGTCCTGTCCATGCCTCCCTGCAGGTGGGACTCCTCTACGCTTTTCCGCTTCTGACCCTCCAATGGGGCAAATAAAGTTAGCTGGCCTTGGTTGTTACAGCAATAAGTATAAACAAGAGCCTTTCTGCATACCATTCCTTGGCATCAACTATAAACATAGGTCTTATCACTCTGAGAGGGAACAGTTTCTGCAGAATATGCTGTTAATTTCAGTAGGTAGAAGAGGCTTAGCTAAAAATTGATGTTACTGTAGAGATTGGTCCTGTTTTACCTCAAACCAGGACAGCTCTCTAGGACTGCAGATGTGCAGTTGGGTTTTTTCCCCCCCCTTCTTAAATATGTTATCACAGAGGCACCATCACTGTCACTGATTGACTTGGCCTTAACCAGTGGTGGGTCCGTCTTGGAGCCAGCTGGCATTGGCTCTATTGGACATAGAGGAAGCTTTGAGTAGCTTCTCACAGAAGCCACCCCTGTAGCCCCCCTGCTACCAAAACCTCACCATGCAAACCCAATACACAAGTTCTTCAGTGACAGTCAAGTAGCATTTGCAGTGCAAGTTGCTTACCATAAATATTAGCTTTGCATATTTTTTTCAAAAGCATTTGGTCATGGCACAAAAGTTTATTCTTAGTCAAGTTGCAGTGAGATTCTAGGCCAAGGCAGCACAGTTGAAAGTGAAATCAAGTATTTTAAAATATTTTTATTTGCTAAGCTATAATTCACTTTTACGGACAATGAGTCTTTTCCTCTTTTTAATAATGGGAAAATAGGTTTGTTGTTAAGCACTGGTAATAGGCTTTCAACTAAAGCATCATAAATGTGGATGGGAACCACAAGCTATTTGAAGTGTATCCCAAGGTCAGATTTATGTTCATTCTGAGGAAAAATACAAGTTGAGATGAAATAAAGAAACTTCATTAGTGTGTGGCTATTTTTCATTTCTTGTCAGAAGATACAACTGCCAGTTGCTCAAAAACTGAGGTCAAACCAAGATCCTCTATCCCTAGAGAACAGGTTACTTGCAGTTGGTTCCCAGGATAGTTTTGCCAGATTTCCCACTCTCAGAAATTGGCACAAGACGTTAACAACATCCTCAAAATGGCTAAATTAAAAGTAGATAGTTTATTGTATACAGAATTCAAGGGGCCTGTATGTGATAGCTTATCTGTATACTTGGTTGAGAAACTAGGGAGAAAAGTCAGTATTAGGCAAATAATAATTTATATCAAATTATTTTCCTCTGCTCTTTTCCTAACGGTGATCAGGTTTTAGAATTTTCATGTGATTAACTTTTGGAAAATGTTAGCTTATTAGCTTAAAGTGAAAACAAGTAGCTTTTATGGCATTTAATCAATTTGCATTGCTTCTTAGCATATTGTCTGGGAGAGCTCAGAAATTACTTAGTCTGATTTTGATTGCTATTGATCCCATTCTACTTGAATTATGAAATTACTGTCATTATATTGATATGAACCAATTTCAGTAGAAATCCTTGTACTTTAATGCTTTCAAGGAACCAAAATAAGGTTATGGTTAAAGGGAAAAAGAAGAAAGCTTGCTAGATACATGCAACCTGAAGTGACAGTTTTCCTCAAAATTGAAGTTTAGTAAGACTGCGGGGCTGATAAGTAGCAGACTAAATTATAATAAGTAAAGAAAAAATTCTGTCAGGCCTCAAGGATAGTCTTTAGTTCTATTAAAAATGGGTTTATTGCAACTCAATAACTATTAAGAGTCCTATCTTATAGAAATAAATTTAGGCTTATGTGAGAGCTGACAGCAAATCGCATTAAAAAAAAAAAGCCTCATTTTTCTGTTAACACTTCCTTGCTAATAGCGTTCAGGATTCTCATATTTCCCTGTGTGAAAGAGAAAAATATCTATGCAAGAGTGAGTTTAGATTTTGTGACCCAGGTATCATTAACTGTATTATTTACAAAGGCTCTTTTGCAAAATCTGTATAAAAGGGACATGCTATAAAAATTATTCACTGAATAGTGTTGCACAATTGTATGATGTGGTCCTTAAAATGGGATCTTGTCGGGGAAAACTGCTTATCACAGAAAATGGCTGGAGGGGATCTCAGAACTTAATTTAGTTATCTCTCTGCCACAAGCCAGGATCAACTGTACCAAAATCATTACTGAGAGATGTCCTTAAAGACCTCCAAAGACAGATTCCATAAGCTCCCATACAGTCTGTTCCAAAGCTTCATTCTCTTTGCAATTAGAAATCCTCTCAAACTATCATGGTGTGGGAGTGGTGGTGGTTGTGATTTATTTCATTACTACTTTGCCTGTCACAGTGAATATAGGCAATATCAGACTTTTTTTTTTCTTTATTTTTAAGGTAATCAAAGTAAACTCAGTTCTACATGGGTATTTTTTTTTCTGTGTCAAGATAGGAGCAATGATTCCAAACCCAGGATCTGCTTCACTGACTGATAAAAAAGTAGAGGTTACAGAATTATCTGTAACCTGAGAAAATGTAATCAACAAGTCAGTGGGAGAGGCTGCTTTGCTTTTTTTTTTAAATGCACATCACTTTCAGGCCTCATACTGGGTCTAGCTTTATTCTTGTAAAAGCTGATAAAGTTTCTGCCATTGAATTTTGTGAAACAAGATCTAAGTACAAAGATCTTATTTATGGGCCCTGGGAAGACTATATGGCATACTTCTGTATCAAGGTTAAATCAACAAATGTTGTACAAACCAACAATGTAAGTTTTTAATTTTAAGCCAGCATTTGGCTGAGAAGATAGTGTATGGCTTTTGGAAGCTATATAATTGTTAAATTTGCTAAGACAGGCAGGATATCATAACTGCAATGCAACACTAGCATGCCTGATCAAACAAAAAAAACCACCAAAACCAACAGAATATTTAGGTGTGATGATAATATATAGCTTTAGAAAGCTTTGAGTACATCCTTCCAGGTAACTGGAATTTAGTTGAAGGATGTGAACATTTATTGTATGTCCAAGGTAACTCAAATGTTTCTGTCATTTTATAATATTCTTTGTCCTTTGCTTTGTTAATAGAATGCCAGGATTTTTGTGTACTATCTTAATGTAAATTTGGATTTCTTTTTTTTTTTTACTTAATTATTAATATACATGTGTATAATAAATAACAATAATAATCCAATTCCCAGAGGAAGTGGGAAGTAGTTTCCTTACTGTTCCTTAGTGGAACAAGAGATCAGAAGATGAAGAAATAAAGATATTACATGATACATAATGTAAACCCAAACCAAGGCTCCTCAGATAAATATAAATAGCCAGCAGGTTGTCTTTTACAACAGTTTTGTCAAAATAAGGCTAAGACCTTCCTTAATGTTGTTCTTGCTCTTTTTGTTGTTTTTGCAAAATCATGAGTTCAGCTGTAGAAGCTTTAGACTATAGTACAGTACACTTGCAGCAAGTTTAGACAAAAAGAGCTGCATTCCAAATTTTCAGTCACTCAAAAAAAAAATAAATCCAGTAGATAACTGTTTCAAGGTCAACTTGCGTTCATCAGTGAGACCAGATAGCCAGACACAATAGTGAAACCATTTAATATGACTAAAAGCCTTGGACACTTAATACGTGAGACCTGGGGGCATCAAAGCCCAAATTCCAGGTCTTCCAAACTATTTGCAACTTGAATCTAACCCAGGAGGCATCTGAAGTCCTGAGGTGCTTATATTTTTTCTGTTAAAAGTTTTCTAAGGGCCTGGTGGTCTGCTTATGGACAGGCCAGAATGGTTCAAATCTTGACAGTGCTGTACAGTCAAGCACCTAACTCGTGCCTAGTCTCCCTGTATTCCATAAGGAAGGTACTGTGCCATTTACCTCCCTTTTGGATGCATCAAAACCCAATAGCTAACCTTGACACAATAGCTGGATGGTACCTCCAGCAATACCCCACTGCCAGCAGTTCTTTCTTTTCACGTACTTATCTGTTGGTTGGAGCTTTCACCCAAAGGCCCATGGAGGGAACATGACCCTATTGCCCAGAGTTAGGAGTCAACAGGGAGGCCATGAAACTACAGATTGGATATAACAGAATCTGTATCTTATGTGGACTCCTTTGAATATGAAGAGTGATGATTAGTGATCACAGTATCACAGTATCGTCAGGGTTGGAAGGGACCTCTGGAGATCATCTAAGTCCAACCCCCCCTGCCACAGCAGGGCCACCTACAGCACATTGCACAGGACGGCATCCAGGCGGGTTTTGAACGTCTCCAGTGTGGGAGACTCCACAACCTCTCTGGGCAGCCTGTTCCAGTGCTCTGCCACCCTCAGAGTAAAGAAGTTCCTCCTCATGTTAAGATGGAACTTCCTGTGCTCAAGTTTGTGCCCATTACCTCTAGTCCTATCACTGGGCACAACTGAAAAAAGGCTATTCTTGTCTACCTGGCACCCTCCCCTTAAGTACTTATAAGTATTGATAAGATCCCCCCTGAGTCTTCTTTTTTCTAGACTAAAAAGCCCCAAGTCCCTGAGCCTTTCCTCATAAGAAAGATGCTCCAGTCCCCTAATCATCTTTGTAGCCCTTTGCTGGACCCTCTCCAGCAGTTCCCTGTCCTTCTTGAACCGGGGAGCCCAGAACTGGACACAGTACTCCAGATGCGGCCTCACCAGGGCAGAGTAGAGGGGGAGGATGACCTCCCTCGACCTTCTGGCCACACTCTTCTTGATACACCCCAGGATGCCATTGGCCTTCTTGGCCACCAGGGCACATTGCTGGCTCATGGTCATCCTGTTGTCCACCAGGACTCCCAGGTCCCTTTCCACAGAGCTGCTCTCCAGGAGGTCAGCCCCTAACCTGTACTGATGCATGGTGTTATTCCTCCCCAGATGCAGTACCCTACACTTGCCTTTATTGAACCTCATCAGGTTTTTCTCTGCCCAACTCTCCAGCCTGTCCAGGTCACGCTGTATGGCAGCACAGCCTTCCAGAGTGTCAGCCACCCCTCCCAGTTTTGTGTCATCAGCAAACTTGCTGATGGTACACTCTATCCCTTCATCCAGGTCATTGATGAATATATTGAACAGGACTGGAC
This sequence comes from Pluvialis apricaria, assembly GCA_017639485.1. NCBI lineage: Eukaryota > Metazoa > Chordata > Aves > Charadriiformes > Charadriidae > Pluvialis > Pluvialis apricaria. The sequence continues at coordinate 21,146,362 of CM030043.1, forward strand.
CCAGTACTGACCCCTGAGGGATACCACTTGTTACTGGCCTCCAACTGGACTCTGCACCACTAACCACAACCCTCTGAGCTCTATCTGTCAACCACTGTTCAATCCACCCCACTGTCCATTCATCTAACCCACACTTCCTAAGCTTGTCTGTGAGGATGATGTGGGAGACAGTGTCGAAAGCCTTGCTGAAGTCAAGGTAGACAACATCCACTGCCCTCCCTTCATCCACCCATCCAGTCATGCCATCATAGAAGGCTATCAGATTAGTCAGACATGACTTCCCTTTGGTGAATCCATGTTGACTACTTCTGATAACCTTCTTTTCCTCCAGATGCTTGGAGATGACCCCCAGAACAAGTTGTTCCATCATCTTTCCAGGGATGGAGGTGAGGCTGACCGGCCTGTAGTTTCCTGGGTCATCCTTCTTGCCCTTTTTAAAGACTGGAGTGACGTTGGCTTTCCTCCAGTCCTCAGGCACCTCCCCTGTTCTCCAGGACCTTTCAAAGATGATGGAGAGCGGCCCAGCAATGACTTCTGCTAGCTCCCTCAGCACTCGCGGGTGCATCCCATCAGGACCCATGGACTTGTGGGTGTCCAGTTTACTTAATTTTTCTCTAACTTGTTCCTCTTCAACCAAGGGAAAGTTTTCCTTCCTCCAGACTTTCTCTGTTACTTGCAAAGTCTGGGACTCCCGAGAGCTGGCCCGAGCAGTGAAGACAGAAGCAAAGAAGGCATTCAGCAACTCCGCCTTCTCTGCATCATCCGTCACCACAGCACCCATCTCATTCAAGAGCGGGCCCACATTTTCCCTGGTTTTCCTTTTGTCTCCTATATACTTAAAGAAACCCTTCCTATTGGTCTTTACATCCCTTGCCAGGTTCAATTCAAAAGCTGCCTTGGCTTTTCTTGTTTCTTCCCTGTGTACCCTGACAGCGTTCTTGTACTCATCCCAAGTCGTCAGCCCCCTTTTTCACATCCTGTAAACTCCCTTCTTCCACCTGAGTTTTTTCTGAAGATCCCTGCTCAGCCATGCAGGTCTCCTTCCCTTGCCCGATTTCTTGCTCTTCGGGATGCACCTGTCCTGAGCTTGGAGGAGCTGGTGCTTGAATATCAGCCAGCTCTCTTGAGCCCCTTTACCCTCTAGAGCCCTCTCCCATTTGATTTCTCCCATCAATTTCTTGAAGAGATCAAAGTTAGCCCTCCTGAAGTCTAAGGTTTCAACCCTACTTGTCCTTTTGTGCATACTGCACTTAATGCTGAACTCTATCTTCTCATGATCACTACAGCCAAGTCTGCCCCCAACCTTAACATCCTCCACCAGTCCCTCTTTGTTTGTCAGTACTAGGTCCAGTAGTACACCTCTTCTTGTGGGTTCTTCCACCACCTGAGTCAAGAAGTTATCATCAATGCACTGGAGGAATCTCCTGGACTGTGCGTTCCTAGCTGTGTAGCCTTCCCAACAGATATCAGGGAAGTTGAAGTCCCCCATGAGAACCAAGTCCTGTGATTGTGAGGCTGTTCTCACCTGTCTGTAGAAGGCCTCATCAATTTCCCCATCCTGATCAGGTGGCCTGTAATAAACACCCACAACTGTATCTCTCATGTTACCCTGCCCTTTAATCCTTATCCACAAGCTCTCAACTTGCTCATCATCAGCCCCCAGGGAGAGCTCAATACATTCCAGTTGCTTTTTCACATAAAGAGCAACTCCCCCACCTCGCCTTGCCATCCTATCTTTCCTAAAGAGAACATAGCCCTCCATGACAGCGTTCCAGTCATGCAAGCTATCCCACCATGTCTCGGTAATTGCAATGAGATCATGGCCCTGTGACTGCACACAGATCTCTAACTCCTCTTGCTTGTTACCCATGCTGCGTGCATTGGTGTATAGGCATTTCAGAGAGGCCAATGAGTGTGTAGCCCTAGAGAGGTGGTGGGCCTTCTGATCCTTAACAGCTCCAACATCCTGCCCCACAAGTGCTGAGCTACTACACTCAGATGCCTCTCTGATGAGCCCAGTTACATGCCCATCCCCCTTCCAATCTAGTTTAAAGCTTTCTCAATAAGCCCTGCTAACTCTAGTCCTAGAACCCTCTTCCCCCTGCGAGATAGGCTTTTCCCGTCTGCTACCAGCAGCCCTGGTGTTCTATAAATCAGGCCGTGATCAAAGAACCCAAAACCTTGCTGGTAGCACCAGGTTCGGAGCCAGTCATTGAGCTGCTGGCCTTTCCTGTTTACCCCCTCATCATTCCCTGCAACTGGAGGGATAGAGGAGAACAAGACTTGTGCTCCCGATCCCTTAACCAGCCGTCCCAAGGCCCTGAAATCTTTCTTCATTGCCCTCAGCGTTCTTCTCACTACGTCATCACTTCCTACCTGAAAAACTAGAAGGGGGTAATAGTCTGATTGTCTTACTAGAGAGGGAAGCTTCCTCTTAACATCATCAACCCGGGCCCCAGGGAGGCAGCAAACCTCCCTATATAGCGGGTCTGGTCTACAAATCGGGCCCTCCGTGCCCTTCAGAACCGAGTCACCTATTACAATGACCCGTCTTTTGGTTTTTGTTGAGGCAGTTTTAAGTCGGGGGGTGGTCCGACGAGGCCTCGATGGCACCTCCGTACGGGGAGGATTATCATCCTCAAAGTGATCATGATCTCAAAGTATGACCTGTGAATCTGTGAAAACATTGTTAGCTGCTAGTACATGTTGTATGCTGGCTGTTTTGGGTATCCTGGCTTGGGAGGATGTTCTGTGTAGCAACATGGAGGTCTCTGTAAACACATTGCCTCTGTAGGTGTCTAACCATGAAAAGTGCAGAGGCTCTCGGAAGGAAGCTATTGAGTGGCCACTGGTTTTCATAGTGTAACTGAGTGTAGAAACTGTAAACTCTTCTCTGGGGTGCATTTATCCTCAAAAAGTTACTTAATCTTAAAGCAGAAGTTTTGGGAAATAGTCATCCTCTGTGTAGAATGTAATAATACTAGGAAGAGCCATTTCATGGTGCTTCCTAAAGACTTACAGCTTTGTGTGAGGCATGGGCAAAGAAAGGATAAGTATGGGAGAGCAGGTAGAAGTAACCCAAGGAACTCCTGTGGGAGATTTCTGCGTTTTAGGCTGTCACTGCAATTGTAACTCTAATAAATAGCTCAAATCCTTACTTTATCTGTATCTAGAAAGACATTTGCAACCAAATCACAAAAGGGAAGTGATTGAGTCATCATCCCTGGAGGTATTTAAAAGACGGGTAGATGTGGTGCTTAGGGACATGGTTTAGTGGTGAACTTGGCAGTGCTAGGTTAATGGTTGAACTTGATGATCTTAAAGGTTTTTTCCAACCTAAATGATTCTATGATCTTATGAAATGTCATTAACTCAGGTCATCTTTCTACTAATTGCTATTTTCTCTAAGTTCTCAAGTGAACAGTGAGATTACTCATGTGTTCTTTTTTTAAACTATATCTGTCATGTCAAGGTTAAAAAGCTGTGGGTAAATAAACATGCTGTTGATATTAGGCAGAAGCGCTAATCTAGAGTGAGGCTGATGTATATTTTCTGAGTTGTAAAATACCAGAAATTCTCAAGCAGAGATCAAGGCTGTGATAGCACAGTTGCATTTATGTTGCATAAAAATAAAGATCTTCAAGCTAATGTAAAGAATATGAATTTTCTTATTGGTTCATTAACAATCAGCATTTCATCAAATTTCCTGAGTCAAGCCCATCCTGAATGTAGTGCAGTCATAAACTCTGGAACTGCAGGACATATAAACCTGGCCTAATACATTTCTCTCTGACAGTTCACTCCATTTAAATTTGATTTCTCTCACGAAAGGAAGCTCTGAAACACTTGCAGGGTATTGTGTGAAAGTAATTTATCAAGTTTATGGCTAGATTCATCCTTTGCTGACATCAGTGGGAACTCTTCTCCAGAGTGTCATTGGATAAAACTTTTTTACTTTTAAGTGAACAGTTCAGCAAAAACTCATGACCTCAATCATACCCTTTCATAGCAGAGGGAGAAGGCACAGACTAACACACTAGTCAGGAATGCTTCTATTTGGATGACATCTTAAAAGTAGTACATTGCATTGTTTCCTCCATGTGTCATGATAGATATTTTTAAATGTAAGCACCCTATACTGCGAGTGATGTTCTTATAATCAGTTTCATTATCTTAACATTTTATGTGAGAAATTGTATGTGTGCACATATGCGTGTGTATATATATGTGTGTATACATATGCAAGCCCAAGGACAGAACCTTCATTGTTTTTATCTATGAACAAAAGTAAAAGAATTTCTCGGTTCATTCACTTTCTGAACATAGAATCCCATGTTTAAAGAAGAAAAAATAATAAAGCAAGAATAGTGTTAAAGACAGATGGGTGCACTTGTCTCTTTCAGTGACCAGAAATAATTGCAAGACAGCTGTGAAGGGAATACACTCTACACAGCCTGTTGTAGAGCTCCCTGTGCAGAATAATCCTTAAACTGGTAAGACCACTGGTGTGATACCTCCCTCTCAGTTTGAGTGAAGTCCTCTTCCATGAAATAGATATTTCAAGAGAGGTTCTGATATGCGAGTGAAAGGGATGACTTCAGCCTCTTTTAGAGCGTTGACTAATATGCTTCTAGGTGAGTTACAGCTGGAGATCACAGAATGGTTGATGTTGGAAGGGACCCCTGCAGGTCATCTTGGCCATTGCCCCTGCTCAAGCAGGTCAACTAGAGCCAGTTGACCAGGACCACATCCAGACCTCCCTGAGCAACCTGTTCATGTGCTCCATCTCCCTCATGGTGAAAATGTCTTTCCCAATGTTCAGACAGACCCTCCTGTGTTTCGGTCTGTGCCCACTGCCTCTTGCCCTGTCACTGGGCACCACTGGAATGAGCCTGGCTCTGTTATCTTTACAGCCTCCCTTCAGATATTTGTGTGCCTTAATGATAAACCCCTGAGCCTTCTCTTCTCCAGGCTGAACAGTCCCAACTCCCTCAGCCTTTCCTCCTATGGGAGATGCTCCAGACCCTTCATCATCTTAGTGGCTATTTGCTGGGCTATCTCAAGTAGCTCCACCTCTCTTGTACTGAGGAGCCCAGAACTGGACATGCTGCTCCAGAGGTGGCCTTACCACTGCTGAGGAGAGGTTCACCTCCCTCGACCTGCTAGCAATGTTCCTCCTTATGCAGCCCAGGAGACCATTGTCCTTCTTTGCTGCAAGGGCACAGTGCTGGCTCATGTTCAACTTGGTGTCTGCCAGGATCCCCAGATCCTTTTCTACAAAGCTGTTTTCCAGCCAGTTGATCCCTGGCATGTACTGGTGTATGGGGTTGTTCCTCCCCAGGAGAAGGACCCTCAACCAGGGCTTGGACACTCACAGAATCATAGAATGGTAGGGGTTGGAAGGGACCTTCGGAGGTCATCTAGTCCAAACCCCCTGCCAAAGCAGGTTCACCCAGAGCAAGTTGGATAGGAATGCATCCAGGTGGGTTTTGAATATCTCCAGAGAAGGAGACTCCACAACCTCTCCGGGAAGCCTGTTCCAGTGCTCTGTCACCCTCAAAGAAGTTTTTCCTCATGTTGAGATGGAGTTTCCTGTGTTCCAGCTTGTGCCTGTTGCCCCTTGTCCTGTCACTGGGCACCACTGAAAAGAGTCTGGCCCCATCCTCTTGACACCCGCCCTTTAGATATTTATAAGCATAGATAAGATCCCCTTTCAGTCGTCTCTTCTCCAGGCTAAACAGACCCAGGTCTCTCAGCCTTTCCTCATAAGAGAGGTGCTCCCTTCCCTTGATCATCTTCGTAGCCCTCCGCTGGACTCTCTCCAGCAGTTCCCTGTCCTTCTTGAACTGGGGAGCCCAGAACTGGACACAGTACTCCAGATGCGGTCTCACCAGGGCAGAGTAGAGGGGGGGGATGACCTCCTTCAACCTGCTGGCCACACTCTTTTTAATGCATTCCAGGAGACCGTTGGCCTTCTTGGCCACAAGGGCACATTGCTGCCTCATGGTCAGCTTGTCCACCAGGACTCCCAGGTCTCTCTGCAGAGCTGCTTTCCAGCAGGTCAACCCCTAACCTGTACCAGTGCATGGGGTTATTTCTTCCCAGGTGCAGGACCCTACACTTGCCCTTATTGAATTTCATTAGGTTCCTACCCTGGTGCTTGGAAGGGAGAGGATGTGAGAGAATGAGTGAAGTGTGCTCTGTTGCAGCATTTATGTTAAATAAAATCACTGCACGCTCTAGGAAATTCTCCTCTCTAGATTTCCTACATTGTTGAGACAATGTTGGAAAGTATTCCCTGCAATGGGTTATTCTTTGGTTTTGAAAGATCACCCCATGAAAATCACCTGGATGTTTACTGGGCTCTCCAAAAGGAGTGCTGGATGTGCAGGGGTGGCAGCACCACTGCTGATGTGGATGTACACTCCATCTCCAGGACTGACCATGCACTCCCCTGTGCTTGGATGAGTTCATGCCAAAGAAGTGCTGATTTCAGGATCTTGCTGGGAGGTGTCATTTGGGGGCCCTGGAGCTCTATCATGGCTCAACACTCAGTCACTCCCTGCAGGTCGCCTCCTCCCAGCTGAGGGCTCATAGTTCATGGAAAAACTGCACAGGATGTAGCACCACTGTGGGGATCTGCTCCGGGACCTCTCCTTGGCCACGTTCCTCTGGTGGCAGGCAGAAGAACCAACTCCATCCTCTTCGTAGACATCGTTTGCTCGCAGTGTCCACAGGACATGATCGAAAGGCTGCCTACAGAGTGGACACACAGTTCTTGTCTCAGCCCACTGCTGGATGCAGCCAAAGCAGAAGCGATGGAAGCACAAGGCCATGTAGGCTGCATTGTTGACATCTCCCGGGCAGATGGAGCATGGGTGGTCTTCTGATGCCTCCGACTGCCCTGCCTGCTGCAGCTGGCTCCTGCTGGCCATCATGGCAGAGCCGCTCTCCTCCAGAGCTTGCCCAGCACCTGATGCCATTTGCTGCACAGACAGACATGCAAAGTGCCTGACCTTTCCTTGCGCTATGAAGAAAAAAGCAAAGAAAACCCAAGGAAGTGGTGGGTAGGAAAGGATCTTCCAAATGGTCTCTTTGAGGGCTGAAAAGAAGCAGCAACCATGTGGGGCAGCCAGCCCCATGGGTTGCACTGGACACCCCACCCCCTCGGCTCCCCCTGAGCATGCTGCCTACAGGTCCCAGTCACCCAGCACTAGTTCCCAGACAACCAGCTCAACTTGAGCTAGCAGAGAGTACCTGAAGGAGGAGGTGGTCAGGGAAGACAGAGGAACTTGCTGGGAGTCTTCAGTGGGGTCCACAGCCCTGGAACAAACGCTGTGCAGGACCCCACAGCTGGGCAGCAATGAGAGGAGCAACAGAAGGAGCAGCCTTAGCTCAGAGCTCAGAGGGCTGGTTTCCTCAAAGCCAAGACTCAAGCCTGTTGTGTGTGTGTGCCTGCAGGAGCCCTGGGCAAACTATGCCAGGACAGAGCCTGCAGCTGCTGAAGAGCAGTGAGGTCATGAGCAGTCACAGATGCCCCATGGTGACATCACAGGGGTCTCTGGGGCTGGCCCCTGACTGCTACCCAGTGAGGATGGCAAACACTCCAAAGGGGGAAAACCCCTGCTTCACAGGATGTTGGCCATCTTCATGTGGCCTTGCAGAAGGAAGGCCTCAGGCTTGTCAGTTCCTGTGATGAGAGGCTGATGCTTCTGAGAAGAAGGGCCTGGCTTTTGCCATTTGCCCAGGACCACATCCAGACAGGTTTTGAAGATCTCTAACGACGGAGAAGCCACAACCTCTCTAGGAAACCTGTGCTAGGGCTCGGTGACCCTCACAGTAAAAAAAGTTCCTCATGTTCAGGACATGTTCTGTTCTCTGGACTCTCCAGTACCCCATCTCTCTCTTGTACTGGAGAGCCCAGAACTGGACATAGTACTCCAGGTGTGGCCTCACCAGTGCTGAGGAGAGAGAAAAGATCACCTTCCTCAGCCTCTCGGCAACACCCCTCCTAATGCAGCCCAGGATACCATTAGCCTTGAGGGCACAGTGCTGGCTCATGTTCACCTTGGTTTCCACCCAGACCCCCAAGTCTTTTTCTGCAAAGTTCCTTTCCAGACCATCAGCTCCTATTTTCTACCTGTGCATGGTGTACTGGTGCAGAACTTTGCACTTCCCCTTGTTGGACTTCATGAGACTTCTGTCAGCCCATTTCTCCAGTATGTCGAGGTCCCTCTGGATGGCAGCCACGCCTCTCGGTGTTCTATCATCAGCTACAAACTACAGTTAAAAACATGCAAACTTGTTTCATAGCTGGTTTCAAGCTGGTCCATACTTTGTTTCATGCAGTTGTCTGGACTTGTGGCATTCTCCTCCTAGTACTTTGTCGTGGTTTGGCCTCAGCCGGCAACAAAGAACCACGCGGCCGCTCACTCAACCCCCCACAGCCGGGGGGGGGGGGGGGGGGGGGAAATACGAAGAAAAAGGCAAAACTCGTGGGTTGAGATAAAGGCAGTTTAACAGAACAGCAAAGGGAAGAGAAAACAGTAACAATAACACCGATAAAGGAATATACAAACGCGATCAGGGCACCGCCGCTCACCGACCGGACCCGGACCCGCGCCGCAGCAGCCCGCGCAGAGCCGCGACTGCCTGCCCCCGACTGCCTGCCCCCTCCCCCCAGCCAGCTCCCCCCTACCACCCGGGCATGGCTCACATGGTGTGGAATACCTGTGCCCTCTCCCATCCTTGGGGAAATTAACCCCAGCCCTGCCAGAACCAGGACATTATCCACCCCTTATTCCATACCATCTGCGCCATGCCCAGATCCTACAGTTCCCATTCATCTACCACCACTTTCCCCTGTCTTATATATATATATATATGTACATCTATATACATACAGATTTAATTCCCGCAGTCTATGGGCGATCCCTCTAAAATGTCCACTGAGTTAATTTAGTCCATCACTGTGGGCCGCATCTGTGAAAGCAGTCTCTCAGGGCAGGCGAGATGGTGTGTGGTGCTGGACTGGTGCATGCTGCATTCGGAGCTCGTGGCTGGTGTACCCAGTGTGGCCCATGCCCGCAGTTTGCAGGTTGAAGATGTTGATCTCCAGGAAGTTGCTGGGCGCCAGCTGATGAGGTCAGTTCTTATTACCTCACCGCTGCACTTTACTCCATTTTATCAAAGTCCATCTGTCATTGGTTTGGGAGATTCTCACCGTAGTCCCCTTGGTAGCAGTTATAATAATGATGACATGCAGTGACAGGGTTATTTAGCACGTAACATCATAAGATTTGATTCATTGACTATTCTCACCCAGAATCAAATCCCCATGAGGTACACATCGGACCTCCCCATCCTCCCGCATCACCCACCAAGTGCACCCAGGTCCTTGTGCAAAAGCAATCCCACGGATGGGTTTGCCTTTGCCTGAGGCAGGGCTAACCCAGACTGTCTTCCCTAACATATTCTTCATGTGCACTACGGGGACTTTATCCCCTTCTATTGTACGTGGAAGTTTTGATTGGGCAGGGCCAGCTCGATTGGCAGATCCCCTGGTATTGACTAACCAGGTGGCTTTTGCTAAATGCGTATCCCAGTGTTTGAAAGTCCCACCACCCATGGCTCTCAATGTAGTCTTTAACAGTCCGTTGTATCGTTCTATCTTCCCTGAGGCTGGTGCGTGATAGGGGATGTGATATACCCACTCAATGCCATGCTCTTTGGCCCAGGTATCTATGAGGCTGTTTCGGAAATGAGTCCCGTTGTCTAACTCAATCCTCTCTGGGGTGCCATGTCGCCATAAGACTTGTTTTTCAAGGCCCAGGATAGTGTTCCGGGCGGTGGCATGGGGCACAGGGTATGTTTCCAGCCACCCGGTGGTTGCTTCCACCATTGTGAGCACATGGCGCTTGCCTTGGCGGGTTTGTGGGAGTGTAATATAATCAATCTGCCAGGCCTCCCCATATTTGTATTTTAGCCATCGTCCTCCATACCAAAGAGGCTTTAACCGCTTGGCTTGCTTAATTGCAGCACACGTTTCACATTCGTGGATGACCTGTGCAATAGTGTCCATGGTCAAGTCCACCCCTCGGTCTCGAGCCCATCTATATGTTGCATCTCTTCCCTGATTGCCTGAGGCATCATGAGCCCACCGAGCTATGAATAATTCACCCTTATGTTGCCAGTCCAGATCCACCTGAGCCACTTCAATCTTAGCAGCCTGATCTACCTGCTGGTTGTTTTGATGTTCCTCAGTGGCGCGACTCCTGGGTACGTGGGCATCTACATGACGTACTTTCACAGCCAGATTCTCTATCCGGGCAGCAATATCTTGCCACAGTTCAGCCGCCCAGATGGGTTTACCTCTGCGCTGCCAGTTGCTCTGTTTCCACTGCTGTAACCACCCCCACAGAGCATTTGCCACCATCCATGAATCAGTATAGAGGTAAAGTACTGGCCATTTCTCTCGTTCAGCAATGTCTAAAGCTAGCTGGATGGCTTTCACCTCTGCAAACTGGCTCGATTCACCTTGTCCTTCAGTGGCTTCTGCAACTCGTCGTGTAGGACTCCACACAGCAGCCTTCCGCTTCCGATGCTTTCCCACAATCCGGCAGGACCCATCAGTGAACAAGGCATGTTTCCTCTCATTTTCTGGTAGTTTATTATGCGGTGGAGCCTCTTCCGCAAGCGTCATCTCCTCCTCTGGTGATATTCCAAAATCTTTGCCTTCTGGCCAGTCCATGATCACTTCAAGTATTCCTGGGCGATTGGGGTTTCCCATTCGAGTCCGCTGTGTGATCAGTGCAATCCACTTACTCCACGTGGCATCAGTTGCATGGTGTGTAGCAGGGACCCTTTCTTTGAACATCCAGCCCAGCACCGGCAGTCGAGGTGCCAAGAGGAGCTGTGCTTCAGTACCAACCACTTCCGAAGCAGCTCGAACCCCCTCGTATGCTGCCAATATCTCTTTTTCGGTTGGAGTATAGCGGGCTTCAGATCCTCTGTATCCCCGACTCCAAAACCCCAGGGGTCGACCGCGAGTCTCCCCTGGTGCTTTCTGCCAGAGGCTCCAGGTAGGGCCATTCTCCCCGGCTGCGGTGTAGAGCACATTTTTAACATCTTGTCCTGCCCGGACTGGCCCCAGAGCTACTGCATGAACTATTTCCTGCTTAATTTGTTCGAAGGCTTGTCGTTGCTCAGGGCCCCATTTAAAGTCATTCTTTTTCCGGGTCACTTGATATAGAGGGCTCACAATCAGACTGTAATCTGGAATATGCATCCTCCAAAACCCCACAACACCTAAGAAAGCTTGCGTTTCCTTTTTACTGGTTGGTGGAGACATAGCTGCTATTTTGTTGATAACATCCATTGGGATCTGACGGCGTTCATCTTGCCATTTTATTTCTAAAAACTGGATCTCCTGTGCGGGTCCCTTGACCTTGCTTCGTTTTATGGCAAAACCAGCTTTCAGAAGAATTTCAACTATTCTATTCCCTTTCTCAAAAACTTCTTCTGCTGTGGTGCCCCATACAAAGATGTCGTCAATGTACTGCAGATGTTCCGGAGCTTCACCCTGTTCCAGTGTGGTCTGGATTAGTCCATGGCAAATGGTGGGGCTGTGTTTCCACCCCTGGGGCAGTCGATTCCAGGTGTACTGGACACCCCTCCAAGTGAAAGCAAACTGTGGCCTGCACTCTGCTGCCAAAGGGATTGAGAAGAACGCATTGGCGATATCAATTGTTGCATACCACTTGGCTGCCTTTGACTCCAGTTCGTATTGAAGTTCTAGCATGTCTGGCACAGCAGCGCTCAGCGGTGGCGTGACTTCGTTCAGGCCACGATAGTCCACTGTTAGCCTCCACTCTCCACTAGATTTTCGCACTGGCCATATGGGACTATTAAAGGGTGAGCGGGTCTTGCTGATCACTCCTTGAGTCTCCAGTTGATGAATCAGCTTCTGGATGGGAATCAGAGAATCTCGGTTAGTGCGATATTGCCGCCGATGCACTGTCATGGTAGCAATCGGCACCTGTTGTTCTTTGACCCTCAACAAACCTACCACAGAAGGGTCCTCCGAGAGACCAGGCAATGTAGACAGCTGTTTAATTTCCTCCGTCTCCAAAGCAGCTATGCCAAAAGCCCACCGGTATCCTTTTGGGTCCTTGAAGTACCCTCTCCTAAGATAGTCTATGCCAAGGATGCACGGAGCCTCTGGGCCAGTCACAATGGGATGCTTCTGCCACTCATTTCCAGTCAGGCTCACCTCAGCTTCCAATACAGTCAACTCTTGGGATTCCCCCTGTCACTCCAGAAATACAAATGGGTTCTGCCCCTCTGTAACTTGATGGTATTAAGGTACATTGAGCTCCAGTGTCCACTAGAGCCTTATACTCCTGTGGGTCTGATGTGCCAGGCCATCGAATCCACACGTTCCAATAAACCCGGTTGTCCCTTTCCCCCACCTGGCTGGAGGCAGGGCCCCTCTAATCCTGATCATAGTATCCATTACTCACCTGTTGCACAAATGACTTGGAAGTCCCTTCAAGAGGATCAGAGGTAAGATCAGGCCTTCTACTCTGTTTGGGGAGCTGTCTGCTGGAAATGGGAGCAGCACTTTTCCTGGAGGGATCCCCTTTTGTGATTGTTCTTCCTTGCAACTCGTGTACCCGTGCCCGTAGGGACGAGGTAGGTTGTCCATCCCACCTCCTCATGTCCGCTCCGTGATCGCGCAAGTAAAACCACAGGGTGCCTCGTGGTGTGTACCCTCTATACTCTCTCTCTTGAGTAGGAAAACGCCTGCTCCTAATAGCTGAGATGCTGGCCTGTACAGGTAGGGAGTAGGATATATTCTCTTCGAGTTGCTGGACTTTCTGGGACAGTTTCTCCACAGCTGAGACGAGGGGGGAAGAGAGACTTTCTTCATATTGCCGGAGTCGGCCAGCCACCTCATCCACCGTTGGTCCCTCTTCACCTTTCCATTCCATCACTGCCAAGGAGTTGGCATATGATGATGGTGCAGTCCGTACAAACTTCCGCCATATGGGCCTTGTGCACTGGACTTCATCAAGGTCTGTGGGTAACTGTGTGTTATCTGGGTCATAGTAAATCATCTCCCGCACAGCTAATTCCCTCAGGTACTGGATACCTTTTTCCATGGTGGTCCACTTGCTTGGACGGCATACAACATCTTCACTGAAGGGGTACCTTTCCCTCACACCTGACAGGAGTCACCTCCAGAGGCTAAGGGCTTGTGTCTTCTTTCCAATCGCCTTGTCAATGCCCCCTTCCCTAGACAGGGATCCCAGCTGCCTGGCTTCCCTGCCCTCTAATTCCAAGCTACTGGCCCCATTATCCCAGCATCGGAGCAGCCAGGTGACAATGTGCTCGCCTGGAAGTCGGCTGAAATCTTTTCGCATATCTCTCAGCTTGCTCAGGGATAGAGATCGGGTGATTATCTCTGGTTCCATCTCTTCCTCCCTTTCCTTTGATGGCCCTGGTTCATCATCATCCCTAACTACGCGAACTGATTTCTTGGTGTATTTCTTCTTCTGTACAGGAGCAACTGATACAGGCACGGGTTGGTTGTCTGGTTCAGCTGCAGTGTCTGCCACTGGGGTTTGAGTGGCCGCATTGCCCGTCACCAGGGTTTGAGTAGCCACATTGCCTGCCACCGGGGTTGGAGTAGCTGTATTTTCTGCCACTGGAGTTGGAATAGCTGCAGTGTCTGCCGCAGGGGGGTGAGTAGCCACAGGGCCTGCCACCGGGGTGGGAGTAGCTGCATTGTCTGCCGCAGGGGTTGGAATAGCTGCAGTGCCTACTGGTCTGGTTTCCTCCTCTTTCCCCTGAGGGTGCTGCATAACACTGAGCAGTGTTTGGTAGATACTGGCCAGGGCCCAGCACAGTGCAGTGAGTTGTGCCTCTCTGGAATAGCCACAGCATTTTCCTTTTAAAAATTCTACCACTTTATCAGGGTCCTGTAATTGTTTGGGGGTGAAGTCCCAAAACATTGGAGGTGAGAAATTCTCTAGATACCTGCCCATATTCTCCCACATGCCATGCCACCCCTGACTATCCAGCCTCGGGGCCGATCTCTGGGTGGTAGTCTTAAACAGTTGTCTAACCCTAAACAAGACCTGAAACACATTCAGGAGACATAGCAATAGGACCAGACTGGTTTGAGCATCCCAAGAATATTCGAAATTCTCAAAAGCTGTCATACCTGGCCCGAAGGAGAAAAGGGAGGTGAAAGAGCTAGGGAAAGTATCCCCCCCTGTTTCCCCCATGGATCGGGTATGATTATTAATAAATTCTGAGAGACGGCGACCAAGGTATGGGCAGGACAGCAATACTGCATAAACACCCCAACACAGCGACCTGAGCAGTGATGCTATCATATCATATGCTGATATCGCACAGGACAGCAAAATGATAATCCTGATCCCTCTCCCCGAGGTAACAAACATCATCACGGGGAGTACATAGAACATGTAAGAATTTACATAACACAGCCACGCAAACAAACGAAGGAACATTGTAACCGGCGACTATCTAACTAATATGAGAAATATATATAACAAACTCGTGTTAACAATCTCGGGTCGGATCTGTCGTTATCTCAACCCTTCGTGCCCCACGTTGGGCGCCAAAAAGGACTGGTTTGGCCTCAGCCGGCAACAAAGAACCACGTGGCCGCTCACTCAACCCCCCACAGCCGTGTGTGTGTGGGGAAATACGAAGAAAAAGGCAAAACTCGTGGGTTGAGATAAAGGCAGTTTAACAGAACAGCAAAGGGAAGAGAAAACAGTAACAATAACACCGATAAAGGAATATACAAACGCGATCAGGGCACCGCCGCTCACCGACCGGACCCGGACCCGCGCCGCCGCAGCCCGCGCTGAGCCGCGACTGCCTGCCCCCTCCCCCCAGCCAGCTCCCCCCTACCGCCCGGGCATGGCTCACATGGTGTGGAATACCTGTGCCCTCTCCCATCCTTGGGGAAATTAACCCCATCCCTGCCAGAACCAGGACATACTTCTTTAATTGACCCCTTCTATCAGTTTGTGGTTAATATGCCTTGGATTTCCATGTGTACAAATTCAAAGACTACTAGGTTGTTTCCTTCCTGTGCTGTATTTAAATTGGTCAGAGAAAAGGATGGGATTGTGGGGTTTTTTGTTTTTCTAGAAAAGAATAAAGTATAAATGCAGTTTAATAATAGTGTTTTAAAGTATCCAGAGAACAGACTAAGCAAAGAAGTGCTGTGGTCAGCACCCTCTTCCCTCACACAAGGGACACAAACGTGACAAACACACAATTGTTCTTTTGTTTCTCTAGGAGAGGAAATTGTTGACAAAAGACTGACAATATACTGACAAAAGACATCTGGAGCAATATTGCCGCACAACTTAGCAGCCAGGAATAAAGTATTTGACAGTTTCCTGGAAGATGTATTTAATTTGTTTTATATACAAAGAGAGACTTCATTAAGCTTTTTGTAACTGCTAAATATCTTACAGTTATAGGTGGCTGAATTTACTTGCCATGTTTTTCTGTAATGAAACATCAGGCATAAATTTGATAAAATGATGGATAACACAACCATCAATTACTTTATAAGCTTTTTGTCTCTATTTCTGTTGTGGTTTAACCCCAGCCGGTAACTAAGCACCACACAGCCGCTCTCTCTCTCCCCCCTGGTGGGATGGGAGAGAGAATCAGAAAAGTAAAAATGAGAGAACTCATGGGTTGAGATAACGACAGTTTAATAAGTAAAGCAAAAGCCGCACACGCAAGCAAAGTAAAACAAGGAATTCATTCACTGCTTCCCATCAGCAGGCAGGTGTTTAGAACCATCTCCAGGAAAGCAGGGCTCCATCGGGTAATGGTTACTTGGAAAGAGAAAATGCCATAACTCCAAATGTGCCCCCTTCCTTCTTCTTCCCCAGCTATTTATTGCTGAGCATGATGTCATATTGTATGGAATATCCCTTTGGTCAGTTGGGGTCAGCTGTCCCGGCTGTGTCTCCTCCCAATTTCTTGTGCACCCCCAGCCTACTCACTGGTGGGGCAGTGTGAGGAGCAGAAAAAGCCTCGACTGTGTAAGCAATTCTCAGCAATAAAAACACCCCTGTCTTATCAATGCTGTTTTCAAAACATAGCCTCATACTAGCTACTATGAAGAAAATTAACTCTACCCCAGCCAAAACCAGCAAAATTTCTATACATAATAGCCACCCTAGCTTTGTGATTTGACTACACTAAGACTGATTTATTACTAATTTGATATTGTTGATTGCCGTTAATGTAATGGTATGTGAAACAACGTGTCAATCTCATATCTCCAAATCTCCTTAGCTGGCTAATTGGCTAATTTCCCTTTTAAAAAATATCTTTGAGGACAACAGCTTTAGAAGGAAACAGGAAAACAAAACCAAAATTTACCTGAAATAGCAGAAGTGGGACCAGACTGTGAGTGGTTTCTAAGCTGCTGTGTGATCTGTCAAACTATGTGGCTTCTTACCCTTACATGCCAGAGCAACTCAGCTCTGCTGCATTCTCACCTAAGACTTCCCTGTCAGTTCAACAACATTGTCTTCCTGCTCAGACCATCTTCCCACCTAGTATACCATTTTGATTTGCTCTGCTTATGCTTAGACAGTTATCCAGAAAGCTAAGTTATTTTCATCTCCTCCTTTGAACTTTAAAACATTGTAGCCTTTGCTGCCTAATCACTTGTTTCTCTATATCCTGTCATTAAAATATTGAATAATTCAGGTAACTTGGGTTGAAATGAATCTTTGAAGTGTAGCATTACAATCACTGCTCCATCTGTCCTGTCTTTATGTAGACAAATGTATGGAAAATAGTCTGGTCTTCTGTGGCAATCAGCAACGTTAACTAAATGTAAATGAAGATATTGTTTTTTCTACAAACCCTAAATATTTTCTAGCTAAGGATAACTATTTGCAGTTAGGTATATAGAAATGAAGGAGAAGTTGTAGAAGAAAGCAGAAAATTTCTCCAACATGTTGGGAACAGATAATCCATAAGTAAAGATGAAATTGTAGTGGATCAGAGAAGTTTTGTTAGCTATATAGTATGTTATCATACATTTCAGCTGAAATAAAAATATTTGCTGAAATGGAGTAAAGTTCATCATGCTATTCAGCATGTGTTGGAGGAAGAAAAAATTTACTTGTTTTCAGAATAAAGTATTTTGGGGGGTTTTTTTGTGAAAGCTTTGACAGATTTTTTTTTAATGATTATTTTTTAAATTTGTACTCTAATGCAGAATTTTAAAAATCCTTAAGATTTCTTTTCTTTGGCAGCCTGAAGCAATTCTAAACCAAAATGTGTTATCTGCAGAGTATTTTTAGATTTTTACTTTTCATTTCCGAAAAAGTATAGTTAAATGTCTAATTCTCAGACACATGTGAAATAATATTTCCTTCAATACAACCTAGTAAAAACCCTTACCAGCAATATTTTAAGGGTATCTCATTGAACACATTTCCAGCAGCTTCTCTTTCTTATGAGGTACGTGTTTTTTTGAAATAATATCACGGAAAAGAAGTTATATGATGTTGCATGAAAGTCATAGACTATTATTTGCTGTTCTTGTACATTATTGAGTCATTTTGCCACAATGTATTTATGATTTTGTAGTAGAAGTACATAAGGTTTTGATATTTCTTGGATTTTTGATTGCTGTATTCATAGCCTTACCCAACCCTGACTAAACAAACTGGGATTTGGGAGACTTATGTGCTGTAAAAAAAGAAAGATGACATTGACTCCTCCAGTAGTGGTTTAGAAGAATGATTTCTGTCAATCCCCAACAAGTAAATAAGAAATCTGTTTTTATGGAACAAATATCATAGAATCATAGAATGGTTTAGGTTGGAAGGGACCTTGAAGATCATCGAGTTCCAACCCCCCTGCCACAGGCAGGGACACCTCTCACTAGACCAGGTTGCCCAAGGCCACGTCCAGCCTGGCCTTGAACACCTCCAGGGATGGGGCTTCAACAACCTCTCTGGGCAACCTGTTCCAGTGCCTCACCACCCTTAAAGTGAAAAACTTCTTCCTAATGTTTAATCTAAACCTGCCCTCTTCCAGCTTAAAGCCGTTCCCCCTCGTCCTATCACTACATGCCTTAGTAAAAAGTCCTTCCCCAGCTCTCCTGTAGGCCCCCTTTAGGTACTGGAAGGCCGCAATAAGATCTCCCCGGAGCCTTCTCTTCTCCAGGCTGAACAGCCCCAACTCTCTCAGCCTCTCCTCATAGGAGAGGTGCTCCAGCCCTCTGATCATCCTCGTGGCTCTCCTTTGGACACGCTCCAGCAGGTCCATGTCCTTCTTATGTTGGGGACTCCACAGCTGGATGCAGTACTCCAGGTGGGGTCTCACGAGAGCGGAGTAGAGGGGCAGAATCACCTCCCTTGACCTGCTGGCCACACTTCTTTTGATGCAGCCCAGGATACGGTTGGCCTTCTGGGCTGCGATCGCACATTGCTTGCTCATGTCGAGCTTCTCATCAATCATCACCCCCAGGTCCTTCTCCACAGGGCTGCTCTCCAGCCATTCCCCGCCGAGCCTGTATTTGTGCTTGGGATTGCCCCGACCCAGATGTAGGACCTTGCACTTGGCCTTGTTGAACTGCATGAGGTTGGCTTGGGCCCACCTCTCCAGCCTGTCCAGGTCCCTCTGGATGGCATCCCTCCCCTCAAGCGTGTCTGCCTCGCCAAACAGCTTGGTATCATCAGCAAACTTGCTGAGGGTGCACTCTACCCCACTGTCCATGTTGCTGACAAAGATGTTGAACAGTACGGGTCCCAGTACCGACCCCTGAGGAACGCCACTCGTCACTGCTCTCCACTTGGACACTGAGCCGTTGACCGCAACCCTTTGAGTGCGACCATCCAGCCAGTTCTTTATCCACCGAGTGGTCCATTTATCGAATCCATGTCTCTTCAATTTAGAGACCAGGATATCGTGTGGGACAGTGTCAAACGCTTTGCACAAGTCCAGGTAGATGACATCAGCAGATCTTCCCTTGTCCACTGCCACTGTAACCCCTTCGTAGAAGGCCACCAAATTTGTCAGGCATGACTTGCCCTTGGTGAAGCCATGTTGGCTCTTGCCAATCACCTCCTTGTTTTCTGTGTGCCTCAGCAGAGTTTCCAGGAGGATCTGCTCCATGATCTTGCCAGGCACAGAGGTGAGACTGACTGGCCTGTAGTTCCCCGGGTCTTCCTTGTTTCCCTTTTTGAAATTAGGGGTTATGTTTCCCCTTTTCCAGTCGGCAGGAACCTCGCCAGACTGCCACGACTTCTCAAATATGATGGCTAGTGGCTTCGCGACTTGATCTGCCAGTTCCCTCAGGACCCGCGGATGTATCTCATCAGGTCCCATGGACTTGTGCACCTTCAGGTTCCTCAGGTGGTCTCTCACTTTATCTTCATCTACAGTGGGCGGTGCTCCGTTTTCCCAATCCTCTCCTTTGCAATCTGCGTCTTGGGCAGTGCGGCTGCTGTCCTTGTCTGTGAAGACTGAGGCAAAAAAGTCATTGAGTACCTCAGCTCTGTCGCTGTCCCGGGTGACCAGTTCTTGCGTATCCTTCCAGAGAGGGCCTACATTTTCCCTAGTCTTTCTTTTCTCACTGACATACCTATAGAAGGATTTTTTGTCTGTCTTAATGTCCCTGGCCAGATTTAGTTCTAGCTGGGCTTTAGCTTGTCTAACCCGCTCTCTAGCTGCTCGAACGATTCCTCTGTAATCCTCCCAGGCTACCCGGCCCTGTCTCCACTCCCTGTAGGCCTCCTTTTTTCTTTTGGTCACTTCCAGGAGCTCCTTGTTCATCCACGCAGGCCTCCTGGCTTTTCTGCCTGCCTTCCTCTTTGTAGGAATGCATTGCTGCTGTGCTTGGAGGAGGTGGTCCTTGAATATTAACCAACTTTCTTGGACCCCTCTTCCTTCCAGCGCTTCATCCCACGGCACCATACCAAGCAGATTCTTCAAGAGGCCAAAGTCGGCTCTCCTGAAGTCCAGGGTCATCAGCCTGCTGCGCACCTTCTTCGTTGCCTTGAGGATTTCAAACTCAACCATTTCGTGGTCGCTGCAGCCCAGGCTACCCTTGAGTTTGACCCTGTCAACCAGCCCCTCCTTGTTGGTAAGAACAAGGTCCAGCACGGCTCCTGTCCTCGTCGGCTCCTCAACCACTTGGAGAAGGAAGTTGTCCTCAATGCAATCCAGGAACCTCCTGGATTGCCTGTGCCTGGCTGTGTTATCCTTCCAACTGATGTCAGGGTGGTTGAAGTCACCCATGAGAACCAAGGTCTGTGAACGTGATGCCGCCCTTATCTGTCTATAGAGGGCTTCATCCACTTGGTCTTCCTGGTCGGGTGGCCTGTAGCATACCCCCACTGTAACGTCCCCTGCTCCCGATTTCCCTGTAATCTTGACCCATAGGCTCTCAGTTGGCTCGGTATCCTCCCCCAGGTTGAGCTCCATACATTCCAGCTGCTCATCAACATATAAGGCAACACCGCCTCCTCGTTTCCCTTGCCTGTCTCTCCTGAAGAGCCTGTACCCTTTCATGCCGACGCTCCAGTCATAGGAGTCGTCCCACCAAGTTTCTACGATGCCAATGAGATCGTAGCCTTGGAGGCGTGTACACGTCTCTAATTCCTCCTGCTTGTTCCCCATGCTCCGCGCATTTGTGAAGAGGCACTTCAGCCGTGTCTTTGTTGCGGCCGATTTGGTTGGAGCAGCTGTAATTCCTTTGTCCTGTACTAACAGTGCCTCCCGATTGACTCCCGTTGGTCCAGGAGCTCCTAGCTCATCTACGTGAAGGTTTGGGCATACTGCAGCGTAGCTGGCACATCTTGGAGCTAATGGCTGCAGGCCCTCACCAGCGCCCTGTTCCCCTTTCCTTGATGTAACATCCCTTGGCTGTTCATGGGCAACCCTGATAATACCCCCTTCCCCCGTCGAATTTAGTTTAAAGCCCTGTTAACGAGCCCTGCCAATTTTTGGGCAAAACCCCTTCTCCCTCTTTGAGTGAGCCAGCCCCCATCTGATGCCAGCAGGCCTGATGCCGCATAGGTCATTCCATTGTTAAAAAACCCAAAGTTGTGTCGTTGACACCATCCACGGAGCCACATGTTAACAGATTGAGCTCGTCTGTTCCTTTCAATGTCATTGCCCGCAACAGGAAGTAGGGATGAGAAAATCACCTGTGCTCCAGATCCCTGTAGTGACTGTCCCAAAGCCCTGATATCCCTTTTAATCATCCTTGCACTCCTTTCTGCACATTCATCGCCCCCCACATGAAACAGGAGCAACGGATAGTAGTCCGAGGGCTGCACCAGGCTAGGGAGTCTCTTAGTGATGTCCCTAACGCGTGCCCCCGGGAGGCAGCAGACTTCCCTGAGAGCAGGGTCTGCCCTACATATTGGGCCCTCAGTCCCCCCTCAGTGCTGAGTCGCCCACGACTATAGCCCTCCTTTTCTTCCTTGTAGCAGCGGTCTTAATGTTTTGAGCGGGTCTTCCCAGTCCTGGCGTCTCCTGTGATGTATTAGGACTGTCCACCTTGTTGTCCTCCGGCTGTCCTGCCGTGCCCAGGGCCTCGTACCTGTTGGATAGTGGTACTAGGGGAGGGGGGGCGGGCAAGGAGGGGGCTCGCTTGCTGCGCTTACCACAGACTCGCCTCCATTCATCATTTTTCGGTAGTAATATACATTATAAATGGTATTTAAGTTGCATTTATTGTGCCTGTCACTGAAATACTTCTGCAGAGAAAATTACGTTTTCAATACGATTTGAGAATACTTGGTTCCAAAAGTGTTATTATTAACATATTCCAGCTTGTGAATTTCTAATGTACAGGGGAAGATGGTTCTTCTACAAATGGCCCTTTGTTGAGTTGGGCCTAAGGTTCATCCAAGGTTCAGATGCTTCATTGCCACCAGGCAGGAAATGAGCAAGTTAGTCTTTAGCCCAATATTGCTCTGCAAATAGCAGGAGCATTTGCTGAATAACATCTCATCTATGATTCATCACTTATAATTAACATTGCTGCTATTCCAGGCAGCTAGAAGCATTGTAAACACTAGCAATAAACATTTAATTAATGTGTTAGATAGCCAAGACTGGGTATTGAGGCATGGGTAGAACTAGGTAAAGAGAAAAGATTGGGCACATAAGAGAAAAGGAAAAAAAAAGCTAGAAAGGAGATTATAGAAATCACATAATAGCTACAAAGTTACTCATTATTTAATTAACATACAGCAGTTCTTTGATATTTGATCAGGACTGAAACATCTTTGTGTTGTGTGCTGTGGAAACATGAATATTCCCAAGATTTCTTCTTCAAAGAACTTACACTTTCAGTAACATCGGCCTAGGTACTCTGCTGACAAATAAGACTTAGTTACTGAATCAGCCATCTTCACTTTTTTGCTGGATTCTAACCAAGATGACTTTAAAGCCCCTGCTCCTAGAACAGCTAGATGGGAGGCAGAAGCATAAATCTCAAGGAACATGTAGCAGGCAAGAGATGCATGGCAGAATAAACTGTTTGACCTAGCTGTTGTTTTCTTCCTTGACCTGTAAAATGGTTCATCTGACTTGCACGCTTACAAAGCTATTTACACAGTTATGCACAAGAATAATTCTGTTTAGTAAATCCACTCAAAACACCATTTCCCATATACCTAGCACTGATGGACCCTTAAACTCAAGGGAAGCCATCCTGAAGTCAGTAGATGTGTTTATGTATGTTAATCACTATGACGCAACCTAGAGAATCATAGAATGGTTTAGGTTGGAAAGGACCTTAAAGATCATCCAGCTCCAACCCCCCTGCCATGGGAAGGGACACCTCCCACTAGACCAGGTTGCTCAAAGCCCTGGCCTTGAACACTTCCAGGGATGGGGCATCCACAACTTCCCTGGGCAACCTGTTGCAGTGCCTCACCACCCTCAGAGTGAAAAATTTCTCCCTAATATCTAATCTAAATCTACCCTCTTCCAGTTTGAAGCCATTACCCCTTGTCCTTTTACTACATGCCCTTGTAAAAAGTCCCTCTCCAGCTTTCCTGTAGGCGCCCTTCAGATACTGGAAAGCTGCTATAAGGTCTCCTTGGAGCCTTCTCTTCTCCAGGCTGAACAACCCCAACTCTCTCAGCCTCTCCTCATAGGAGAGGTGCTCCAGCCCTCTGATCATCTTTGTGGCCCTCCTCTGGACTCACTCCAACAGGTCCATGTCCTTATGTTGGGGGCTCCAGAGCTGGACACAATATTCCAGGTGGGATCTCACCAGAGCAGAGTTAAGAGGCACAATCACCTCCCTTGACCTACTGGCCACACTTCTTTTGATGCAGGCCAGGATACGGTTGGCCTTCTGGGCTGCGAGCGCACATTGCTGGATCATGTTGAGCTTCTCATCCACCAACACCCCCAAGTCCTTCTCCTCAGGGCTGCTCTCAATCCGTTCTCCACCCAGCCTGTATTTCTGCTTGGGATCGCCCCAGCTCACATGCTGGACCTTGCACTTGGCCTTGTTGAACTTCATGAGGTTTGCACAGGCCCACCTGTCAAGCCTGTCCAGGTCCCTCTGGATAGTATCCCTCCCCTCCAGTGTGTCAACCGCTCCACACGGCTTGGTGTCATCAGCAAACTTGCTGAGAGTGCACTCCATCCCAACATCCATGTCTCCAACAAAGATGTTAAATATCATTAATGACTGGGTTCAGACTTGCCTTGCTTTTCCTGGAATGTTTTCAAGAAGTAATTTTGTTTTATATTATTCCTTCTTTACCTATTTCTTCTGCATTGTAAACTCTTCTGTAAGTTTAATTAAACTTGCTTGGGGCTAATGATTTTCTTTTTAAAATATGGGAATAATAAATCTGTGTTGTTCCTAGGCTGTTGCTCATTTATTAAAAAAACCCATGAACTAATTTAAAAAAAAAAACCAAAAACACCATCTTAAACACTTTCCCAAAGGAATCAAGTTTAAACACCACCAAAATGTTTAGTTTATGTGTCTGGAAGTGTTATGAGGTTGTCGTGGTCTTGTAAGGTGTCGGTGTACTGCAGAATGATGGCAATGCATGGGCCACCAGTCCAATGCAGGCAGTCTTCTTAGGGGGCTGCTAGATTATCTTTTTCTTTCATGACTTAGAAGTGAAGCATGTGATTAAAAGTTAGATGGGGCTGGGAGAGGTAGCATGGCAAATAATCAAGGTGATCATGCTATCATCAGTGATACTTTTCCTTTTTTCAAAACTGCAGCTTGAAACTCCCACTGAATTTGGAAGTTAGGAGCTGTTGCTTCTCCCAGATGCCTCTGTTGGGATGCTGTTGCTTCCATCCTTGCCTTGTGGCACTCAAAAGCTGGTCTACTATGGTGAGTAGTATTTTCCCCCCATGTTGCCCGTGCTTGGACTGAGTCAACATACCTGTGGTGCAGGTCTCTGGATATTCTTTTAACTCTCAGGTGGACAAAAGGGCATTAATGGAAGAGCAGCAATTGCAGAATGAATGCATTATTGTAGAAGTGGCAAATAAGCAAAGTTTATGCAGCTGCTCCCAGCTATAAATGTCATTTCAGGTTAAACATAAAGATTTAAAATTTACACTTGTATAGCAGTTAGAAAACCCAAACTAACTCAGCAAAGAGGACTGTTTGTGGAGGAGAAGAGGATTCACCTACCAGCTGCCATATTCAGCTAAGCCTGGATCATATGTCATTTTCAGTTGCTTTTTCCTTTGGGATCATCTCCAAACATGGGACTGACATCAAAGTGGGAATCTTGAATGTCAGTGCTCTCTGGTAATTGGTATGAAGCAGTATGTTCAGACAGCTCCATTGCCCATTGCTACCTTCCCACCAGAGGGTATTTCCTCAGCTTTGTGACTGAGCTTCCCTGTGCTTCTCTGGATGCTCCTGTGCCTTGTGCACTGCAGAAGCGTCTCTACAGTGTGAGAAGGAATATTAAGCTAAAGCTAGCAGGTAGCTGGCCTGGTTCACAGCTGGGAAACCAACTGTGCAAACAGCTGGATTCCTTTTTTCCCCCTATCCCATGAATGGCTTCCTTTAAGGCTGCCGTCTCTGTGTTCAAATCCCCATCAGGCCACTGGGGATGCTACAGCCATTTGTGCTGTGATGCTGTAAACTGGGTAAATGCCATAGCTTGCATGGATATGTCAAATGCACCACCACTGAGCAGTTCTTTTGTAAGCCAGTGGCCATGTTACTAAGCAGCTTTGACTTCGGTATTTGTACCAGTAGCGAGAGGTACTGTAGTAGAGGGGAACTCCTAAGAAACCACATCATGTGGATTTGGGGGTCTACTAAAATGCTATATGGGAGTTTATTTCAAGATATATCCAAAGTAGGGAAATGTGACATGTCAAAAAAATTTCCTTCAAACCTGAAAAGCTGTATGGGCAATGTGCCTCAAACTCCTACAGCCAGGGCTCAGTCCCTTGTGTCAATAAGTGTAAGAGGAATGGCCAAATTCAGATGCGTGAAGTGAAATAAGTTTCAAGTTGTTTTATGGGAAAACAAAGTTAAGGTAGCTTCTAACTCTGCATACCTGCTCCATCATTCACAGTGTCCTAACGCAACTCTTGGACTGCAGCCTGGGACTGGTGTAATGAATGGGTATTTCAGTGTAGGACAGGCAACGTTACCAAAGCGCTCTAGGGATCAAAGGGAGATCTGTGTGTGGATGTAAAGTGCTGATACGTTTTTGCTGTATTGTTCCTGGATTTGTAGGTCTAAAAATATTTCTTATTGTTTATTGGACATAGTTTGTATGTACAACAATACTTGTTCATGTTCATCTCAGATAGAAAGAAGAAATGGAAAGATAAGACACCATTAAATTCTCTGTTACACACTGGAGATCATAAACTCTCTCTCAACAGTCACTGTCTCAAATGTATAGCAAGGATTAGTTATATTTCAGTCTCCATACCCCTTTTTGTTCAAGGAAAGATTAAGAAAAATACTATTTTCAGCATATTCCCCTCTTTGAACCGAGCAATGCATTAGCCACTGAATTGGGACAATAAAAAAAAAAAAAAAGGAAAAATGCATGCATACCATAAGATAGAAGCAATAAGAACTACATTACACTTTATTATTTACAGATTTGCAAACCAGTAAAAGTGGATTCTTGGCACCATCTTTATTACTAAGTAACAACAGTAATAAGTAAATAGTATAATCACATTAAGCCTTGCCAAGGGTTGCTCCAGTTAAAGCAACTGGAAAATCGTGCTGTCCTGGCAAATATCCAAGCCCTTGCTGAAATCTGTAGCTTCAATGGCATCTCGCAGCAATGAGTTCCATAGGGGAATGAGATGTTTTTGAGAGATTATTTCCTTGTTTTCAGTCTCTCTTTCAATTTTTGTTGAATTTTCCCATAGTTTACTAGTAAGGAGGTCTGGAAATATTTTCTCTAAATACCTGAAGATTTTTCCACATCATGAAAGCTTTAAATCATACCTAAATAAGTGTCTTAGAGGAGGGATGCCCTGCTTTCAGGGTCACACTCCAGAAACCGATTCCCATGACAATCAGTTCCCAATTCAAGATTGCAGCTCTCTGTATTAGCACAGCCCAAACTCAACAGCAAGCTTCAGCTATCAGTGTGATTTTGCCAGGGAAACTGCTAATTTAGGATTAATGCACAGGAAATACAATATGACAATACCCATTTCTCTGAACATTACATTGCAACCCTGGGGTTTCTGCATGCTTTAGCTTTTTACATTCCTAAAGAGAAATCCATCAAAATGATGGACATACGAGTTAATCATTAGCAAAGGCATTTTGATAGCAATACTCATTTTCAGACATCCAGCTCCAGGTTGACATGTCTAATCAACACTGCACAGCAACAATCTTGTTATACATAATGAGAGGTGAGAGGGGGTCCCCACTGATAATTTTAGCTACTGAATAACTTGCAGCGAGGAAGTTGCTACGCAGCTGTACATGTGAGCATACACCAAACATGAATTAATACATGTAAGAAGCTCAACCACTAAAATCTGGATCTATGGGGGAATTAAGTTGATTAGTTAACATTAAATCTAGAGAAACTTCTAGCAGATTTATCTGTTACAGCTTTTAATAGGGTGCTTCAGCTATTAAAAGCTTCCAATTCTCATGCAATATTCACTCAGGAACATGCACAAGTCCAAATTCACAGAGGGTTTTTGGGCACCATGATTTTGATCACTGCAATGTTTAGCTTTTGTGTTACCTGTAACAAAATCTACAGCCCTTAGCTCAGGGCTGCTGAGCTAAGGGACTCTCTCAAAGCAAAGTCACCCTTTTTTTCTGACAGGTAGCTGCAGAAGAAGCAGACAGAGGGTCAGCTACTCCCCTCTGCTGTGGGGGTTGAGGTGCTCCTGGATTGCTGAATGTTAGAAGATAAGATTTAGGGTCAAGCCTTTGATACCTATAAACACATCCATGACTAGGCAAGCAGAGGACCTACCTTTGTTGCAGGCCTTTGTGGCCCATTGCCTTGCAGACTGGGAGGGAAGCTGAGTTTTCCAGAAGCACCCCCATGTCACATCACCCACAGGTCCCCCCTGTGCCTGACACACAGTGTTGCACCAGCACAGCACCCCCAGCCCCATCTTGCAAAGCTGGAAGCTGCTTGATAGCATCACCCCAGACAAGCAGAACAAAAGGCAAGATGTAAGGAAAGTGGCTTAATTAAGCCACCACTTTATTAAGTTAGCTTACCTGGGAGCTATCAGCAGTAACTCATCCAGTGCAGACCATAGCTTTTTCCCAGAATTGTTTCCACCTGGTACAGGGTTGCCATCACCCCCAGCCCACCTCCTGCTCTTTGTTGGGACACTGTGGCCGGTGGTGGTGCTGAAGAGACCAGGGTATGCTGAACCGAGCAAATACTTCTGTGGAAGAGGGCAGGGTCCTACAGCAGCTGAAATGTTTTGGAAATGCAAATAATAACAGGATAAAAATTTAACATGAGAATTAAATTGTATCTGTCCGCAGTAACACAGCAGCAACTTGGGATGTGACAACAGCTGGTTCAGAGCTGCTTGATGCATTATAGAGGTTTTGGTTAACTTCAGCAAAAAGCCAACTCTGAAACTCTATGACAATTATGTTGAAAAAGGTACATGATGGCCATTTAATGATTTAAAAAATGGAAAGCAAAGGAGAAATATGAATGGAAGGGAAGGGAGAAACAAAAGCTTTATACTGGTTTCAAATGAACATAATATGTTAAGGAAACTCTTGCTAAAGATGTCAAAATAAGAAACAGAAGAGTCCACACTAGGAAATATTTGCCTCCTAGGAGCAAAGCAGGCATGGAAATCCCTACGCTGAGTCAGAAAGTGAATTCTTATGATAAAATATTACCCTTACTCTATCCTTACAATGCTGGGGTTCAGGCGGACAGTCAGCCTCTAGGATGACTCCACCCAAACACAAGTAATTCAAGCAGAGGCACTTTACCTCTCATTCATCAGGAACTAGGAGCACACACATGGACAGTTTCTATAGCTTAGCTGATGCCTGAGTTCACTTCACTGGAAGAGGCAGCAGCTCCATAGGTGGTC
Organism: Pluvialis apricaria; assembly: GCA_017639485.1. NCBI lineage: Eukaryota > Metazoa > Chordata > Aves > Charadriiformes > Charadriidae > Pluvialis > Pluvialis apricaria. Next base: position 21,174,991 of record CM030043.1, read on the forward strand.
AGGCAGGTCAAATCCGCTCTCTTTGACACACTATTTGTAACCTATGAATGTCAGAAGAGTTGCAGTTTAGGGGGCGTTAGAGTTGCTTAACATTTTATGTGGGTTTAGATATATCAACACTGTTCTTCGAGGTCGGTGCTGGTAGAACATAATGATAATACAATTGAGCAAATGTATTTAATCAAAAAGCCAATTTCCTATTGGGAAAAGATAGAAAAACATTTTTTAACCAAATTTCTTCAGACAATGTCATAACATGAACTCAGAAGAACTTGTGCCACATCTTGAAGACCTGAGTGAGCAAAGTAAGCTGAGT